>BSBK01001546.1:0-47500 GCA_027943335.1 Chamaecyparis obtusa
AATGTCCATGAAAGAATACCAATCCTAAAATGTCCAAGGTCCATCAAAAGAATAAAGAATCATATACAAATGATACAATAGGGGTCATGTGCCTCAAAATAATTGAACAATCTCATGAATCATATATATATAAGGAATATATCATTGCTAGTGGCTCTACCTTTGTCCCTGTGTGCTATGGAAGGATCTTGTCTCATGCATAGAACTGGTGTTCTGTCTACTCAACCTTGTGGATGTTACCTATGATCTCATGGCCTCTTGTAGGACTCACGCCTATCCCTATGCACCACTTCATGATACATAGCTCTGTACCAGTCCACCTACTCCCTCAAATCCATGATCTCCCCAGTCAGGCTCAAAATGGTGGCAGCACTCCCTCTAAATCCTCCATCTATCACCCCTTCCCTCAAAGCTCATAACTCTTGCAACATGGAGTATCACTCATCCATTAGTCTCCATCTCTCCTCTCAGAAGGCATCCCTCTCCCATCATAAATGGTCTCTCTCATCTATCAACTCCAACCATTAGCCACCTCTTGTGCCATTTGTGCCTACAACCCACTGCTCTCCCCCCTTGCATCATCCTGCTCTCACCTAGGAGTATCTCTCTCCCTCTATTTGTCCTGGATAATTTTTCATGGTGGCTGCATGGACCACCTATAGGGATGTTAGCTTCTCTATTATGGATTCACCCCCACCCAATGAAAACCCTCCCTCTGTGGCCAATGCTTATGGTATCTATAAACCCAATGGTTGAGTCTTCAAAACCTGTGTCTATCCTCCATCATTGACATCCATTGCATCTCCACCTCCCAATCCACCCCCTTCAGCATCATCATTTCCACCATCATCTCCTTTGTCTCTTATTTGTCTCCTCTCCCTCCTTCTATGTCCTCCCCTCCCTCTCCACCCTCCTCCTTTGGGAAGTCGTACAAACCTTCTACATAAACTTTACCACCCTCCCTCCATCTCTCCCTCCTACTCCCTACCCTTGGCTATTGCTACTACTACCACTCATTGTCTCTCAGGAAAAGGTGGTAATCCTACTCTCTCAACTACCTGTGGTGGCCTAAACCAAGTTGTGTACTCCACTGTCACCCCTACATAAACCAACCCTCCCCACCAATCCTATTGTACTGGGTGTATCACCCTCCAGGTGGCTATAAGTCCATCCCAGCCTAGCAATGACCTAAACTTTGACCTCCTCTCTTGAGTCACTTGCTAGTACCATTGTGTTGTGTTTGACACCCCCTATTTGTAGCAAAACTATCTAGATACCCTATCTTCCTTGTACTGCTCCATCACATAATCCCAATGCCCAAAAATTAGGTATGTGTCATCGCATATGGTAGCTCCCTTAGATCCTTTTCCTAGGGGCCTATGGTCAAATATGGTCTCCATGTGACCACATCCCTCAATCCATCTAGGATTTCCCTCAAATGATCAATATCATTAATGTGATGGTTGTTCAGTGGCTCTCTATAATTTTAGATCATTGACTCCCCTACCCACATGTCCCTCCTCCAAATGGGCCTCAACACTACAATATGCTCCCACCCCCACACTTGTAATAAGGTTTCGAACCCGATACTCCACCCCTTTACCTCACCCCCATGATATACAATATGATACAAGTCCTGATATAAGTCTACCAACATCAAGGTCCTATAAGTTGTCGACTACCCTACATCTATAATTTGGATAATTACTAGAATCAGTCACAAACTAAACTTGACCCCACTAGTGTATGGCATAATATATCCCCAACCAAGATGCAGACATAGAAATAAAGCCTCTGATCTGCTTGTTCTTTATCCAAATAACTATCCAAGGCTAGCTTCTCATGCCTCAAAATAACCCTACAATCCTTTCCATACAACACCCTCACTTCCTACACCTGTGTCAAGTTACCAGTCACTACCTCGGTCCACCTGATCAGGAGTTGGAATATCCTATATATATCCTCTACGGTAATAAACATCTCCCTAGTGGGAAGTTGGAATGTAGAAATCTCTTATCACCACCACGTTGACAACATTGTCACCATCGGCATGTATGCCCTATGATGGGGCATCAGCACCAGATATCCAATTCCTATCACATCCACCCACACCCAGTCTATCGATGTGAACTGGTATGATTCTCTTAGTATGGTTGCATGTTGCTCCCACAAGGTGAATCTATCCAAAGACCATTTCAAACAAACACAAATGCAATTATGTCAAATCTCTTAATCCTATTTTAGCCTAAACAATCCCTCTATTTTTTTCCCTCTTTCCTTAACCACTTCTTTCCTAATCTTACTCCCAGTCCCCATGATATTTCCTTCTCTCCCCACATTCCCACATGTGTCCAAGTCCTCGTGTACCCACCTATGTGAGATCACAATCCCATGATCATCCCATGGGCTATGGGAACACATTTCTGTGACCACCCTAACCTACCTCTGACACCCTTGTGGAACTAGATAATTTTTTACCCTTTCCTCCCCTTTTTTCTGGGAACAAGATCTTGCAAGAAACTCAAGTTGGGATTGTGTTCCTACAAAACATTCCATTTATGATCTCATAAAATTCCCAAACCCAAATCTAATTCTACCCCTCCCCCTTCGGTCGATAGGATCACGGTTTCACTAGGGACAATTGTGTTCCCGCTCATCCTACATTTGTAGGATCGCTAAAAACTCTTCTAAAAGATACAATAAATGAAAAATAAGAGATGATAAAGAAAAAAAAATTGACCCTGCCTATCTGTCTTCCACCCAATGTTGTCTTCCGCTCCTCACCACGTTCATCTTGAACAGTCCCATAATAGGTAATAATAATTGAGCCAAAGTTTCTCCTAGGAATAGTGTATTCAAACTAAGTATTATTTTCCCTATCATGAAGTGCATTTAAATTGTCAACCCAAGGATGTATACTTGAAATGGGACAACACAGTTTCTGCACTAAGTCTCTTATGGAGTCATTTTACTTAAGCTACAAGAAGGAAAATACATGAAAGAAAATTACACTATTGCTACAAGAAAGTAAACACACACAGCTACTTAATGGAAATGATGTTGACAACTATAATTTCAACTTTAACCTATTCTACCAACCTAAAAGATTTACTATGGTTATCTCTGCATGTGTTGCAGGAACATACACAATGTATAATGCTACATGAGAGGATAGAGAATTCTACTTATAATGTTGTAAATGCTTAAACTACTTACTCTATTCTACTCTAATCCACCTCCCAAGTGGGCCCCTTGTTTGGATTCTGCTAGTTATCAACATAGAATATAACTCAAAATCACTCCTTCGTTGTATTTCCAGAAAAACTAATTACATCATCATAAAATAATACACGAAACTAAAAGAGTAACTTTGCTTCCACTTATAACAATAATACAATCATCTGACTAACTTGATTTCTAACAATCATATCCCTTTATATAGAGGATTGATACTTATTTAAACATAAAGATAAGGTCTAACTAATTCGCACCATAAAGAAAGGAGAATGCAACAGTCCATGATAGAATATCATAAAGATTGAATAACCACTTCAACAAAATATTGACCATAGAAGAAATATAGCATAAGCATGTTCCTATATTCCCTGAAATGATCATTCTTTCAATTCATTAAGCATGTTCCATGGTTTCATAATGGTTATCCTCATTGTGACTAGGTCTTCTTAGGCTTCTTTATCAATGTTTGGTGATCCACTTTCCAGTCGCTCCTCTTTACCTGGCAGGTTAGTAGCACATGCATATAGATTCAAGTATTCAACCATTCAACTTAATCCAAATATTAGGACATACATTCAAATAATTATATGAAATATTTCAGCATATATATAATATTTAGCAAGGTATGTCAACTACTATATACCCATAGGTTTTGTGGAATTGACTATACTTATAGCATGTGCATAAGTTCAAGTACTTAAAAGACACAAAAAGTGTTTTGGAAATGTCTTAGAACAAAGCATAAAAGTAGTATTAAACAAAGATAAATTATTGTCCCATCATCTGCCCCCCTACAAGAATAATTTTTGTCCTCAAGCATTACACTTCTTAGCAATTCCACTGAACTCTCCAACTTTAGTCTTTCCTCTTCGTTTTCTCTTGAAAGTGTAATAGAACCCTCTCATTCTTTCCTAATAGTCCATCTTGTAGTCTTCCTATAGCTGGTCCAATTTTGTCGCATTAATATCATATAAAGGCCACAAAAGCATTTATGGCTGGAATGTCAAAGGACACCAGAGCACACGTCGGATTTTCCTTCCCAATTGCATGTATTTAGGTGCCCAGTTAATTGTTGCTTCCAGGTTGAGAGGACTATGTGGTTCAAACTTCTTAAAATCCTCGGGCAACATGTTCCATCTATTCTTGACACCAGCTAGAGCTCTTGAAATGTGAAATAGGGCATCCCCTAATACTCTCTATAAATGTTTTCTCTGACAATAAAAAATTTGTCCCTAGTTTTCTATTTTTGTATTCACATAAGTGAGAATGGACCAGTTCCGTAGTAGAACATCGAGCTTACTACATTCAACCCTCGAGAGTAACCATTATGATCTCTCTTGATCCCTGTAATTATCTAATTGCATTTCATAATTAGTTTCATTGTGCATCCATGACATTAAAGCTTTTAGATGTATGTCTCCAATGTAAAGTAAGGGATTCCAATTAGTTTCTTCAGGAATGATGAAGTTGTGGAGATACAATTTACAAAGCAAGTTTTGTTGCCAAATAGGAAGGGTTTGGTATAAACCATAAAATTCTTGAGATATCCTAAACTCATACTCTTTATCTTTGATGGTCATCATCAATTGGAACAAGATAATTTCTCTTTTAAGCAAATGGCATATACTCTAAGAGGAGGTCTGCAAGCTATGATTTGGTAAGCCAGCTTTAAAGCATAGTCCATATTATGTTTCTATTTTTTCATTTGATCTTTCAAGTCCTCTATTTCCTCTTTTTGGTCATCAATTTCTCTTTGTATCTTATTTCTCTCTTCTTTCCACAGAATCTTCTTAAAAACAAACTAAGTGTACAAACTAAAAAGAATGGATTGTAAAGTAGGTGGGCCAAACTCTTTTGGCTGAGTCTTTTTCCTTTTCTCTTCACTATAGGACTGCTCTAGGTAATTAGTGAACCAAGTTCTCCTAAAGGTACAATAGAATTCTAGGAACAAGAGTGAGTTGATGGTTAAGAAAACTGAGGTTCTTTTGTTTGCTAAATTTTCTCAAGATCACTCTGTGGCTGCGATGGCTCTTGGAAAGAACGCTCAGGCTAGTTACCAAATGATTCATTCAAATTCTGAACATCATCTGGAACATTTATTTAAATTGGGGAAATATCAGAATCATTATCAATGTGGGGTTCTATGGCAGGTTTTTCTGAGGGAATAAATTGGCTATCTGGAGGAACTTGTGGGATTTTCCCTCTCATCTGAGAACTTATCTACAAGGGAGTCTCTGTAACCTCTACAGTTTTATTTTTAGTAGTCTTCTTTGGTCTCTCTGTTGTAGGAGTAGTTGCTGCAGGAGCTGACTTTCTTTTCTTACTTCTTGAAACTGTAGGGTTTTGGGGTTCATTCTCGGGAACTGAAGTTCCTTCACCAATTTTTCTTTTTCCTTTCTTTTGGGAAGAGGTAGGTACATTTTCCTCTGGAGTAGGGGAAGGTTCATTTGCCTTAATATTTTCAAGTTCTTCTCCTTGGCTGGTTGTTTCAACAGCTAGCTTAGAAGGAATTTCATTCTCATTAATAAGTTGTTCAATAGGTTCATTTTGAGGATGCAATGTCTTGAACCGAACAAATTCATCCCATGCCAAGGGAGACACATCTTTAAGGGATCTTTCAACTAGTAATTTAACTAGTGCATGGTGGGTAACAAAATTTATTTTTGCTTTCTAGGTTTCTTCAGCACTAATGCTCAACATATTATATAAAATTTTTTGGAACATTTACTAGAAAATTATTGTAATGTCCCCTTCTCTGAGATGGAATTTAATGATAATAACATTAAAATATAAGATTAAATAAATATAATTATAATTATGTTGATAAAATTAAATTATAGAAATTAATATTTAAGGATATATATATATCAAACCTAAAAGAGATTTAGTAATGATTTACAATAATATTAAAACATAAAATAAATAAATGAATAATATTTTTATTCAATAATAATATTATAATAATAGAATAAATAATAAATATAATATTAAATTAAGTAAATAATAACTAATAATAAATAACATTAAAAAATATAATATATTATTATAATGTAATATATCATAACATGATATATATCATGAAATAAAATAAGATATAAATAATATAATAATATAATACATGTAATATTATATGTCAAAATATAAAATAAAAATTACATATCAAATATTATAATATTACATATTAATATATAATTATTATATCAAATATCACTAAATTAATATCAAAATATAACAATCCCTTAAGGTCACGACCTTAAGAAAGTCGTGACCCCTCATGCAGGCTTTATAGGTGATATATATAACAGTCGGCAAACTACATACAAAGGGCGGGACATCAAACAGGGAGAAGAAGGAAAAGTCCACAAAAGAATCTCCAATCAAAGTGTTTATAACATACACATCAACGCAACTGCAAATAGGAAGAGAAAATGCAGATCTTTCCAACCCAGTCAACAAACTACATACAAAGGGGGGGAGAATCAATGTCCATGGCAGCAATAGCCATAGGCGGCAATGAAGGAATTGATATCAGAATACATATTAAAGAATAATCGAACACAATATGAGTGGAGGGAAATGAATAAGGGAATTACAATTATCAGCATGGTAGAAGGTGTTAGTGTTGGTAATTCCATCTTCAGTTCAACAATCAGTTCACCAGTTGTAGACTTTGGTTCTGCCCCAAACTGTAGCTATTAAAATCCCTTTTCTATGCTCAATCTTAGGTTTTTAACAGAGGTTGATCCATCATTGCAACTTTTAGTTGACTATCAATCAATTGATAATGCATCAGTCAATTCCCAAATTTACTGTTGCATGAGCAAAACTAACTCTTTTCAAAGATTTGTAACTTTGATGATATATAATCATCCCTGTTGTGTAAAGCTTTTTTTAATAATAGAAATTTCATTGCAATGTTCTACTTTTCTTATTAGCTGCTTTGTTCTTTTATTTCTTTGTATCTCTGCAAAGTTTTCTTTATTTTCCTTCTAGTTGATCTATGCAGTTGTAGCTGCAAATTCTACATGGTATCAGAGCTTAGGTGCTAGGAAGGAGATGTAAGTTTTTTTTTGCAAGTTGTAAACATCAAATCAGTTGCAGGGAATGGAGTTTTCAGCCTCTACTCTTGTCATGCCATACAACTATTTTGAATGGAAGCCAAAGATTTTACTTCAGCTTAGAAGTAAAGGCTTGTATCGAATAGTCATGGCGAAAGAGGTTGAACCCAATTCAGCAGTTGAGAAGTCTAAATATTTCAACCGCATGGATGAATCCTTTGGTCTACTATGCTTATCCATCTCTCCAGAATTGTTGTTTCATGTCGAAGCATGCACAACTCCAAACCAGGTTTGGACTACGTTGGAGGGTCTTTTTGGGAAGCAAGATGCGATGCGGGGTCACATCCTTGAAAATGAGCTCAACTCATTAGATCCAAGTAGTTTTGAGAATATTCAAGACTTCTTCACAAAGTTCAATGCTTCATTACTTTAGTTGAAAGAATGTGGAATTGACAAATCCACGCATGAAAGTAGATTGATCCTTTCTATTTTGTCAAAATTAGGCCCACAATATGCTATGTTTGTCTCTGCTTTTCACACAATCAGGCTTACAACAGGAAGTAGTTGGAAGATGCCCACTCTTGATGCTTTCATTGAGTCTTTGATACATGAGCAAGATAAGCTCATAAAGATGGGTACTTTAAAAAATTTCAAATCTCAAGCTCTTTTCATGCATACGAGTGAGAAGAATTTAGAATCCAATCCACACTCCAAGAGAAATAAGAAGCCGAGTGAGCCTTGTAGTTTTTGTCGTAAGGTGGGACATGCAGTCAATAGATGTTGGATGAGACTAAAGGTCTTAGAGAAGGCTATGCAGCAACATCAAATTTCAGCCCCTGAGTCTTCTTCATCATAGACAAGCCAAGGTTATGCTCTTATTAGATGGGCCTTGCCTTCATTTTGTCTTTAGTGACATTGGTTTTAGTAGACCTGTCATGCCTCTTCGTGCTAATGCTTCTTTGGTTCCATATTTGATCAATTTTCTTTTTTGACATTTGACACCTTTATTTTCAACTGGCAAATTATTCTTGCATGGTTGAGTAGTGTCGTTAGGGTCATATATATAGATTTATGTGTCATTTGCATCCTTGACTAGTAGATTTTTTGCCTTTATTTTCCATCTATTATTTGCTTGAGGGAGCTATGCATATTATTGTCCTCTGTATCTTCAATTGACAGATGTTTTGCCTTAGTTTTCCATCTGCTCATTGTTCGAGTAGTGTCTTTGGGGGCACTCATGCAGATTGATACTGATCTTCTTTTTGGTTTCTGAGAAATCTCTTCATTCAGCACTATGGTGGTTATCTTTCAACAAATGTCCAAAGGTTTCTTGTCACAAAGGATTTTCATTCTTCTCCTATTGTTTTTGAAGGGGGGTTTTGTTCCCACTAGGTTTTCCCTCTTTCCTCCTTTCTTCTTTAGTTTTTTATTCTCCTTAGTTGGAATTAAGGGGGGGTGTTAGTGTTGGTAATTCCATCTTGAGTTCAACAATCAGTTCACCAGTCATAGACTTTGGTTCTGCCCCAAACTGTAGCTATTAAAATCCCTTTTCTATGTCCAATCTTAGGTTTTTAACAGAGGCTGATCCATCATTGCAACTTTCAGTTGACTATCAATCAATTGATAATGCATCAATCAATTCCCAAATTTACTGCTACGTAAGCAAAACTGACTCTTTTCAGAGATTTGTAACATTGATGATATATAATCATCCCTATTGTGTAAAGCTTTTTTTAATAATAGAAATTTCATTGCAATGTTATGCTTTTCTTATTAGTTGCTCTGTTATGCTATTTCTCTATATCTTTGCAAAGTTTTCTTTATTTTCCTTCTAGTTGATCTATGCAACTGTAGCTGCAAATTCTACAGAAGGTGACCAAGATAAGAATAAAATTCACAGGAGGAGAATCAAAACATAGCATAATTAGATTAACAAGAAAAGCCACTGCAAATAATGAGAAGAAAACTAGTTTTGATGGCTAGAAAAAAGACGTTCAATGGAAGGCAATCACTCCAATGACATACAGGAACTATTGACCAGGAGTCAAGGGCTATTGAACAGTTCCAATTTGATCACTGCCCACATATCAAATACATTCTCCAAATAGTCCAGACGGTACCAGTATGAACATTTGTTAAACATGGAGTGGTCAAGCTTATAAGATATTAGAGCTATGTTGGAGGAGTGCTTTCATATCCATTCTAGAGAAACATAAGATACAACTTTATTCTCTTGTACCAAATTAAGATTAACATCAAATAAGAAAGATTGGGAGTATCTTGTCAGCACTCCCACCCAATCAGATACAAGACTCATTTCACTCATTAAACAAATAAGAGGATTCCAACATTGATGTATAAATAGATCACACTCAACTGACAATAACAAAGAGATGAAAAATACATACAGGTATTTTAATCAGCAATCAAACAATCTCACCCATCATCAATAAAATATTAAAATACCTTTCCTTGGATAAAGGAAAGGTATTACACAAAGTGAAGCAGCAAACCCTTTTGCCTCAATCCCACATAGAGTACAAGCACTACGAATCAAATCAACCTCATCTTTGAAATGCTATAAACATCAAACACATAAGCCAACATCCAAAATAGTGTCACCCAAAAGACAGCATTCATAGATGCATGGATATTGATGTAAATTTGATCTTACAAAATCTTAGATTCTTAGAGAAAAGATAAGACATAATCAGAACTTATCTTAGACTTTAGATTACACCACACTCAATGAACAAGGATACCATCATCATTATTGGAAACATAATTCTTGCATAAAATAAGGGAATTAAAATTGTAGTTGCGAGTACTTAAAGGAAGTAATATATTGCAAATTAGAGGAATCTGTCCCAAAACTATAGGCTCGAAAATGGGACATTACAATTATGCCTGATATAACTAAGCAATTTAAAATGGTGTGCATGCAAATGGAAAAACCTTCCTTCATAGGTGAGGTACCTTATAATATGTGTCACCAACTCCTCAAGTGGGGCAGGAAGGGACACATGCTTGCAACCCTATTTGTTCACCTCCAATGGAGGGTTTGAAGGAAGAGTGAACTGAGCTCGAGCTAACCTAGCATCGTGTTCATTAGGATAATGCTCCCCAATTGCGGGCAACCCAGTCATTTCTGTAATGCATTCCTCTAATGCCAAAACTGTCAAACCCCACACATTTTCCTCTACTTCCTCAAAGTTATTCATAAATATGGTGGCTACTTCCTCATCAAATTCTATCAACTTTCAGAAATACCCAAGCCATCCATAGGCATGGAATCTTCAGACTACTTATACATATATGAGAAGAATGGTGTGGACCATTGGCTTATGACGCATCAACTGCCCTCCCATTATTCCAAATGCTTTCTTTGAATTCCTTCTATAATTTTCCAATTTACAATTTTTCTCTGCTCTAAAATTTCCCAATTCCTTAATTTCTTTTGAAATACCTTGAAATTAAGCTCCTAGCTGTAGTTTAAACTACGGATTTCCTTGCAATCTCTACGTTACATTTTTTTTAAATGAGCAATAATGGCACTTTACAGAAAGGAATTATAGCTTTAAATTCAATTAACTTCCACATAACTTGATTATGTCATCTTAGGGTTACATCAAGTCAAAAATCAGAGATAATTTGGGAATTGAGGTACAACACTTGTGCGAAAAATAAAAGGACTTAATAAAATAGAACATAAGTATAGATTTGAATTGATAGGAAATCTTGCTAGGAATGATGGGTACAAAAATAGTGACTTGGAGAAATTAATACACTTCTCTACCCCCTATGAAATTAAGACAAGTGTCCACAATTGTCATTCTTAGCATGAGGTAGGAAACTGGCATAATGCTAATTTATAGATATGTGCA
The DNA here is from genome assembly GCA_027943335.1 of Chamaecyparis obtusa. Lineage (NCBI taxonomy): Eukaryota > Viridiplantae > Streptophyta > Pinopsida > Cupressales > Cupressaceae > Chamaecyparis > Chamaecyparis obtusa. The sequence goes on from BSBK01001546.1 coordinate 11,180, forward strand.
GTATTATATATTATAATTGAAATGTATGTACTAAAATTGGAAAATATTAAAGATTTGTACCTTCCATTATGTTACCAAATGTGCTAAAGGTCACGAGAATGGAATTCCTCAGCAAAGGAACAGATGTTGTGGATGTTTGTATATGTTGATGTGGCAATTATTAAAAACATAGAAATATGGAGAATGTGATGATGTGGAGGATGTGTGGATGGAAGGTAGAGAAGTGGAATGGAATGGAAAGAAGAATTTAGAAAGTGAATGGATAATGGAACTCCATTGGAAATGAAGTGTTTATTATGAGCATACTCGAAGGAAATTAGGAAGAAGGTTTGCACCTTCTACTACAAGAAGTATTACCTATTGTACTTATGGAATGGTGTCTCTAAATTGCTACATGAAATCATTCTTGGTCTGGGGCTGATGGTATAGACAAATTATATGACCATTGACCAGTATTTTGAAATGAACTTGATCAATTATTGTCATTTGGACCACTACACTGTCAAAAACATGATCTATCTCATAGGGTCCTAACCATCTAGTTTGAAGCTTGCCTAGATTCTAATAATACCGTGAATCAAATAGTAATTCCCAATCTACGACTGAGAAGTGCTTGTTCTTTATGTAGGATTCATGCCACTTCTTCCTCTATTTATGGACTATCTTTGTTCACTCCAATGCATATTTTTGCATCTCATCCAAAGAGTTGAGGTGTAGTAGGCAGTCTCGTTGTGCTACAGAAAGATCAATGTTTAGCTTTAGGGCAATACGCAATGTTTTATGCTCAAATTCAATGGGCAACATGGATTCTTTCCCATAGAGAAATTCAAATGGAGTGAATTATGTGGTTCTCTTCCATTTTGTTTTGTAAGCCCATACTGCTTCTGGAAGGTGGCTGCTCTAGTCTCGACAGTTTAGTTAAACTATTTTTGTGAGAATTGCTTCAATTTGTCTGTTGGTGACTTTTTCCTAACCATTTTCTTGTGAATGGTAGGGACTGAACTTCCTATGTCTGATGTTGTACTCATTCATTATTTTTGTGATCAGGGTGGATGTGAATTATGCTCCTTTATTTGTTACTAGCTCTCTCAGCACACCATAGCGGGTAAATATTTCTTCATACAAGAACTTTGCCACTTTTATGTCACGTACATCTTTCATGGCTCTGACCTCAACTCATTTGGTGACATAGTTAGTGAAAACTCAAATGTATGATTTTCCATTAGATGGTGGGTCAATCAGACCAACAAAGTCCATGCCCCATTTATCAAATGGCATGACCACCACTTGTGGATGTTGAGGAATTTCATCTGATTTTGTAGGACGACCCATCTATTGAAATTTATCATATTTTCTGGTGTATTTTGTTGCATCCTTATGGAGTGTAGGCTAGTAGTATCCAATTGTCAATATTTTCATAATTATCCTTTTAGCTGCAAAGTTTCCTCCGCAGGGCTAATTGGCTATATCAACATACCGAGGGATTTTGTCAACAATATAGAATAAATATTCATTAGGGAATGTATCATCTATCACAGAGGTATTAGTGTCATCATTCTAGAGTATTGATAAATAATCAGCCACAACATTTCCTTTACCTGGCTTGTCGATGATTGTGGATCAAATTCTTGTAAGAGCAAAAGCCATCTTGCTAACCTGCCTGAAATGGTAGGTTTGTTCATAAGATATTTTATGGTTGCATGGTTAGTATGAACAAAGATTGGATATCCTATTATATAATGATGAAATTTATTTAGAGCATAAACAATAGATAGTAATTCTTTTTTTGTGACTGTATAATTTAGCTCTGGTCCATGTAAACTTTTATTGATATAGTAAATGACATTTTCAAGGTTATTGGGATTTTTGCCTAAGACAGCTCCTATTGCATAATCAAAAGCATTAGTATGGATATGGAATGGTAAAGACTAATCAGGTCCTCTAAGTACTAGGGCTATTGTAAGAAGGGACTTGAGTTGCAGGAAAGATTCCTCATAGGCTGGTGTCCATGTGAACTCAGGCTCTTTTGTAAGCAATGTGTATAATGGACTAGATATTTGACTAATTTTTTTAATGAAACATCTATAATAACCATCATGTCCTAAAAAGGATCTAACATCTTTTTGCTTATTAGGTGTAGGCAATGTAAGAATCACCTCAATTTTTATAGGGTCCACTTGTATTCCAGCTTCTGAGATGAAGTGTCCTAACACAACTCCTTGCATAATCATGAAGCATTTTTCACTGCTCATGGACATATTGTGATCTTTACATTTGATCAATACTTTTTCCAAGTTTTTCAAAGCTTCTTCAAAAGTAACACCAAATGTGGTGAAATAATCCATATAAATTTTCATGCAGTCATGTGAGATATCAACAAAAATGTTGATTACAGCCCTTTGAAAAGTAGTTGGAGCATTACATAAACCAAAAGGTAACACAGAATATGCATATGTTCCCCAAGGACATGTAAATGTTTTATTTTCTTCATCCTCTGGAGCAATGATAATCTAATTATATCCACTATATCCATCAAGGAAAGAGAAGTACTTTTTACCGGCTAAGGTATCTAGAACTTGGTCAATGAATGGCAAGGGAAAATGATATTTCTTTGTAGCATTATTCCATTATCTATAATCTACATGTATTATCCATTTACCCCCCTTTCTAGGGACTATTACCAAAGGATAAACCCATTTACTATTTGAGTTTGTATAAATAAAACCAGCATTCAATAGTTTTTGCAGCTTGGTCTTTACAATTTCTCTTAAGGCTGGGTTAATTCTTCTTTGAGGTTGGCGGAGTGGTAGACTACTTTCATTGATGTAAATTCTATGTGTACAGAGTTTTGGGCTCAATCCTTTCATATCTTCATAGTCCCAAGCAAAAGCTTTTTCATGGTTACAAAGGAGTTGGGTTAACAATATTAATTGTTGTGGTGGTAGTTTATTGTTAATATGAAGATTATGGCCATGTGAGAACTCCACATTAGTTATCAGTTCAAGCATTGATACCTTAGATATAGGGCTTGTAGATATCTCACAAGGTAGTAATTGATGGATAATATCAGGTGCAACTGAAAGAACACAGTTTTCATAGGTAGACAACTGTAGAACATGTCTTTCAGAGATATCTTTTACTATGACACAGTCATTAGTAAGGATGATTTGAATCACATCATCATCTTCTTGCATTTTTAGGAAGAATTTTTTTTGTAACATCATCAGTTGAGTAACAAAGTTAAGCTCTTCTTCCTCATCTCCCTAATCTGGCCAAATACGAGTACTTAAATCTAGTTGTGGTTGGGTTAGAGGATATAATGCTAACTCCTTAATTGTTTGGCCATCTAAAATTGTCATGTTACCTGATCTGCAACTGATATTAGCATCAGTTGTGGCTAACCAAGGTCATCCAAGTATAACTAGATAACCAGCAAGAGTTACCTTGGGTGATAATATCATGAAGTCAACAAGATATTCCTAGGAATCCAATGTAACTACTATATCTTCTATTATTCCATTTGAGGTGATAGTGGAATTGTCTGAAAGTTGTAAGACTATTGGAGTGGTCCTTAATCCCTCTATACTCAACCTATGCATAGTATCCTTAGTCATAACATTAATAGTTGCACCCAAATCTATTAGAGCATTCTTCATAGACTGGTCATTAATTATAATATCAACAACCGGGCTTCCAGGGTCAGAGTACTTTGGAATAACTATCTTTCCCAACATAATATCTGCAATTTGACCAATAACATGTACTATTTAGGGATCCTTTTTCTTGCATCCAGGCTTCTTGAGACATGCCTCTTTAATGGATTTTCCATAGAGAGGAACATCTTTTATGGCTTGAAAGAGTGGAATTTGTAAATGCGTATTTTTCAATTGATCAAGGATATCAAATGGTGTTTCTTCCTAGGGTATAGGTTTGTCCATCCTAAGCCTTTGAAGAAATGGAGAATTAATTGTGGTATGAACATCATCTGGACTTGATGTATTAGTTGGTGGGACTGTATTTGGAAAAGTAGCTTCTGGAAGTGGTGTCGATGCCACAGGAAGGTCTGGAACTTTCATTATAGCAGGAGGTTCTAGTGCAGGTAGAGTAGTATCAGATCTTAAGTGAATATCAATTATTTCTTATCCATAGACAAGGTACTGTTGAGAATCAATATCATACACTAGTTTTTTTTTCTTATTTTTAGTATTGGGTTGTGGTTGAGTAGGTAATTATGTTGGCCTTGGAGGAGGACACGTGGTTGCAGGAGGTGGCATAAGTGTTAGTTGAGATACTGGAGGTGGTAATGATTGATAATCAGGATTTTGATTAGGCCATTTTTGGGGTCCTTTCCACTCGTTAGATGGTTTCCAATTCCCTTGTGGTGGATGCCATTAGTTTTGAGGCTATGGCCATTGGGTTTTCTTTGAATTAAACCACTAGTTCTGTTGAGTATTAGGCTAGGCATTTTTCCAAGCAAGTTGGGAATACTAAGAAGGATATTGAAAATTCTAGTTCTGCCATTGGTTATTATAAGGATTAAAAGATTGCAAAGGGCCTTGAGGTATACCTTGTCTTGGGGCTCATGGCCAACATTGAGCAACAAAGAATACTTTCTCATCCTCTCCTTCTATTTTCCTGAACTCAGTAGGAAGGTGTTGGGTCTCCAAATTGGCCACCATCTTGCACTGACAATCCTTGTTTGTCTACCGATACTGAGGGCAGTAATCAGCTAGCTTTTCATTGGTATCTTCATGCTTCTTTTTAGTCTGCATTGTGTCCAGGTGTGTAGCAACATCATTGATAATGTCTTATTTGAAATTTGATAGTAGGTTTGAGATTTCCATCTAGAGATGTCGGAGCTATTTCCTTTAGCAAGAGTGGGTTGAAATCCTCTGCCCTTCTTCACTACTGATCTTGAATAGTTAAGGCATATTTTCTTAAGATCATCCCAAGAAGATTGAGATATGTCTCCTCCAGCCATAAGGTCTAGTGCTTCAAGACAGTTGTCATTTATTGCCCTCAAGAAAATGAGTTTTTGTGAATCCTCCTACAATGCATGCTGAGGATTCTTCTACAAATTTTACAAGAGCATGAAATGTAATCTTCTAGATTTTTACTTCCTTCTGTGATATACAAAAAATTTCATCTCCTCTTAAGTCACCCCCTTTACAATACTCTTTATACTTCTAAAGAAACAGAGTCAACATCTCATTCCAAACAGTTGTTGCATTAGCCCCTAATCCCATAAACCATCTTAGAGCTGACTCCTTCAATGTTGCTAGAAAAAACTTGATTTTGTGGCTATCAGTGTCATAATCAAAGCTTTAACAAGAATGTAAAACTCAAATAGAAAGGTGTCAGGGTCTTCAGTGATTAGGCCATAGAACTTTGGAAGTGCAGCAGTGGGTATGTTTTTTATATTAGCATTATTTATAAGGCTAGGAAGAGGAAATAGAACGGTAGGTTGTGCCATCATTGTAGGTACTTGGGAATAAAGTTGCAACTAGGAAATGATAATAGCCAGAGGATTATTAGCAACAGGTGCACTTGGGGTGGAATTATCAAGAAAACTGGCCAAAATTTCAGCAAAAGGTCAAAGGTCAGATGGATCAAAAGGGTCTTCTATAGATGAAGATGTTGAAGGAAATTTTGGACTTGCATCAAAAAAATGTAATTCAACTTCTCTAGATTCTTCATTCAGATTAATAGGTTCTCTTGGAAGGAATCTATCATAGACATCTCATCTTCTTCCTCTTCGATGCATGCAAGTAATTAGATAAACTTGTGAATCAAGTTCTGAACTACAAACTAATCCACCTCCCAAGTGGGCCCCTTTGTCACCTTCTAATAGCTATCAACACAAAATATAATTGAAAATCATTCCTTCATTGTATTTCCAAAAAAATTGATTACATCATCATAAAACAATACACAGAACTAAAACAGTAACTTCACTTCTAGTTATAACAGAAATACAACCATCTGACTAACTTGATTTCCAACAATCATATCCCTTTATATAGAGGATTGATACTTATTTTAACATAAAGATAAGGTCTAACAAATTCGTGCCATAAAGAAAGGAGAATGCAATAGTCCATGACCGAATATCATAAAAGACTGAATAACTGCTTCAATAGAATATTGACCACAAAGGAAATATAGCATAAGCATTTTCCTATATTCCCTAAAATGATCATTCCTTCAATTCATCAGGCATGTTCTGCAGTGTCATAATGGTTCTCCTCATCATGACTGAGTCTTCTTCACTTCTTTATCAATGTTTTCCAATCCACTTTCTAGTTAGTAGCACATGCATATATTCAAGTATTCAACCATTCAACTTAATCCAAATATTAGGACATACATTCAAACAATTATATGAAATACTACATTATATATATAATATTTAGCAAGGTATATCAACTACTATCTACCCATAGGTTATGTGGAACTGATTGTACTTATAGCATGTACATAATTTCAAGTACTTAAAAGACACAACAAGTATTTTGGAAATGTCTTAGAACATAGCATAAAAATAGTATAAAACAAAGATAAATTATTGTCCCATCAGATCCGATGCCTCGGTCGCCCTCTATGTCATCTTCTCAACTACTCTCCAATGCTAAAATCACTCAGAACTCTATGTTCAAAACTATAAAATGTGCATATGAGATCCTTTTCTGGTCTTCTACTCTTATAAGGGTCCCTTCTAGGAATCTATTTCTCCCATCTTGACCCCCGGGAAACCTTTTCTTGCCCAAATTTCTTCCCAAGCCCTTTATCTCGCCTCCTTGTCATATTTTGCACCTTGTTCACATTCCTTTCTCCTCAAACCCATCAAGGAAAATATTCTTTTAGAGATGCCACCTGAGCCCCTTCTTTCTTAGTCACCCTCTTGAGGGGGCATCACCTAGTCTAACCAATGTCCTTTTCCACAGTTCGGGGAAACACTATCACCTTTTATTCTTCACGTTATCAAAATTTTAAACATCTTCAAACTAGTGTTATGTTAACACTATTTCAAAAAGGGAAAAAATGTAGACACCTAAATCTAATTACATAAATTCATAATCACTTTAGTTCTCTCCTAGGGCTTTATTAATTAAATATTTAGTGTTTAATTAATCTATGTCATCCCACTAGTTAATTTAATTAATTAACTATAGTCCAATTAATTAATCAAATGGAAATCCATAATTAGATATAATTAATCCTCCCTTTTCTATTAATTTAAATAAATACAATTTTCCTATTTAAATTTATTCTTAAATTCCACTTTTCCCCTCTTGATTAAATAAATTCTATTTAATCAATTTAAGCACATGGCTCCTAACTTTAACCCCTAACCTAATCCAATCCAAACTACCTAACCCCTAGTTCTAACTCAACCCAACCCATTCAAACATACTAACCTCTCTTAATTAGTTAATTAACCTTTATTAATTAATTATCCCCTCTACTCATTCTCTCCCCTCCCATTACATCCTCTTAATTATCCCACTTGTTCTCTAATCCAAGCATATTCACCCACTAAACATTTGCACAATCTTAATCATGAAGATTAAGAAATCCTAACCCACTCCAAAGTCAAAATCATGCCTTATCAAATCCAATCCCAACCTCCATCCAACTTTTCAACCTTAAATTCTCTTACACCCTCAACCACATTCCTACATCTGTGTCCCTCATTCTCACTTCCTGAAATGGTCACATTCCACAAAACTTGATCTTTGGAGTATGAGGCAAGATGTGCCTTTATGACATATACTCCCAAACCCTAATTTCCTCTCAAGCTCTCTGCTTGTGACACTTGTCACAATGCTATGAGTTTGAGAAAGCACAATCCATGTGCTTCCCCTTAAATGCATCCTAGCCACTCCTAATATGTTAATCCTAGCCCTCCATTTCACCTCGTCTTTGCCTATAAATTAAGCCCTTCTCCCTTTACAAATAATCCACCTTTTATGCATTTTTATCATGCTCTTTTGGAGAAAAAAATCATCATCCATAGCCTTATAATGCAAAAATATTCCCACCCATTGAAGCTTGAGCAACACTTTTGAGCATGCATCCAATCTATTGGACAAATCTAAATATCAAGAAGGCCCTTTGAGGTGTTCACTTTGGTTTGCATTCTCATTTCATTTTCTTTCTTTTGTCTAATCATAGATTTTGTTTTGATATTGTTTGTTGAATGTTTAGCTTGTCTTTATATTCCTAACACACATTTTGATTGCACATAGTAAGGCCTTGTCTAGAATGGCTTTGTGGTTAGGAAATATGCCTAACAATTAAAAAATGGAGATCTGGGTAGGGTTCTTCTTGAGATGATCCACTAGGTTGTATTGACCCATAGATGAGGTAAATGACTTGGGGGATAATAGTTTTGATGAGGCCCCTTGTACTATAATCTTGGATCAGTGCATAGTGACAACACAATCAGAATTTGGGCCTTGGAAAATAATGGTGTTGATGGTCAAATTTGGATTAGGCTTGACATAGGTAAAACTTGCTTTCTTATTTTGTCCTAATGAGGAGACATTTCCTTTGTCATGATCCATTAATGGATTTTTGAATATCATGTGATCTTTATTTGTGGTGCCATAATTATTGACAACTTCAATCTCACCATGTTTGATTAAATCTTGGACTATATTCTTTAGTTAAAAATAATTTGTCATTTTATGTCATTTTGTTTTACAATAATCACAAAAATAATTGTTGTCCCACCATGTTGGTTTGAAGGGACTTGGCTCATAGTGTCATATTTTGGGTAGATTGATTACATGTGATTGTATAAGTTTCTTCAAATATTATCAAGAGGTTCAACAAGAGGAGTATAGTTTCTTTACAGATTTTTCCTTCTTGCAAAACTTTATTTCTTGTTGGCAAAGTTGAACAAGGAATTCTCCCTAGGAGTGACCATGTTGTTGGTGTTTGGGACATTCATTGACAATTGGACATGTAGGACCTATTGTACATCTTTAGCATCAACTATGTTATTATTTGTGATAAAAAAAAATTTCATCCAATACTTGGATTTTTCATATGGTGGTGTGGTATTGGTTTCTTTATTGATCACGCCTTTCAAGGTAAGGGATATTTTAGCCTTTAGTCCCTTCTCAATTAGTTCTTAGAATGTTTCAATGTGTTGCAAGTTAAATTCATACATCATATCTAATTGGAAACTATTGATAGATATCTATATCTTCTCTTTAGTTGGTATATGAAAGGATTTCTTAGAGGCTATGTTTGATGCAGGAGCATCTTGGGTCCTTGGCAATCCTATGTCATCAAAAACATGTTTTTGTTTTCCTGTGTGGCTCGGTTCGTTCTTTTACCGAGTTGGCTTGGTTTCCTTTGTTTACCAGTGTTAGTCAGTTGTCTCTCTGGCGCTCGGTGAATTTCCCTGGCACTCAGTAATTCTTGTATGGCGCTCGGTTTCCTTGCTTACCGAGTTGTTTGTTTTAGTTTCCTATTGAGGCTGACTCTTGTAATTAATTTTGGTCATGGATTTAATGATGGTATCTATCATTGGGAAGTGTGTGGACCTAGATCTGGTCATTCCTTCTTTTGATGGTGGATTTGAAGGCCAACTTGTTTGGTAGCCTCTTGTATATAATGTAATCCTTGTTTGTAGCTTTAGGACATCAATTAGGACATTAGAGATAGAATCTAGGATATAGAAAATTATTTTAGATCCTTTCATGTTGGAGGAATTTTGTACTTGATTTTAATATCTCTTCTAAACCGGGAAGGCCTTACAACCCAGCATGTATGAATCAATTAAAGTTAATATATGAAAGATAAATGCATTCTCTCTCTCTCACTTGTGTGTTTGTTTCTTTCGCATGTGATCTTTGCAAGGTGGATCTAGTTAGGGTGTGCCTTTGGCCCCTCTCCTTATTGTTAATATTATTTAGAAAAACAAAGAGGGGGGGTGAATCATTCGTTCTTAGGTCCAGATGTATCAATTAAACTTTTAAACACTTCAACAATCTTAGATCTAATAACCAATACTACTCGGTCATTACAGAATGTATGCCAAAAACATATAACAATGCAATCCACTATCCAATAGTATTTAACAAAACATAGAAATGTTCACACCGTAACATTCACACAAGTATTGACACTAGGATTTATAGTGGAAACCCGATTTGGGAAAAACCACTTTGTAACATGTTACTGATATTTTCACTCTTTTGAAGTGAGCTCTGTGAAAAGCCAACCCTGTCAAAGGTTTACAAACACACTACTAGGTGTGACCCTGTTAAAGGATTTCAACCACCCTGTTAGGAGTGCACCTTGTTAGAGGAATTAAGTACATTTAATTAGAATGAAACCTTGATTAAAGGATTTAAACAATGAATGTTAGGTCAACCTTGATTAAAGGATTTAGACTAATACAATGGTTAGAAAGTAATAGTAATATCTGATCTGAAAACATACAACTCACTTTGCAAATAACAGATCCAATTCTCACATACATATTGGCTTACTGACTAAGTTCCATTTCCATCTCCATCACTGATCTGCTCGAAAATCCCTTCAAGAAATCACAACTCTGATCAACTCCTTCACCTTCAACCTTTTTTCTTTTTCAGTCAATAACATCAACAACTCCAGCATCATATTTAACCTCACACTTAGGTTTTCCTTAATACCTCTTCAATAGGTAGATCCATCTTTTGTTGCTTAATCTCCTCCGTAGATCTTAGGTTTAGGTCAGATTCATTGAATCCTTCCAACATTCATGTTCTTCATCCATCCTTCTAGAAACATCTTTAATCTCTTTATTGAAATCACAATAAAATGGTTTACTATGCATTAAATGCTCCATACAGTCAATTAATAAAGTCAACACGATTTACATAATCCAAGAATTCAACTAAGTTGGCTGGGAATTTGAATTCTTCCTCAAATGTAAATTACTGACGCTTGGTCAATATTGTGTTCAACTCCTCAATCATCACTGCGTAGCTAGATCATCTCTTTAAACCTGTCTCCCTCAGCTAATGTTGTCACTCGGCAATAAACTAGATGTTTGGTCAACACTAAATTTACTTGGCATATACTAGCTCTCGGTCGACACTAACATCACTCAGCTTAAACTAGATTTCTTTACTTTTGCTTGGTTAAGCCTACTTGTTTAGTCTTGCTTCTTACTTAGATAAATAATATGTTATCTTATCATTGTGCCACATCATCAAGTACTCATTGAAGTATCAAATAACTCAACCTTTCTCTAGGTTTTCTATTGTTATCACCCTTTCCCTAATCCTTCTCATCAATCAATAGATATAGTACTTTCTTAGATAGCAACAGTCTTACCAGTTAAGGTTTGACATCAATGACAATACAACAATTGCTTCAATTGTAGTTTCCAACAATCTCCCTCTTTGGCATTGATGACAACACCATATGAATAACACATGATTCACCAACCAATCCAAAACTTTTTCATTTCATTAGAAATATATTTGTAATATCCTTAGCTTCATTCTGATTCTGAATCACTTAGCCTAGCTTGCTTGATTGTCCACATAGTTACTCCCTTTGAATCTTTTATGTGTCTCTTTTCCTCTAATTCTCTGAATTACTTCCTCTTTTATGTGTTTTCATCTGAATCTCTCTCCCTCTTTGACAATAATGCCAAAGCAGTATCTAGAACTTGCATCTTTCAGATGTAGATGCCATCTTGTCAGTTTAGTAACAATATTTCTCCCTATGTCATCTTGTTAGTTCAGTAACAATATTTCTCCCTCTATCAGTTCAGTAACTCTAGGCCGCTCCTAAAGTGTGACCTTTTCTACATCAATTTGTCAGATACTTTATGCAGCACATTTGATGCAATGCTCCTAGCTTGACTAGGCAGCCTCAGTTAGGGGAAGCACCCCTAATTTACCTCTAAGATATTCATGAGCATCCTTAGGTAAAGCTTTTGTGAATATATCTGCTAGTTGTTCCTTTGTATTCACATATTCCATTCTCACCTCTTTATCTTGTACCAATTCCCTCAAGTAATGATACTTGATAGAAATATGTTTGGTCTTTGTGTGCATCACTGGGTTCTTTGATATGTTGATAGCACCTGTGTTGTCACAGTATATGACAACTAGTTCAGTGATCTCCTCTTTCATGCCTTTCAACAATTACTTAATCCATACCAGATTTGAATAGTTCATTGTAGCAGCTACATACTCGGCTTTAGCTATAGATTGGGAAATGCAATTTTGTTTCTTGCTTGTCCATGAAAATAATCTTTGTCCAAGAAAGAAAGCTCCACCCCTAGTAATTTTTATGTCATCAACATTTCCTGCCCAATCTGCATTAGTGTAGACTCTCAGTTCAAATTTCACATGCTTCTTGTAGTACATTCCATAGTCTTATGTCCCTTTCAAATATCTCATTATTCTCTTCATAGACATCATATGACTTTCCTTAGGATTGGCAGAGAATCTTGCCACAATCTCAACTGCTAGAGCAATATTTGGTCTATTGTGAACAACATATTGCAGCTTTCCAATAATGGATCTATATAGAGTTTGGTTTACTTCAGCAGTATCATCATTTTTAGATAGTTTTTCTCCAGTAGCCATGGGAGTACTTACTGGTCCTGAATCCTCCATACCAAAGGTTTTCAGTATCTCTTTGACATATTTAGGCTGTGTGATAAAAATACCTTTTTCCATCTGATAGACTTGCAAACCAACAAAGAATTTTATCTCACCAAACATAGACATTCCAAACTCAGTTTGCATCTCATTTGAAAATTTCTTGCATAGGGCATCTTGTCCTCCAAATATGATATCATCTACAAAAATATTAGCTAACAAAATCCTATTACCTTCTTCATCTTTCATGTATAGATTGTTGTTGTCATTTTTCCTTGAAAATCCAATCTGTATCAAGTAATTGTGCAGCCTCTCATACCATGATCTGGGGGCTTGCTTTAATCCATACAATGCCTTGTTCAGCTTGCAAACCATATTTCTCTTGTTTGGATCAACAAATCCTTCATGTTGCTCAATGTACACTTCTTCTAATATACCATTTAAAAATGCAGACTTGACATCCATTTGGTATACCTTGAAATCTCTGTAAGTAGCATATGCAAGTAGAGTTCTCACTCCTAATCTTGCTATAGGGGAAAATGTCTCCCCATAGTCTATTCCTTCTTCTTGTGCATAACCCTTGCATACCAACCTTTCTTTGTTCCTTGTGATTTGTCCATGTTCATTAAGCTTGTTTCTAAATACCCATTTTGTTCCAATGGCATTTTTGTTTCCTGGTCTTGGCACCAGAGTCCAAGTATCATTCTTTTCTATTTGGTTTATCTCCTCATTCATAGCTTGAATCCAATCTTCATTTTCTAATGCCTCCCTTGTTGTCTCAGGCTCAAACTCACACAATAAACATGTAGGGTCTTTCAACTTGTTTCTGGTCAGAACTCCAGTTTCTTTATCTCCAATGATTTTCTCAAGCTTGTGATGTCTTCTTACATACTATGACAAAGTAGGATCAGATTTCTTTTCTCCTTGCTCTTCAGGTTCATTAGTAAGATTATCAGATTTAGCCTCTGATTGCTTGGCAACCTCTTCCTAATGTTCGGCAGCATCCTCCTGATGCTTGGTAGCATCCTCCTGATGCTCGACAATATCTTCCTGATGCTCAGCATTATCTCCCTGATGCTCAACATTGCTTACTCATGACTTTGCATCAGGTGCAAGTGTATTACTTGCCTCTCCTTCTTCTATATAGATAAAATATCTATAATCTTTAGGTTCTCTTTTGCTTTCCTGTTCATTCTTCTCTTTTTTTATTTGTACTCGGTTTAAGGTAATAGTTGTACTTACAACTTCTTTCCAGTACTTTTGTGCAACATTTTTCTCACTCATTAGTGTCCTTGCACAATCCATGATAGATCTGTTCCTTCTCAAAGCTATACCATTCTATGAAGGTGTTCTAAGTGCAGACATTTGTCTCTTGATTCCTCTATCATTGCAAAATAGATTGAACTCATTTGATATAAACTCTCCACCTCGATCAGATCTTAGACATTTCAGGTTTCTACCTGTTTCTTTTTCAACCTTAGCCAAATATCACTTAAACAATTGAAATGCATCATATTTTTCTTTTAAAAATATTACAGTCATCATCCTAGTGTAATCATCAACAAACAAAATAAAGTATTTAGCCCCACAATAGCTTTGTACACCCATAGGTCCACAAAGGTTAGTATGAACCAGATCTAAAGCATTTTCAAAAGTAAAAGTCTTTCTCTTGAAACTAGACTTTGTTATTTTACCCAACTGGCATTGTTTTCTCATCACATTATTAGGTTTCTTCAATCTCGACAAACCTCTAACTTTCTTCTTTTTACTAATATTTACCAGATTGTCAAAGTTAACATGACATAACCTCTTATGCCATAACCATATATCATCAAATTATGCAATCAAGCATGTCTCTTTAGATAGATCTAGATAGAACAAATTACATCTTGTCTTTTCTCCACTTCCAATCAGTTCACCAGTGGCATCAAATATTTTAGCCTTTCTGTGATGAAACTCCACTCGGTAACTAGTGCTATTAAGTTGTGCAACACTTAGAAAATTATAGTTAAGACCTTCAACCCAATAAGCATTTTCACAAGTGATCTTATTAGTCAACTTAATTAATCCTTTACCCTTTATAGGACATGGTGCATCATTACCAAACTTAACACTTCTACCTTTGTAATGATCTAGGGTTTCAAATTTACTTTTTTCACCCATCATGTGATGTGAGCAACCACTATCAATAATCCATTTATCACCTTTTCTCACATAAGAAACAAGTGTAGTTTTCTCATCTTCATCAGACTCATCTTTCATAGCAACATAAACTACTTCAATTTCAAAATCATCATTATCAGTGTCAATTTCTTCTTCAGCAATATAACAGGATTTCTTACCTTTATCCTTGTAGTCCTTGTACCTTCGGTAACCTCTATTTTCTCTCTTATCCTTGTACTTTCTTTCTCTTTCCTCATCTTTTTTATCCCTATTAGGACATATTACAGCTATATGGCCAACTTTGTTACATGAAAAACATGTGATAGGAAGTTTACCTTTATATTTGTCTTTTCCTCTTTCAATCTTCTGGCCATAAGAGCTTCAAGATCCTCTAGTTCCTCATCAAAAGTGTCACTATCACTTTCACTATCACTTATACATTTTTCTTTTTCCCTCTTAGACTTATGCAAAACCATTTGTGACTTGAATGCAGATTCAACATTAGAACCAATGTAGTTATCATAGTTAGAAAGCTCAAAAGTAGTAAGCTTACCAACAAGACTTTCCAATGTTAAAACATTACCAGGGTTACATCTAGATTCTTTGATTATTGAAATTATGATGGCATATATAGGAAGAAAAGTTCTTAATACCTTTCCAATAACAGTTTCATCTTCAATAGTTCCATTAGCTCCCCTAATAATATTTACTACCTCCTTGATTCTATCACAATATTGAGCAATATTTTCACCTTCTTGCATTTTCATTTCATCAATCTTAGCTCTTAGGCTTTCAACTTTTTCCCTTAGTACATTTATGTCACCACCATAGATATTTGCAAGTGTCCCACATTTGATTTGCATTCATGCAATCTTTAATGTCTTCAAATTCAGGATAACTTAAGGCAGATGCAATCTCCAACATTGCTTGGTTGTGTTCCTATTTAGCTCTCATCTCCTCAGCAGTCAAAGGTGCAGTAGGTGTAACATAGTCATGTTCAACATAACATTTTGTTGAGTCACCAATACCAACTAGATTTAGTTTCATCAGACTCTGCCATGCAAGGAAGTTCTCCTTATTCAACTTCGGTACCTTCTTTTTATACATCTTGATCATTTGCTTCAAGTACCTTCAAACTTGTTATGTGTAAGCACCAATAGCTCTGATACCAATTTTTAATATGATTTAGAACAATAGAGAGGGGGGGTGAATTAGTTGTTCTTGGGTCCAGATGTATCAATTAAATTTTTAAACACTTTAACAATCTCAGATCTAATAACCAATACTACTTAGTCATTACAAAATGTATGCCAAAAACATATTACAATGCAGTCCACTATCTAACAATATTTAACTTACAAAACATAGAAATGTTCACACCAAAACATTCACACAAGTATTGACACCAGGATTTATAGTGGAAACCCGATTTGGGAAAAACCACTTTGTAACATGTTACTGATATTTTCACTCTTCTGAAGTGAGCTCTGTGAAAAGCCAACCTTGTCAAAGGTTTACAAACACACTGCTAGGTGTGACCCCATTAAAGGATTTCAACCACCCTATTAGGAGTGCACCTTGTTAGAGGAATTAAGTACATTCCATTAGAATGCAACCTTGATTAAAGGATTTAAACAATGACTGTTAGGTCAACCTTGATTAAAGGATTTAGACTGATACAATGGTTAGAAAGTAATAGTAATATCTGATATGAAAACATACAACTCAATTTGCAAATAACAGATCCAATTCTCACATATATGTTGGCTTACTGACTGAGTTCCATTTCCATCTCCATCACTGATCTTCTCAGAAATCCCTTCAATAAATCACAACTCTAATCAACTCCACCTTTATCCTTTCTACTTTTTCAGTCAATAACATCAACAACTCCAACATCATGTTTAACCTCACACTTAGGTTTTCCTTAGTACCTCTTTGATAGGTAGATCCATCTTTTGCTGCTTAATCTCCTTTGTAGATCTTAGGTTTAGGTCTGATTCATCAAATCCTTCCAACATTCATGTTCTTCATCCATCCTTCTAGAAACATCTTCAATCTCTTTATTGAAATCACAATAAAATAGTTTACTATGAATTAAATGCTCCATACAGTCAATTAATAAAGTCAACATGATTTACATAATCCAAGAATTCAACTAACTCAGGTGGGAATCTAAATTCTTCCTCAAATGCAAATTAATGACACTCGATCAATATTGTGTTCAACTTCTCGGTCATCACTGTGTAGCTCAATCATCTCTTCAAACCTATCTCCCTCGGCAAATGTTGTCACTCGGCAATAAACTAGATGTTCGGTCAACATTGAATTTACTCAGCATATACTAGCTCTTGGTCGACACTAACATCACTCGACTTAAACTAGATTTCTTCACTTTTTCTTAGTTAAGCCTACTTGTTCAGTCTTGCTTCTTACTTAGATAAACAATACATTATCTTATCATTGTGCCACATAATCAAGTACTCATTGAAGTATCAAATAACTCAACCTTTCTCTAGGTTTTCTATTATTTTCACCCTTTCCCTAATCCTTCTCATCAATCAATAGATGTATTACTTTTTTAGATAGAAATAGTCTTACCATTTAAGGTTTGACATCGATGAAAATACAAAAATTTCTTCAATTGCAGTTTCCAACACCTATCTACCCTTGCATCCGATGGTATCAGAGTGAGGTGAGATCTAGATCTAGGTTTGTGAATCTAGGTTTGAGGTTTCCTTCTTGTCAAACCCTATTTGATTGGTTGTGAGGTAGTAGATTATGATCTAGCCTACAATTGCAAAGGGTTTCAAGATGGTTTGTGGGAGGCGAGATGCGGATCCAAAATTGGAAAACATGTTGAGATAACTTGCTCCTAGATTAGAAGCTATTGAAATAGCCTAGAGAAGAGGAAGACATATTGAAGATGTTAGTGATGATGAAATTGAGGAAGAACAAGGTGATGTAGAACCTGTGCCAACAATGGATCAAGGTGAGGAAATATTTTTTAAGGCTTTGACAAATATGAAGTCTACACACTTTAATCCTCTTGAGTATAGTGGAAAATTGGATTTTGATGAATTGGTGGACTGGATCACCAAGATGGAAAAGTATTTTGAATATGAAAATGTACCTGAGGAAAAGAAGGTGAAGATTGCAAGCACAAAGTTAAAAATTCATGCATCCTTATGGTGGGAATATCTATAGTTGGATACAAAGAGGAAAGACAAAGACAAAATTAAGGTATGGAATAAAATGGTGAATAAATTGAAAGGAAAGTGTATCGTCTTAAAATGGAAGCACTTCCATGTTAAGAGTGTTTAGCCCTCCAAGTAAGTGGTTTGGGGTCATGTTGAATGCCTTGAATTGATCTTTTATTGGATCTGGCTTTCTCCCCTCTTTCCACTTCTTTTCTGCACTTGATTCCTTCATTCTAGGTGAAATTAGGGTTAGGATCCTGAGGATTCTCCTTAATTTCCCTCTTCTATGGCTCTATTTTCTAGGTAGGACTTAAAAATAGGTCCTCCTAGGCTTTATCATGTTCATCATAGGATTTTGTGCCTCTCCTTGGCACTCTACCCTATTCTGGCATCATTTTTAGGTCTTCGAGCACCCCCAGGACCTCCTGTTTCTCACTCTGACTGAGACCCTAAAATCTATGCCCTTAAGGTCAAATTAGACCTAAATGGGTCAAGGTCAACCTAAAGGGGTCAAATTCAACCTTGATCCTGACCTAGTCAGGATCGAACTCGTCTTTGACCCTGGGTTCAAATTTCAAGGTCCCGGGATCTCCGGTTGTCGGGTTTCAGAAATAATTGTTTTCCCACTTCCGGGTCTGCTATTTTGGTCTCTGAAATTGTAAACTCTTAAATTATATTTAATTTAAGTCCATTCCTATAGGGTTGAGGCCTAATTGGAATTTGATTCCCCAAGGTGGCCCCTCTAGAGGATTGTGCCCTAGATCACTATAAAAGGAGGCCTTCCTCTCTCATTTTCTCATCCATCATTTTCACATCTCATCATCAAGTTTTGTGAGAACATATCATCTTCAAGCAATTTCATGATCAAGCTCTCAAGATTTTCTCAAGGTGATCAAGCAAGCATTCCATTCAAGCAATCATCCATTCAAGCATTCAAGTCCTCTTCTCCATCCAAGTTCTCCATTGAAGATCAAGGATTCAAGCATTCAAGCCATTGAAGGGATTTGGTTCAAGCATTCAAGATTCATCATTAAAACCCTAGATCTAGCCATCATGATGGTGTTATCTTCCTTCAAGATCTTTTTGTTCATCTTCAAGATCCATTTCATTCTTCCCTTAAGGTGGATTCCAAGCATACAACCATGGAGGTTTGATTTACATTTGTTGATCTTATGTTCAAGCTTTCATATTAACATACTTGATTACATTTCAAATACAATTGCATTATCTATTGAATTGCATAGCTTCATTGTTAGATCTACTTCTACTACTTGCGAGCATTCTCCATTTCAATTTCAATATTAAGGTTGATTCCAAACCGGGGTTTGACCGAGGAAAACCCCCCAAACAAACAAACAAAACCATTTTTCTTGCAGGTACAGGTGCAAAATTTTGGATCTAAGAGTAGATTTGGATACCCTTTTCGCCAAACTTCAAGGATCTATGAACAGAATTAGAATCAGACTTCAAATAAAGAATGTAGTATTTGACCTTTTATGAGGGTCAAACCCAACCTCGAACTTGACCTGGTCAGGTACAACCTTGATTTTGACCCAATCGAATCTCGGAAAAAGATTTTTGGGTTTTGTAGATCTCGCAATTTCGGGTTAAGAGTGCAAAAATCAACAGTTTTTGAGATCGTTTGATAGGGTTTTCAACGGATTCTTTTTCAGAGGTAAGTACCTTTATTTCTTAATTTCAATATTAGTCATCTATATTTACTTTCCATATCAATACAATTTAAATGTAAGTGTAAAATATTGGTTTTGGGGTCTCTTTTATGTGCAAACCATTGTTCTAGGACCCCATCCATATTTTATCCTTTACATTTTGGTGAACCCAACATACTTACCCCTTTTATTTTGTGGATTTAGATGCCCTATTGTGTTAGATCTCCCTTTCTATTATCTTGTGTGTTCACCTTCACCTTTACATTTTGGTGAACCCGACATACTTACTCTCCTTTCTTTTGTGGATTTAGATGCCCTATTGTGTTAGATTTGTGGTTAATCTTTTCTTGCATTAAGATTAGGTTTATTTATACCCTTGCATTTATATTTCAAAAATCCAAAAAAATTGCAAAATTTCTTTAAAAATACAAAAACATTTACATTTTTATGCTTTTAGTATTCAACATGTATGATTCTTGTTTTGAGTACTTTGATGAGGCTTTTGTTGTTCACAATGATAGATTCCCTAATGAGGTACATGGTACTGAAGATGGACATTGTTTGAATGAGATCTCCATTGATCCTATTCCTATTTCACCTCCTCCACAACCTCTTCAATTGACCTTTACAAAGATGAGTTAGGGATTGATGTTAATTCTTCTCCTAATCTATGTCTTTTCTATGAGCCTATTTTACAATACAATTTACCTTCTTTCCCCTTTAGGGATCAAGCTTTAATTAGTTTTGATGATCCTACAATGTGCTTTATTGATAGGGAGGCTAATCCTCCTATTTGGGATGAACCTTTGGATTTTGATGTTGATTACTCTCTTCCTCATGAAACTATTATGGATAGTCCTCCTATTTGGGATGAACCTTTGAATTTGGATATTGATTACTCTCTTCCTCCTATTTGGGATGAACCTTTGGATTTGGATTTTGATTACTCTCTTCCTCATGAAACCATTGTGGATAATCCTCCTATTTGGGATGAACCTTTGGATTTTGATGTTGATTACTTTCTTCCTCATGAAACCATTGTGGATAATCCTCCTATTTGGGATGAACCTTTGAATTTGGATATTAATTACTCTCTTCCTCCTGTTTGGGATGAACCTTTGGATTTGGATGTTGATTACTCTCTTCCTCATGAAACCATTGTGGATAATCCTCCTATTTGGGATGAACCTTTGGATTTGGATGTTGATTACTCTCTTCGTCATGAAACCATTATGGATAATCCTCCTATTTGGGATGAACCTTTGGATTTGGATATTGATTATTCTCTTCCTCATGAAGCCATTGTGGATAATTCTACTTTTTGGGATGAACCCTTGGATAAATACATTGATTTATCCCCTCCTTGTGAAGAATTTTTTATACAAAAGGATGACATATTCTCTAGAACACACTCCCCTTATGTGAAAGAAGATGACATTATAGATTTTCCACCTCCATTTAGGATTTCTTCTAGTGATGAGGCATTAGCAGAGAAAGATATGAATTCCCTTAACACTCTTCCTCTTAGTGGTGATCTTATGGGAAATTAAGATCCTACCTCACATCATTCTTATCATAATATTACTTATATCTTTTCAAACCCTTTTCCAACTATGGTTCTAAGTGTTCCTTTGGTTGTGTCTTCCATTCATATCACTTCCTACACTTTTCCTAGTATTCCTAAACTTCCTAATCCTAATTTTATCCTTCCTAATCTAGTTCCTAATCTTCCTAATCCAATCGTATCTTTCCTAATCCAATTCCTAATTCTCCATCTGCTATTCCTAGTTCTTTCGACACTTATTTTGAGGTTCAAACTATGGTTCATGATGTGCAAATATTCTTCAAAGTACCTTCTCCTTATTATCCGATCCATAAAGATAAGAGAAAAGAAACTTCTCCTTTGAGATTTATTCATAATTTTACCCCTCATTCTGATATAATGTAGATCTTTTCCCCTCCAGACTGGGGGGCAAGAGGTATATTTCTTCCTGTCTTTTAGAATCCATTATGTTCCTGCTTTGAGCTTAATTGGTATTCTTTCTATCCTATCTCTCTATGGTTATGTATTATGTTTATAATCATTCATAGATTCTATTTTATATGCAAGATATCTTTTATAGGACATGTGTTTTGCAAAGATATCCCTTGCCTTTCATCCCTAGGGTGCAAGGTACCTCTTTCTTTCTCTTTGTCTAGGGAGTAGCTTTCCTTAGCTTAGTGGTAGTTGTTTATATTGCAATATTATTTCATCATATTGATAGATGTTTTGACTATGGATAACCTTCTTACATGAGAAGTTGTTGTCCTAGGTCGTCACTTCTTCTCTATGTTGAAAATTATGTTCTTTATAAACTCTCACCCTTGCTTTGGTGTTAGAGTTGTTTCCCTCATTCCAAAGATTCCTCTTCCTCTAGGTTGCAGGGGGCTTGACGATTGAACCTTTGTTCCTGCATTTTGAAAGATGATATTTTATCTAAAGCACTCCTCTTTAGTGGGGGTCTTGTTGATAAGATCTCTTTTATTGAGGATCCTTTTCCATGAGTGACATATTCTTTTCATGATTATCTATATTCTTGGATGTAGGGGTTAATATCCCTCACTAAGAATATGGTATACATTGTTGCTAAACATGATATCTCCTTGAATTGTGAAGTAGGTATCCTCTTCCATCTTTGTTCCTACACTTGGGGGGCAAGGATGCCATCTCCTTCTTTTCTGTCTTTCTAGGATTCACCTCTTTCCTTGGTTAAGTAGTATCTATCTATTACATGATATCCAATAATACATGAAAATTTTGGTTTGGATTGAGGATCTATGTCCTTGATAAAAACCTCTTTTGTTATTTGACATTGGGTTTCCGTGATTGATATATCTCCCACCTTGGAAATTGAACAATGTGCTATCCCTCATAAGGGTTACTTTCTTTTCACTTCTTACATGATATCTCTTTTCATTCGTCCCTTCCATGGCCTCATAGGAGCTATGACCTTCTTGGCTTGGACTGGGTGTTGTTTGTGGATATTGTCTTGATACTAAAGAAGGCTTTATCCTTATTCTTTTCTTTCCTTAACATGTCAAAATAGTATGTTTTTTCCATATTAAGGAGGGGGGCATATATAGGGCCTCCCTTGTACTATAGTTTTTATTTTTACATGCTAAATCTTGGAAGGTAACACACATAAGTTGCTAAATCCTGAAAAGACATGCATTTGTATGCTAAATCTTCCGATGGTAATGCACATAAGTTGCTAAATCCTGAGGAGACACGCATTTTTCAAATTTTTCAAATATGCTAAATCCTCTGAAGGTAACACACATAAGTTTCTAAATCCTGAAAGGACATGCATTTCCAATTTCAAATATGCTAAATCTTGGAAGGTAATGCACATAAGTTGCTAAATCCTGAAAAGACACGCATTCATATGCTAAATCTTCTGAAGGTAACACACATAAGTTGCTAAATCCTTAGGAGACACGCATTTCATATTCATAGTGATAAAGAAGGTGGATCTATGGGTATTCCAGAAGCCACCAGAAGATGCACTACAATTGCAAGCACAGTTTATGGTTGAACCTATTGGGCTGTCCCTCCAGGGTGATTCACGGTAAGGTGGGCATCTTACTGGGTGAGGTAATCACTTTCTCTTTTCTCTCTCTTTGCTTTCATGCTAGTAGGATGGGATCATGAAGCTATGTTATTTATAGTATTTCTCTTGTCTTTCTTATGTAATCATTTATGCTTTTATGATAGCTTTCCAAATATGATGTTAGTATAAGAAATGTTTCTTAGCAAGGTTTCTTGTGCTAGTTGATTTAGGTTTGTTTTAGTACTAACCCCTTTTGTGTCCTTTTATTTTTTGCACCCTCGTGCATGTATGTTGAGTTAAAATCCTTAGCTTGGGGCTCTATCTCCCTAACTAAGTGTCATTATATCTCATTTTGAATCCACTTGTATCTCCTCTTTCTTCTCCTTTACCAAGAGTTTGCATTGAGTCCATACTCTTGCTAAAGTGGGGGCTTCATGTATCATCTTAAAATGGAAGCACTTCCATGTTAAGAGCATTTATCCCTCCGAGTAAGTGGTTTGGGGTCATGTTGAATGCCTTGAATTGATCTTTTATTGGATCTGGCTTTCTCCGCTCTTTCCACTTCTTTTCTGCACTTGATTCCTTGATTCTAGGTGAAATTAGGGTTAGGATCCTGAGGATTCTCCTTAATTTCCCTCTTCTATGGCTCTATTTTCTAGGTAGGACTTAAAAATAGGTCCTCCTAGACTTTATCATGTTCATCATAGGATTTTGTGCCTCTCCTTGGCACTCTACCCTATTCTGGCATCATTTCTAGGTCTCCGGGCACCCCCAGGATATCATGTTTCTCACTCTGACTGAGACCCTAAAATCTATGCCCTTAAGGTCAAATTAGACCTAAAGGGGTCAAGGTTGACCTAAAGGGGTCAAATTTGACCTCAACCCTAACCTAGTCAGGATCAAGCTCATCTTTGACCCTGGGTTCAAATTTCAAGGTCCCGGGATCTTCGGTTGTCGGGTTTCAGAAATAATTGTTTTCCCGCTTTTGGGTCCACTGTTTTGGTCTCCAAAATGGTAAACTCTTAAATTATATTTAATTTAAGTCCATTCCTATAGGGTTGAGGCCTAATTGGAATTTAATTCCCCAAGGTGGCCCCTCTAGAGGATTGTGCCCTAGATCACTATAAAAGGAGGCCTTCCTCTCTCATTTTCTCATCCATCATTTTCACATCTCATCATCAAGTTTTGTGAGAACATCTCCTCTTCAAGCAATTTCATGATCAATCTCTCAAGATTTTTTCAAGGTGATCAAGAAAGAATTCCATTCAAGCAAGCATCCATTCAAGCATTCAAGTCCTCTTCTCCATCCAAGTTCTCCATTGAAGATCAAGGATTCAAGCATTCAAGCCATTGAAGGGATTTGGTTCAAGCATTTAAGATTCATCATTAAAACCCTAGATCTAGCCATCATGATGGTGTTATCTTCCTTCAAGATCTTTTTGTTCATCTTCAAGATCCATTTCATTCTTCCCTTATGGTGGATTCCAAGCATACAACCATGGAGGTTTGATTTACATTTGTTGATTTTATGTTCAAGCTTTCATATTAACATACTTGATTACATTTCAAATACAATTGCATTATCTATTGAATTGCATAGCTTCATTGTTAGATCTACTTCTACTACTTGCTAGCATTCTCCATTTCAATTTCAATATTAAGGTTGATTCCAAACCAGGGTTTGATCGAGGCAAACCCCCCAAACCAACAAACAAAACCATTTTTCTTGCAGGTACAGGTGCGGAATTTTGGATCTAAGAGTAGATTTGGATACCCTTTTCACCGAACTTTCGGGATCTGTGAACAGAATCAAAATCGGACTTCAAATAAAGAATGTATTATTTGACCTTTTATGAGGGTCAAACCCAACCTCAAACTTGACCTAGTCAGGTACAACCTTGGTCCTGACCTAGTCAAGTACAACCTCTATTTTGACCCAATCGAATCTCAAAAAAAGATTTTTGGGTTTTGTAGATCTCGCAGTTTCGGTTTCAAAATCACAAAAATCAATAATTTTTGAGATCGTTTGATAGGGTTTTTAGCCAATTCTTTTTCGGAGGTAAGTACCTTTATTTATTAATTTCAATATTAGTCATCTATATTTACTTTCCATATCAATACAATTTAAATGTAAGTGTAAAATATTGGTTTTGGGGTCTCTTTTATGTGCAAACCATTGTTTTAGGACCCCATCCATATTTTATGCTCTACAGAAAGTTTTTACCTTGTGATTATCAGATTAACCTAGTTAGGTGAATGCAAAGTTTGAGGCAGAAAGATAGCTCAGTAAAAGAATATACTAAGGAATTATATAGATTAGATATCAGATCTGGACATGATGAAGATGATGTGGAAAGAATTGCTAGGTAACTGAATGGTTTGAGAGTTTCCATCCAAGAAGAAATTAGTTTGGTCAAATTGGAGAACATTGAAGAGGCTTATCAATTTGCATTGAAAGCTAAGGAGAAATTAAACAAGAGACATGAGAAAAGACAAAGAGGTAGAGGTGGTAGATTCCCTAGAGGAAGAGGTATATCTTATGGTGAAAATAGTACATCTGAACTTGAAAAGGCAAATCTAGATAAAGGCAAGACCGAGTGGAAAGGTGAAAGTTCATCTAGAGGCAGAGGCAGTAACTACCGGGGTGGTTATAACAGAGGTGGTTTTCTAGGAACTTGTTACAATTGTGGAGAAGAAAGACATAGATTATTTGTGTGTACACATGCAAGTAAGAAGGTCGGTAATAGTAGAAATGCTTTGGTGCAAGCAGAGTCACCAAATGAACCTAAGAAGGAAAATAACTTGATGGTAAGGAGAGCACTTTGGAGTGAAAGTAATAAGGAAAATTCGATATGGAAAAGTTTGTTCAAAACCAAATGTAGAATTTTTTATGAAGTTTGGAAGGTAATCATTGATAGTGGTAGCTCAGAGAATCTGGCATCTGAGGAAATAGTCACAAAGTTGTAGTTGAAAAGGTTGGAACATCTGAAGCCCTATTAGATTTCATGGATCAAAGATGAGCATACACTCTTGGTAAGTGAACAATGTTATGTGGATTTGAAAATTGGAAAGTACTATGATAAGATGTTATGTGATATCATGCCTATGGATTGTTGTCATATTTTGTTGGGTAGACCTTGGAAATATGATAGACATTCTATATATGATTGGAGATTAAATAAATATACTATTTGGGCTAATGGAAGAAGACAAATCTTGTTATCTTTGATTGAAGAACCTATTAGTAATGTTTGCACATCTGTGAAAGTTTTCTTGATGGAAGGAAGAAAGTTTGTTAAGGATTTGAAGAAGAATGATGTATGTTTTGTTGTGATTCCTAACAATCTGAGTAAGAAGACAGAGGATAGTGTCCCTGAGGAGATTGATAAGTTACTCACTGAGTACAGTGAAATTATTTCTGATAATGTACCTGATGGTTTTCCACCAAAGAGAAGGATTGATCATTGCATAGATCTAATCCTTGGAGCTAGTTTACCGAATAAGGCACCACATCGATTGACACCTAGTGAGAATCAGGAATTGAATTGAAAAATTCAAGAATTGTTGTAGAAATGTTTGATCTGGGAAATTTTGGGTCCTTGTGCAGTACCTGGTATATTGGAACCTAAGAAGAATGGAGAATGGAGAATGTGTACTGATTCCAGAGAAATCAACAAGATAACTGTTATCATTTTGTTTACACTAAATTGATAATTCGACTAAGTGTTTTGCATTAAGATTTGAGTTTGAAAGTTGCTGGTTTTGAATTTCAAAATGGTAAAGAATTCAGATAAATAAAGTACAGATTCAACTTTACAATTGAAAATATCTGAACAGTACATTAAAATTTCAGAACTTAAACAGAAAAGGGAAAAGTATGTGTACATCTACCAAATTATGAATGTCAAACAGCATGCTACAGTACAATATTCAGATTCTTTAAGCTCAACAGTAATGAAAGTAATTGCTTGCATTTCAGTAAATGAAAGTACAAATTCAGATTTGCCACACAAGCAGTGGTTGCTATAAAAATGAATAAAAGAAATACATTTCAAAGGTACAAATGATAAACCATACACCCCGTGGCTTTAAGTATTGATGTAAGCATGCATTTTCAATTCAATGAATTGAATGAAGAATCGGATGCAGAGAATAAAGGACAATTAAGATATTAGAAATGCAAAGAAGGAGAGGAGACAGGTCAAGCCCCCTTGCCTGGTGGTCTTTGAATGTCCGTACATGCTACATCCTTTGTTCTCACATTCTGAAGTGTTCCCGATCATCTGGTATATCCTGCAAGAGAGAAAGATAGAAGAATGTCAGTTCATACGAACTGAGCAAGGAAGGACAAACTGTCTAATCCTCTACTTGATCACATTTCAAAAAAGATAGACAGAAAGAAAAGTCAAAAAAACATCTAGAAGGATCAGAAAATACAGAGATAATATCATTTTTTTTTTCCTAACATCATTTGTTCCATGTGCAGAAACAGGTTTTGAAGACTAAGTAGGTTGTAGAAAGGACGTGCATACACTATGCGCACGAAACTTTCCGACTGAAGCTATGGAGAGGCGAAGACTCGAAGACCGGTGGACTTGAGGAGGCTGTCGAGGGGGCATGCATACATTACAGGCATGGGACCTTTCAGCTGAATCATGGAGGTACAATGAACTAGGCTGTCGAAGGGACATGATTCACATCATGAAACCTTTCAGCCGACATATCAAGGTTTCAAGAGTTTTAAGAGTTATATTTTATGATGGAACGGAACAGGAAAAGTAAAAAAGAAAATTATGAGTTTTATGTTTTACAGATCACTTGTGGGAGTCACGAGCCCGTGCTCGAACCCCATAAGTGATGATCCAATCTGCTGGCTATAATAAAGAAGTTCAGATCAATGGTCAACTTTCAGAAACAGATGGCATAATCAAGGAATGAGGTAATTCTATACTTTGTCATTGTGCTAAAGTAAAGATTAAATATTATTCAATGCTGGTTTGAACTACACATATGAAAAGCATGGGATAAAATGGTGTATCGAGGTATAACAGTATACAGAAATCAGATTTGCAAGTAAACAAAATTATATGCTACAAGAATCAGATCATTTAAGAACAAGTATACATGTGCAAAATAGAACATCAATGACTATTATAAGAAATAAAAGAAAGAAAATATATTATTTTCAGAATCTGTAAGTAGCAAATCAATTATAGTAGTATGTTCATTCGTGATATCGCTGTAGCAAAGAGAATGTTATGCAAAATGCAGTAAAGACTTGTACATACACTATTGTAGCAAATGATGGTTGAGAAAGTTTATATATACTAAAACAGAATTCAGTGACAGTGGTAAGAGAATAAAAAAAAAAACTATTGGGCAGACTGGAATCTAGGTGTACATGAAATTATGGCTGGAAACTATTACACTTTGAATCAAGGTATACACTAACAAAGTTTCTTTACCACTGTGAGTTACGAATGTCAAGAGAAGCAATAACAGAGAAATAGAAAAGTGTTCATTGCGACATGCTTTGAACCAAAATATTCTTGATGATCTTCAATCAAAGGAAGGGTAAATCATTATCAGCAAAATGGTCTGTCATGTACAGTTCAAATATGAAAGCATCAACAGGGGTCACTGTTACTAAATAAAGAAACAGGCATGGTGTTAAAGATGCTGTTGAATACTTTAGCCATTTTTTTTAGTCATAATACATCAGTAACAGAGCTATGTAATTCACTGATGTCCATGTTACAAATGATGGAGGGCTTGAGATGATTTTTGTTTCCAAAATTACAGAATATGTCTGCAGTAGTTTCATCATTCAGCTACAGATACATCAAACTGTATGGATATTCAGCATGAACATACATAGATGGCATCAAATATCGAAAGATTAACAAAACATGTATGAAAGTAGTTATTAGATCTTCATTCTACACCGGAGAAGGTTCATACAAGAAAGCCAAAGTCACAGTTTGGTTAACATTTCAAACCGAGAGCACCCACATCAAGCTCAAGTTCATAGAATGGAAGTCAAGTAAGATAACAGAGTTACAACCAAAACCAAGATCAAAGGACATATTTTCCAGCCAAACTGAGATTTTTTAATCAAAGGCTTAGTTCACAGATACAGCCATGTTCAATACAGTCCCAGGTGCTCATATAGCTATGAAAGTACAGTCAAAACAATACTTCGAACTCAAAGATCAGAGACTAATTAAAGCACAACAACAAAAGAGCCCTCAATTTTTGCGGGTTAAAGAGAGATCAAAACTGTGAAAGGATATCAAACAACTTGTGCATGATTATACAAGGAAAAAAGCCCAAAAGATTAACAGAGTATATACAGGAAGAGAAGTTAAAGAGAGACTTATCTCAAATTGTAGCATCAACATAATGCCAAGTGTCAATCGCCTCAGAATTGCTAGTCAGAGCCGAGTTCAAGCAACAAGCAAAGGGGTTCAACGAAATAGTGAAGGTCGAGTTCAATCAGTAAGGAGAACCCGAGATCTCAGACTGAAACTTTAAAACCCGCAATACAGATCAAAGGTTGAGATACATGAAGAACTTTTTAAAATAGAGAAAATACCAAACGTACAGCAACATTTGAAGTTCTCATGGTGCCCAAGTCCAAGTAAAGGAACAGCTCGAACTGGAAGGGAAATACAATAGATAAAGTTATAACTCCAGGCTCTAAATCATGGTGATAATAAGCAACAGATGCTTCTCCAAAATGCTTTAAACCCTAGCATTAGCGGCCAAGGTAAAATGGCGGCAGCATAACCCTAGCACCATTTCTTCCAAGCTGCGAAAAAAATCAAATGAAGATACAATACACAATGGAAATGAATAATCAAATGCCTTTGCTATTTTGCATAAAAATTTAGAGTCCGCAAGGAGCTGTAGAGCACGGTTTCATCTCATGGTGCCACGATACCATTGTCACGTGGTTTCACTTTAAATTAAGCAGAGATATTTGAGTTATCAGTTAGGTCGAATGTCATGTTTTTATTCATACTTTGAGTACATCGACCTTTTAAGATAACATGAGTTTACTTTATATATTTTATTTTGTTGTGTATTATATATTAGTTTAAATTTATATTTTTTCTTTTAAGTTTCACTTTTAATCATATCTATTATAATATAATGTTATTTCAAATTGAAATAGATAGTTTAATTATCTACTTTAATTTAAATAATATTATTTTATGGTATATATGATTAAAAGTGAAATTTGATATTATACTTATTATAATTAAGTAAATAATATATAAATATACTTCACATAACCATACTAAATAGAATTATATTCTATTTTTTATGTCAAGTATAAATGTATTATTTATTAAATTAATTATAATAAGTACAATTTAGGAAAAATATAAATTTAATCTTTTATGGTATATATTAACAAATAAATATATAGCTAAAGAGGACCTTATTGTCACCTCTAGTCAAAGTAAGAATCTTTCAGTTCTGAAGGCAGATGAGAGACAGAATCAGCATCTTTGAATTTCCTTTTGAGTTCAGCATCAGTTGGCATCAGTTGAGGGCCTCTTTGGAGCAGTTCACTATCAGTTCACAGCAGTTACACTCATTTTTTGATGGCTTTTCCTTCCATATCCGACCCCTCACATATTTGCATGATTTTTGAGAGATATGGAGCAGTTTTGAGAGATTTTGGAGTGGCAGTTCAGTAATACATGACCTGAGGCAGTTGTTCCAGCACTTTGACTTCACTTTCCAGCACTTTGACTTGCCTTTTGGCAAGCTTTTCTCATGCATACGGATTAGGGTTTGATGAGTTCTATTTATCATATTTTGATCTAATTATTCAGGACTTCTTTTTGGCTCATTTGTTTTGCATACTGCAAACTAGAGAGAGAATTGTAAGGCATTTTGTAACAGAGATTGGTTCCAGCATTGGTTAATAGAGATACCTATTCCTTCCCATTGATTTTGAGGTGATTTTGTGAATTTTATAGCTTAAGTGTTGTGTTATCCTTCATTTCAAGCTGCATTCCTCTTCATTTTCAGAATCTTGATACACGTGATTGTAGGTCTATTGTATGTGTTTTAATTTTTGCATTAATTTGGTAAAGCTCCGTTTCCCTACCTTTGCAAAAATATCAGATCCTTACATAGAAACTTTTTTTTGTAGTTATGTGACTGTTTGGGTATTGAGAATCATAACCATTTCTTGAAATCTGTGTTGAATCAATTCATGTTGCAAGTCAGATTTGGTGTATCACCTTCATAGTTTTAGGGTTCATTAAGGCATTTCTTTCCCCTTTTCTTTACATACATCATTTTTTCGTGCAAGTGATATTCCAAACCTAAGAGGAACCGGCCTAGAATCCAGAGATTCGTTCTCAACCCCATCAATGAGAACGTTTCCATGTTTCAACAGGATAGCTAGATTCCATATCGAGCTATTGGCGCAATCCTGATTGACAACAATAACAATGGAATATAGGTTTCCTATACTGAGAATGGATGATATAATGGACAATTTGACTGGAGCAAAGTATTTTACCAAAATTGATTTGAAAAGTGGGTATCATCATATCAGAATCAGAGAAGGTGATGAGTGGAAGACTACTTTTAAGACAAAAGAAGGTTTGTATGAGTGGTTGGTTATGCCTTTTGGTTTAACTAATGCACCCAGTACTTTTATGAGGTTGATGAATCAAGTTTTGAAGAAATTCTTGGGTAAATTTGTGATTGTATACCTATATGATATTTTGATATTCTGTAAGACTGGAGAAGAACATTTATTGCATGTTAAACAAGTATTACAAAGGTTGAAAGAAGAAAAGTTGCTGATAAATCTGAAAAAGTGTTCATTCATGAAAGAGGAGATTGTGTATTTGGGATTTGTGATTTCAACTGATGGTTTGAAGATGGATCCTGAAAAGGTTGAAGCTATTTTGAATTGGCCTACACCTGAGAATGCTAGTGAGGTAAGATAATTTCATGGTTTGGCAAGTTTTTACCAAAAGTTCATTAGGAATTTTAGTTCAATTTGTAATGCTATAACTAAGACTATGAAAGGAGATAAAAGAGAATTTAAGTGAACACATGGAGATGATAAAAATTTTGAGACTCTGAAGCAGAAGGCTATTGAATTGCCTATTTTTGCATTGCATGATTTCTATAAGGTATTTCAAGTGGAATGTGATGCAAGTGGAAGTGAAATAGGAGCTTTGTTGAGTCAAGAAGGTAAACTTGTTGCTTTCTTTAGTAAAAATTTGAATGATTCAAAAAGTAAATACTCTGTGTATGATCAAGAATTCTATGCTATTGTTCAAGCACTGAAGAAATGGAGACATTATTTGATACTGAGTGAATTTGTATTGTATACTGATCATAAATTTTTACAGTATTTGGGTAGTCAGAATAAGTTGAATCAAAGATATATGAAATGGGTTGAGTATTTGCAGAGTTGTACATTTGTGATAAAGCATAAGAGTGGAGTCACTAACCAAGTTGTTGATGCCTTAAGTAGAAGGAGATCTTTGATAACCAAAATGAAAATTGAAGTTCTTGGCTTTGATGACATGAGAGATTCTTATGAATTTGATCCTGATTTTTCTAAGCCATGGAGAAAGTGCAGATCACCTATTCAAGATCAACCGGGTACTAAATGGGAAGAATATTTTATTCAAGAAGGTATGTTGTTTAAAGGTATTCAGTTGTGTAAATTGAGAGGACCAATGAGAACTAATTTGATAAAGGAGAAACATATTAGTGGTTTGGTTGGATACTTTGGTGTTGATAAGACATTGAATTTTCTTAAGGAGAAATACTTTTGGCCATAGTTGTATAAAGATGTTCAGAGATTTGTGAAAAGTTGTGGAATTTGTCAAGTTACAAAAGGAGTAAGTTAAAATACTAGATTGTATACACTGATTTTTGTTCCTGAGAAACCTTGGATTGATATCACTATGGATTTTGTTCTTGGCTTATCAAAGATAGTAAGAGGTAATGATTCTATATTTTTTGTTGTGGATAGATTTTATAAAATGGCACATTTTATACCTTGTAGAAAGACATCAGATGTAGTACATATAGCAGATCTTTCTTTAAGGAAATTGTTAGATTGCATGGATTACCGAGGAGTATTATCTCTGACCAAGACAGTAAATTTGTTGGATACTTTTGGAAGAGCCTTTGGAGAAAGATTTGAACCGAGTTGAAGTATAGTTCAACATTTCACCCACAGACTGATGGACAAATAGAAGTTGTGAATAGATGTTTGGGAAATTTTTTGAGATGTTTAGTTGGAGACACACCAAGTAATTGGGATTCTGCGTTGGCACAAGAAGAGTTTGCATACAATAACTCAATGAATAGGAGTACTGGAAAAACACCTTTTGAGATTGTAAATGGCATAGAACCGAGAGGTATATCAAATTTGAGGGAAATTGCTGATGAAAGAAAGAGAAGTGTTGAAGGAGTAAAGTTTGTTGAGTACATAAAGACATTGCATGAAGATGTGAAATATAAGCTAGAGAAAAGTAATCAGAAATACAAAGACAAATCTGATCGATCAAGAAGACATAAGACTTTTGTAGTCGGTGATGAAGTAATGGTTCATTTGAAGAAAGGTTGATTTCTTGTTGGAACATATGGGAACCTGAAAATGAAGAAGTTTGGACCTTGTAAGACTTTGAAGAGATTTGACAGTGGAAATGCTTATGTTATTGAGTTACCTAATGACATGGATATATCACCTATTTTCATCATTGCTGATTTTTATGAGTATCATGAGTCAGATGAAGAAATGATAGTATCAAATGATTATCCTAAGAAACAAACATAAGAAGTTGAGTAGATTTTGGAGCAAAGAATTGGTAGAAGTACAAGAGGAAAAAAGTATATGGAATATCTAGTAAAGTGGAAGAATAGAACAATTGAAGATAGTTCATGGATTTCATAATCTGAGTTGGATTCAGCTCGGATTGTACTTGTTTCATGATTCATAGAATCATTTTTAAATAACCCCAGGTGTCTAATGCAGGAGCATCTCGGGTCCTTGGCAATCCTGTGTCACCAAAAACATGTTTGTATTTTTTTGTGTGGCTCAGTTCCTTCTTTGACTGAGTTGGTTTGGTGTTGCTCAGTTTACTTTATTTACCGGTGTTGGTCAGTTGTCTCTCTGGCGCTCGATGAATTTCCTCGGTGCTCGGTAATGCTTGTCTGGCACTCGGTTTCCTTGCTTACCGAGTTATTTGTTTTAGTTTCATGTTGAGGTCAACTCTTGCAATTAATTTTGGTCATGGATTTAATGATGGTATCGATCATTGGGAAGCATGTGAACCTAAGTCTGGTCATTCCTTCCATTGATGGTGGATCTGAAGGCCGACTTGTTCGGTAGCCTCTTGTATATAATGTAATCTTTGTTTGTAGTTTTAGGACATCAATTAGGACATTCGAGATAGAAGCTAGGAGATAGAAGATTGTTTTAGATCCTTGCATGTTGGAGGACTTTTGTACTTGATTATAATATCTGGCCTAAACTGGGAAGGCCTTACAGCCCGACATGTATGAATCAACTGAAGTTAATATATGAAAGATATATGCATTATGTCTCTCTCACTTGTGTTTTTGTTGCTTCCATGTGTGATCTCTGCAAGGTGGATCTAGTTAGGGTGTGCCTTTGGCCCCTCTCCCTGTCTACCCTTGCATCAATGTTACTTCAACATTGTAGGAAAGATGCAAAGCTTTAACCATTCTTCTATTTGGTATTATAGAGATCCATTAAGGTGATTTTGATGACAATGTTATGCGAGTAGTGGAATATGAACTTTTTGACAAGCTCATTCCAAGATCTCATCCTTGGAGGGATTTGAGAGAACCAATCCATGGCATACCTTCTAAGACTTGATGAAAATATTCTCATTAAGTGTCATTATGAGCTACCTCTATACACACTATGAAGAACTACCTAATGTGTTACAAGGATCACTCTTTTCCTTGTATTTATAAAATTTAGGTGTTTGAAAGTTTACTGGAAAAGGTGGCATATATAGTGTCTTATCAAATGGATAATAAAAAATATCTACCATTGTGTGCATTCATTTAGATGCACCTATTTGAAGGTTCATATGTTTTTGTTAGAGGGTCTGGAGTTTCTAAGCTAGAATCTCAGTAGGTGTTAGTCAGGTTTGTATCACGTTAGGTTCAATAAAAAGTTCCCATTGAGATATGATGGTGTCTGATTATATGTAGACTCATTTTAAAGGTTTGTATGGGACATAGGTGCATATAAGGATGTCACAACTTGGGGTGGTGTAAAGTAATTGAGAGGATTATGCCTAGTTGTTGTGTGTTAACCAAAGAGATTGGATAGTATCTCTTAATTGCTAGGGTTGACCAATGGTTGTTTTAAGGGTGCCCCTACAAGAGTTATGCATGGACCTTGATTAGGTATCACACCTTATTGAATAACACTAGGATTTTGTGTTGGATCTTGGGGAATTATGTTTTGTGTTGTCATAGCATTTTTCATATTGATTTGACTAGGTGGTGGGGTTGTGTTGGATGAACTTGCTACCATAGTTTCAGAACTAACCGTTAGATTGGTTTTTGACATAGTAGAGGGTGTTGTTGTAGTTATGGTAGAGCTAGCTGTGGGGTGATTGTTGGTGAAGAGGGGGTTGTTGTATTGGACTCCAAGTGTAGTGGAAGACATTTTGACTTGGGTAGCATTGTGATATGTGTTACCAGATGGTATGGTGAAGGAGATATGTGAGGATGATGTTGGGACAACCCTTGATGACACTATTTGGGTGATTGGTATGTTTTCCACTATTGTATATGTGTCAAAACATGTGGGAAGCTTAGTGCCATTTTGTACAAATGCATGAAAATATTTTTTGGGATATGATGACAACAAAGTGTCCATGATAGCTACAATCCTAAGGTCTTGACAAGAATTTTCAACTTCCTTATGGGTGCATTGTGCCCTGGTATTCTCTCAACTAATGGCATAGAGTGAAGTTATGGTAACACAATCTTTTCCTTTTTGTTGCGTTGTAGTGTATTTGGTGCATTACAGTTC
>BSBK01001546.1:52500-365000 GCA_027943335.1 Chamaecyparis obtusa
TTGCCTTTATGTGCTAGTGCCAAAGAGGTTGTCTATTTGAGCTTGAAAAAGCTATCATTCTTCCTTCGAGGGTAGCTTTCATATCTTTAGGCACTAGTAGTCTTGGTCTAGGTTGATCAATTCTTGAAAGGAAATGAAGCTTAAATCATCAAAGTTAGACTCGAAGAGTACCTACAAATGTACCATTGGATATAAAAAACTCTCAAAGAATGTAGAATCGGGATTCACGTGGAGCATTTGGAGATCAAAATTATGAGATGATGATCTATTGCCACTATAAGCTCCTATGGCTCCAAAACTAAATCATCTGCAATAAATGGAGAGGGAAACCCATGCTTCTCCAACTTTGTAAATCTCTCCCTCATCCTTGACATCACGGCCTCCAAAGTTGAGAGTGTGGCTTGCCTTTGTAGGGCTTCCTTATGGCAGTTGATTATCATGCTCAAAAGGTAAATGGTGGATGACTAATCTATAAATCTAGCATTGGAGAGAAACTAGTCTAAGGATGCATATACCTAACTTGTGAAATGATGAGCATTCAAGAACCTAGGCGATGTGAATTCTAAAAATTGGTCAATTATGGGCTTGACCACAACGTGCAAGGCATAGTTGAGATTTTTATTTTTGTAGTATAGAACTAGCATTCATGACACCCACATATCAAAGTGTGTGTGTTTTTTAACACAAATGAATAAAAATATCTTGTGTGGGTGATCATCATTACAATAGTTTGATTTGAAAAGTGATCCCCTGCAGAGCCACTATTGAATTCTTTTAGAATTCTCGTTGCATCGAGCTTTCCAACACAACATAGGAGTACACCATCAAAAAAATTCTTGAGTAAAACATCGTCAATGAACCAAAAGCCAACATTTTTTAGTCTATAATATCTTCATTTGTAAGTAGGGAGATGAGGTGGGTACTTACCATTTTAAATGAATTATGTCCTATCTACAATCCAACAAGACTCAGAAGGAGCCTATTGCACCATGACTATTTCCTCTATTTTTGTACTTGATGCATCTACTTCCTAGGCAATATATTCACACAAGCCTTTTCCACAGATCACCTTGGTAGTTCTAACATCAATTATTAGGATTCTTAGGAACTGAGAGGGGGGTGAATCAATGCAAGAAAATTATGAACTAATTCAACCACTGATCTGAATAACTTCAATAATAACTTCAAAACCACAAAGCATATAATTGTTGTAAGAAAATAAAAGAAAGAAATATCAAACATCCACAAACTCATCACACATGACACATATATTTTTCTCATGGAAACCCAAATGAGAAAAACCATGTGTGGGAATTGGTACTTACTAAATCTATACTCTTATGGAATAGACCATGTGAGGATCTTATCTTATTAAAGGTTTACAAAAGCACTGTTAGGTGCTACTTGATTAAGGGATTTTCCTCTAGACCTATTAGGATCTTTTCACTGTTAGGAACAACCTTGCTAGAGGACTTTAAACATTCAATACAAATGTCACCTTATTAGAGGATTTACAATAAAGATCTATTCGGATCCACCTGATTAAGGGATTTTACTATTACAATGGCTAGAAAGAGACAAATAAGATAATTTGTACAATTGCACTACCTCTGCATGATCATATCCTATTAAGCTCTCAAACTCTTTTCCACATACTAAAATCTTCCCTGGCTAGATCACACTTGATTCCTTCACTTGCTTTTTCACTACACCCTTATGTAAT
Source organism: Chamaecyparis obtusa (assembly GCA_027943335.1). Lineage (NCBI taxonomy): Eukaryota > Viridiplantae > Streptophyta > Pinopsida > Cupressales > Cupressaceae > Chamaecyparis > Chamaecyparis obtusa. Next base: position 54,224 of record BSBK01001546.1, read on the forward strand.
TTGTAATCAACAACTAACTCCTTTTTCAGCTTTCCAATATATAGAGTTTCTTCCATTGACTTAAAATAAACCTTAGATTTGAGATACGAATGATCCAGATCATGTTAGATAAGATATATTGTATCTAACAACTCATAAAACACTCTTCTTTGACTGCGTCAGCCTCCATATTGATTTCACCTTGGAAATTGAACCATCTTCAAAAAATCTTTTGACCAAAAGAAACTTCTTGAAGAATCCACCTCAAACACATACCTTGGGCAATGTGATATCAAACACTTTCCACAAATCATGGAACTATCTTACTACTTCACTAATAACATCACCAATCCCATTGTCACTTTGTATTTTTTCATAGATTCACAAATCTTCATTACTTTTTCAAGAACTTTGTCTTGTTTATCTATCAATTTTGTCAGTCACTGACTGTTCTAGTAGTTATACTGCCAACCTTCTTCTAATCATAACTTAGTTACCGGTCTACACCAACAGTAGTAGTTTCACACTAGATATCTAGAGACAAACCTAAGTCTCTCTTAAGAATCAAAATAACTAAAGCACATCAAATGCCTTATTCATCAAATCATCACTGCTTGGCTTTAACTTGTTCTTCCTATCTACCTAACATCCTTCAAACAATCATAACTCACTACACACATAAGATAAACTTATGTAGTCATGGATATATCATCTAGATATATTACATAAGATTCCTTCATGATCGCACAATCCAACTCATACCATAGATTGGGATTCAACCTCTTGAACACATCTCATCATAATACGAACATTGTCAACCAAGAGTCACTAAGTTTACATTAATGACAAACTCATAACTGATCACCTTTTCATCAAACCTGCATCAAACACATGACATAACATACTCATTTGATCTCTACAATAGTTATGCCAACAATCATTGTCATATTCCATGATTTTTGTGATCTAGTTGGCTCTTTTCTTGATGAGCTACCCCTCCATAATGTATTCGTGGATGCTAGGGTGGGCTACAAAAACTATTGTTTTGTTGGATATTATAAAATGTCTAAATTTCTTCAGCCCTTTGACAATGGAGAATGCATGCTTCTCCACAAAGTTATACTTGATTTTGTAGTCCTTAAGAATCTTTGAGTAGAAAGCAATAAGGTGTTCTCCTATCCCTTCCTTGTTCTTTTGAGCTAGCACAATGACCATACCGAAATTTCATGCATACACATATATAATGAAATCCAAAGACAAGTCTAGATTTACCAGAACTAGGATGAACACAATAGCTTCTTTAATCTTGTTAAAAGCTTCTCGTGCTTCTAGAGTCCATTTGAACTAGAGATCCATCTTCAACATTAGTGTAATTGGCCTCACTAATCTAGCAAAGTCAGTTATGAACTTTCTCACAAAATTAGCCTTCATGAGGAAAGATTGTAGGCTCTTCTTATTCAGGGCAACGATAGCTCTTGGATTGATCAAATTATTTATGGATCAATTGCCATGCCATCTTTCGATACCACATGTATGAGGAGATTCCATTGAGAAACTCCAAACACACACTTCTTGGGATTGAGTGAGATGTCGAACTCTTGGCATCTTTGGAAAATGGATTCTAGATGATCAAAATGATCTGCATTAGACTTAGAAAATACAATAAGATCATCCAAATAAATCAGGATAATCATGTTGATCATATCTTTAAACACAATGTCCATAACACGTTGAAAGATGGAACCATCATTGGATAGGTTGAAAGACATGTTTTTATATCCAAATGTCCCCCACTTAGTGGTGAATGTTGTTTTATGTTGGTCCTCCTCTCTAACTAGCACCTAGTTGTAACTCGAGAAAACATCTATCAAAGAAAACATCTTGGATCTAATGATTGAAAATATAACTTCCATAGATGGTAGTAGATAATGATCCTTTAATGAAGCTTTGTTCAAGTTGCGAAAGTCAACACAAAGGTGAATATCTCCATTATTTTTGTAGACGAGGACCAATTTGGACACCCATGTGCTATGCTTGATTGGGAAGATGATGCACGAGTCCACCATCTTTGTTATGTCTTTGGTCATTAATGAATTGATCCTTGGGTTTACCAACCTTTTCTTTTGTTAGGCCAGTCTTACTCTTTCAATCAATTTGATGGTGTGTTGGATCACTAACAGGTCATAGCCTTTCAAGTCTTCGTAAGACCAAGAAACCATGCCTTTATACTTCTTGTAGAGATGAATCAAGAGGTCTTAGTCATAGCGAGGAACATCATTCCCAATCTTTAGTATTTGGCCTTTACCAACCTCTAGATCACTATAGTCTTGATTGTCCGTCATAATTTTGTCTTGTTTGTACTAGTGTCATCATAGTAAAAAATGTTCTCTTGGGTGATAAAACCTCTTGGAAGCTTGTTTTCCTTGAGATGAATGAATTGGTATTCAATATGCTTCTATTATCTTTGTTTGTAGATGGTCTTGGAATTCACCTGAATGTTGTAATAATGTAGTGATATGCTCATCATTCTCAAATAATTTCTAGTTTTGATCATTATCGGGCACGACGAGTTGTATGATCACTTAGACCGTATGTGTATTTTCCATTAGATCAGTAAAGGGACAAAAATGAGAACTGATCATAGCTAGACTGTCTGTTATTGTGTTCTCCTTTCTCAGTACAACTTCAATGTTGAAAGCATCAAAACCTTCAATGAGATCCCACACGTTATGATGGTAAGAACGCATACCCACATGTTTTACAAATTATATGTTTCACACTTAATATACTACTAGCTCTGAATCTCTTAGAACCTTCAATTTCTTGATGCCCATAAATTCAGCAAGACACATGCCATAGATCATTCCCTCATACTTTGCTTCATTGTTGGAACACAGGAACTAAAAGTGGAAAGCTCTCAAGATCTTTTCACTAATCGGGGAAGTCAGACACACACTAGCGCACAAGCGCTTCTTTCTTCTCCCACCATTGAAGTGCAACGTCCACATAGTGAAATTTTTTCTCTCAATCTCTTCAACCTTAGTTGTGACATCTTTGGTCACCCATGGAATGGGTTGGTCTTCTTTGTATATAATATAGGTGCAAAGGATAGTAGAATGGAAACTTGAGAAACTACTAAAGTTGTAATCCTTGAGGAAGGTGGACTCCTTTACTAGCTTAGACTCTGGAATATTCTTGTCTACTAAGAGCTCCTCAAGCTATTATGCTTTCTTAAACTCTAATTTAGTTAAATCTTCAAAACCAACATGTTCAACATGTAGGATCTCACTTACAATTTTGAACTTGGCTCCATGATTGTTCCTCAAGATGAGGTGTGACTAATCTAGGGACAAGTATCCATCGATCCTAGTGGTGAAATCTTAGGAAAGACAAAGGCTGAAAGTTGTAGGGATATCGATGATAACCACCTCTTGTAGTATAGTGATGCTTGAACAAGCATATAAGGTGATTGGGAGTTTCTTAATAACACCTATGGTCTACACTCTATTGCCATTGAGCTGCATAACTCCTATGTTCAAGGGCTCATATTTGAGACCTAGAGCCTTCATAATTTGTTTTGGCATAATAGTAGTGCTAGCTCTACTATCGATCATAAAGTTGTATAAAATCTTACCATTCATGATCAACATCAAGTAGAAAGGGGTCGTCTTTGGATGTTCTCTTTTTGCACTTGAGCTTACAACTCATTGGTTGACCAAGGCAATGTGAACATGTGCTTGACCTTTGGGATCTACCAGTTTGCCTTTCGAACCCTTATCTTTTTTTTGTGTGAGAGTGCTGCTAAGAATTGGTTGTGTCTTGTCTTCTTATGACAATGCTTTCTTTCAACAAAGACCTCTATCTCAGGATAGCAAGGATATCCCAAAGGGACACATTTACAAGAGTCTTCTTCAACTGCTCAACCACATTAAGATCAATTGGAATAATGTACTATGTATCTCCGTACTTATACGTTGTTGGCTCCATTGGCTTTAGGCAAAGAGGGGTGACAGTGGGCTCAATATTTGTCTTGCTCATACTAGATTTTCTTTGTTGTACTATTGGCTTGCTAGTATTCTACCTTTTTGAGCACATGATATAATCCAAATGCACCTATGGGGATTTTCTAGAAAGCACATGAGTATTGCTTGGATCAAACATATTTTCCAACACAACCTCCTCATCTTCCATCCAAGAGAACATAACATGTTCTGGAGAAATTTCTTCTTCTATATCCAAAGACATACCTTGCAATTGAGCACTTAACACTGTGGTATCCATACCATGTGAGGCATTGACACTAGGATTAGCTTGTCATGTCCCCTTTCTAGCGACATGATATTTTCAGTAGATTTGCCTATCATGGAATCTCGTAGGCAGATGATTTTGGTGAGAGAGTCATCTTGTTGATTATTTGGAGATTTGGTTGGTCGTATTTGCTCTTGGAGAGGTTCTGGAGCTTATTTTTTATTATTATGTGTTATGCGGGGCCCACATGTTATAATTTTAAGTTGAGATTGCACTTTTTATTTTATAAAGTTATTTTATTATAAAAGTGCATTATAATGGGATTTTATAATGGATGCTTCTAGAAGTTCTTAGTAACTTCTTAGAAAAGTAAATAAATAGAGGGCTTGGGCTCTCATTTGGAGACTTGATTTGGGGGAATCTCTACTACATTTTCTCTTGAGCATTTGTGGCCATCTAGGTCTGTAAATTTTCAGTTGATCTTTGGGAACATAGTCTCCTAAGGGTTTGCATAACTGAGGAGGTGAAATATCTTCTGAAGGGTTGCACATTGGAGGTGGTATTCAACCATTTCATGCTGAGCTACATTGATTTTTCAGACTTGTTTGAGGGTTGACAATTTTGGAGTCTTTTGATGAGGAGTTTGCATCAATTATCATTTGGAAGACCTTGCAAGAGTTGAACATTATTTATCTACAAAATTGTGTCAGAACTGGAAATTTTCAAAGGGCAATTTGGAAGTCTATTCATGGTCATAACTCCATCATACCTTGTCCAAAATTGAAGCTATCATTTTTATTGCATCCTTGAGACATTGGCGATACAGATTATACCTTTTTGGGCACCATTTTGTGAAGATATTATTTTATGCAAAAATCGTACAGTGCCGTACAGGTACGGTAGCACTGTCAGGCTGTACAATAGCTAGTTCCAGGTCAAAATTGGTGTTGCAGGCTATTCATTGCTTCAGCGGCATTGGGTCAACATCATTGCATTATTCCAAGTTCCATTTTGATTGTACTTGGTCATAAAAAATTGCATTTGTAAAATCAGATATAAGGGTTAGAAATTCAGTCAATTCTGTAACAGTCATTGCATAAAATTCAGTCACTGTTATCTTTGTAATCATTCATATGAAACATTGCATATCTCAGTTAGAATCTTTTGTGTGAAACAAGACAATCATAATCAATCCATTGCATTAGTTTCAATGTCAAATCATTGCAATTCCTGAAAGTTGCCAAATCTGAAAGTTGTAATTGGCATCTATATTGAACGCATAAATATGTTGGCACTGATTAGTATCATTTTATAGTGTGGATTTGTTGCTCAACAATTATCTCTCTTAGCATTTTACATTTCAACAATACTATTGAGTTGCATGCCAAGTGTTTGACAAAATTCCTAACTTTAGCATCAGTAGTTTTAGTGGTCTTTTGAGTAAGGGTCATTACAGTGGTATCAGAGCTATCATCCTGCCATCCTGTGATCAGTCAAATAGCAGATGAGTGAGAGAGAAATCAGATATTATAGTAGGGAACATTGGAGACAACAATATCAGGATCCTTAGGTTGAAGGGGATACATTCTCAGAAGCATTAAGAGAAAGAGATACCGGCAAAATAGTTCAAAATATGGCAGAAGATGATAGGGATGCAAGAGCTGAAAAGAAATTTGACACCATGCTTGATATGATGTCATGCTTATTAGCAAAAATGGATCAGTAAACTAATCAAAATCAAAATCATCAACACACAACTGAACATAGTGGAGTTAATGAGGAAAGGTCTATACATCGTGCTGAAAACTCTAGAGGATCAACCTCTAGGCCTCTTTTTCCTACTTTTGCACCAAGAGAAGAACAACCACATGCTGTTCTAGCTGCTTCTTTTGGAGACGAAGCTAGACAGGCCTATTTGGAGTATACCACTCTCCCTCCTGATATGAGAGAAATATGGACATTTGATCAATTCATGAAACAAAGAAATAGGAGAGGAGGAAGGAATGATCACTATGCTCCAAGAAATGACTACCAACAAGCACTCGGTAAGATTTCCATGCCTTACTATGATGAAAGTAATAAATGTATAGCTAGGTCTTGGGTTCAAAAGCTTGATAATTATCTTTCCTTGAGACCAATGCCTGAAGAGGATGCCATAAGATTTGCCACACTACATCTTGAAGGAGCTGCTCACGAGTGGTGGTATCATGGGTTAGTCACTCTTGGACACAACCTTATCACTACATATGAGGAGTTTACTAACAGGCTGATTAAAAGGTTTGATGTCAAAGATCTTGAGGTGAGTTTCCATGAATTGCACAACTAAAACAACATGGTTCCCTTGATGCTTATGTGAATGACTTCCAACAGTTATCGGTCATGGTTCCTAACATCAATGAAAGAAGATTGGTGGTCTTATTCATGGAGGGTTTGATGGAGCCATTGAAGGGTTGGTTGAAATCTTTTGATCCTCCTACATTATAGGAAGCAATGAGGAAGGCACGGAGTGTGGAGCTCACAACACCATCCAGTAGATATACTCCCAGGAGTACTTCTTCTTTCAGAGACAATAAGAGGTTTGATAAGAATAAGGGCAAGAAAGGTGATATCAAGGGTAAATCCACTGTACCCTTGGATGCAGAGACACTGAATGACTTGCACAAGAAGAAGCTATGCTTCTATTGCAAAGGTCCATACGATAGAGATCATGATTGTCCTATGACGCTTAAGGGGAAGGCCAACAGAGTTATGTGGGCTTACTATGAGGACTTAGATTCTGACAATTCAACACATGAGGATGATCACAGTGATGCAGAACCTGAGGTAGAGATAGAGGCTTTAGAGCTTAAGGAGGAGCCTGAATTGCATTTACAGCAGGCACGTTTGTCTAGTATTCAGCAAGAGGGATCCTTTAGATTATGTGGTGTTCTAGTAGGATAGAAGGTGATTACATTGGTTGATATAGGTGCTACACATAATTTCATTGATGCACATCTTGTTGAGCACCGTGGTATTGAGTTTGAAGAGTTTGAGGGTCTTTGGGTACAGGTTGTTGATGGTTACACTCTTAAGTGTAACAAGATGCTTAGAGACATGCCCTTACGCTTGAACAATTATGAGTTCAAGGCAGATTACCATGTGGTCAATATGGGTGACTTGGATATTGTTTTGGGGATGAATTGGTTGCATTCATTGGGAGAGGTCACTTTCAGATTGAAAGACATGGAAATCAAGTTTGAGGTAGATGGGAGACAACACGTTTTGAGAGCCATCAGAAATAGTGACCTCAGGACTATTTCCTTCAGACGTATGGAGAGATTGGTGAGACATGATGGTATTGGATGGGAAGCATTATGTACTCTCATGCCTACACAGGAGGGACAACATAAGATAGAATATCACCCAGACATTCAGAAGTTGAGAGAGAAATATGACAAGGTTTTCAATGATATTCCTCCTGGCACACCACCTGATAGAGGGATTGAGCACATCATTGAGTTAGAGGAGGGTGCTAAACCAGTGATGATTACACCATACAAGCATCCTAAGAGGCTCAAGGATGAAATAGAGAAGACCATCAAGGAGCTTCTTGCGATGGGGCACATTAGACCTAGTAAGTCTCCTTTTGCTTCTTTGGTAGTGCTGGTGAAGAAGAAGGATGGTACACTACGGATGTGCATTGATTATAGGGTGCTGAATAAGAGGACCATCAAGAATAGATATCCCATTGCTTGTATTGATGAGTTGATAGATGAGCTACATGGGGCATGCTACTTCACTAAGATTGATTTGAGATCCGGCTATCATCAGATTAGAGTCAGAGAGCAGGACATAGAGAAGACCGCTTTTAGATGTCATTGTGGGCACTTTGAGTTTGTGGTCATGCCATTTGGGTTGACCAATGCACCAGCTACTTTCCAGTCCACCATGAATAAGGTCTTCCATCATTAGTTGAGGAAGTTTGTGTTAGTTTTCTTTGATGATATCTTGGTTTATAGTTGGACATGGCAGGAGCATATAGGGCACTTAGAGACCGTGTTGGGGATTTTGCAGTCGGAGTCCTTGTATGCCAAGGAGTCCAAATGTGATTTGGGCATGACAGAGTTATTATATTTGGGTCACATCATTAGTGCAGAAGGAGTACAGATGGATCCTGATAAGATCCGTGCTATAGTGGAGTGGCCTATTCCTGAGAACCTGACACAGTTGAGAGGGTTCCTAGGCTTATGTGGCTTCTATCATAGATTTGTTAGTGGGTATTCATGACATGCAGCTCCTATGACAAATTTGCTGAAGAAGGGAGCCTTTGTTTGGACACCTAAGGCACAGGCTTGTTTTGAGAGGTTTAAGGAGATTATGACTACATGTCTGGTGTTAGCATTGCCCAATTTCTCGAAACCATTTGAGCTTCAATGTGATGCATCAAGAGAGGGTATTGGTGTTGTTTTGATGCAGGACAAGCACCCCATTGCATTTGAGAGTAGGAAGCTCTGTGGACCAGAGAGATCATTCAGTATTTACGACAAGGAGATGTTAGCCATCATGCATGCATTGGCTAAGTTTAGGCAGTATTTAGTGGGTGGTAAGTTTTGCATTAAAACTGACCACAACAGTTTGAGACATTTCCTTGGACAGAGAGATCTTAATGACAGGTAGCAGAAGTGGGTCGGTAAGCTGCAAGCTTATGATTTTGATATATCCTATGTGAGAGGGACTCAAAATGTAGTAGCAGATGCTTTGTCATGCAGGCCACATCTCAGTACTTTGGTTGAGATCTCTAAGGATTGGAGGAACTTGATCATTGCAGAGTATGCCAGAGACTCACGGGCATTCGGGATAGTTGATGGGACAGTTATTGATACTCAGTATACACTTGTGGATGATTTGATTATCTACAAGAATAGGATATTCTTAGTCCCAGGATCGAAGGTGAAGTGTACTATTTTGAGAGCTCTTCATGATTCACCTATAGCTGGACATCCTGGATACTTCAAGACATACAGACAGGTTCGAGAGTGATTCACGTGGAAAGGGCTTAAGACAAATGTATTGTAGTATGTTTGTGAGTGCCCTATTTGTCAACAGAACAAACAAGAGCACAACTTTCCAGCAGGGCTCCTACAGCCACTTCCCATTCCTGATCAGAAGTGGGAGTGCATATCTATGGACTTTATTACGGGCTTGCCTAAGGCCCAGGGATGGGATTGCATTTATGTGGTGGTGGATAGACTGACGAAGTATGTACACTTTTTTCCCATCACTACTACTTACACATCAGTACAGGTGGATGAGGTGTTTTTCAGAGAGATTGTTCAGGTTACATGGGATACCCCAGAGTATAGTGAGTGACAAAGACAGTAGATTCTTGAGTCATTTTTGGTAGGAGGTATTCCGATTATGTGGCACTGAGCTTACACCCAGCACTAGTTACCACCCGCAGACTGATGGGTAGACGGAGATAGTGAATAAGTGGGTGGAAGGATATTTGAGGAATTACGTGGCTGGCCAGCAGAAGGCATGGGTTAGATGGATTTATTTATGTGAGTATTGCTATAATACCACCTATCACATGTCTATTTAGATGACTCCCTTCCGAGCTTTATATGGATATGATGCACCAAGCTTCATTGATTTGATTATGAGTGATGTTAGGGTTCCACGTGCTGGAGATTTGCTTCAGGAGAGAAAGGATATTGTTGATGCTCTCAAGGACAATATTACTAGGGCACATAATTAGTATAAGCAGTATACAGATTAGAAGAGGACAGAGAGGAGCTTTGAGGTTGGTGACATGGTTTACCTCATGCTTCAGCCCTATCGACAGTCTACTCTCAGGAAGAGTGGATCAGAGAAGCTTAAGCCTAGATACTATGGCCCTTTCAGGATCATCAGGCAGATAGGTGAGTTGGCTTATGAGCTCGAGCTTCTAGCAGATAGCAGAGTGCACAATGTGTTTCATGTGTTGCACCTCAAAAAGGTGTTAGGTCAAAATTTGGTGCCTTCTGCAGTATTACCTCCCTTGGATGATGAAGGGAAATTGATCTTAGTGCTAGAATCTATTTTGGATAGCAGAGAGAAGCAGCTTCGCAGGAGAGTGATCAGAGAATATTTGGTTAAGTGGAGAGATTTGCTTGTTGAAGATGCTACTTGGGAGATTGAAGTGATTTTGTAGCATCCAGCACTGAGATTGCTTGAGGACAAGCAATTTCAGGAAGGGCGGATTGTCATGTCCCCTTTCTAGCGACATGATATTTTCTGTAGATTTGCCTATCATGGACTCTCATAGGCAGATGATTTTGGTGAGAGAGTCGTCTTGTTGATTATTTGGAGATTTGGTTGGTCGTATTTGCTCTTGGAGAGGTTCTGGAGCTTATTTTTTATTATTATGTGTTATGTGGGGCCCACATGTTATAATTTTAAGTTGAGATTGCACTTTTTATTTTATAAAGTTATTTTATTATAAAAGTGCATTATAATGGGATTTTATAATGGATGCTTCTAGAAGTTCTTAGTAACTTCTTAGAAAAGTAAATAAATAGAGGGCTTGGGCTCTCATTTGGAGACTTGATTTGGGGGAATCTCTACTACATTTTCTCTTGAGCATTTGTGGCCATCTAGGTCTGTGAATTTTCAGTTGATCTTTGGGAACATAGTCTCCTAAGGGTTTGCATAACTGAGGAGGTGAAATATCTTCTGAAGGGTTGCACATTGGAGGTGGTATTCAACCATTTCATGCTGAGCTACATTAAGTTTTCAGACTTGTTTGAGGGTTGACAATTTTGGAGTCTTTTGATGAGGAGTTTGCATCAATTATCATTTGGAAGACCATGCAAGAGTTAACATTATTTATCTACAAAATTGTGTCAGAACTGGAAATTTTCGAAGGGTAGTTTGGAAGTCTATTCATGGTCATAACTCCATCATACCTGGTCTGAAATTGAAGCTATCATTTTTATTGCATCCCTGAGACATTGGCGATACAGATTATACCTTTTCGGGCACCATTTTGTGAAGATATTATTTTATGCAAAAATCATACAGTGTTGTATAGGTACGACAGCACTGTCAGGCTGTACAGTAGCTGGTTCCAGGTTGAAATTGGTGTTGTAGGCTGTTCATTCCTTCAGCGGCATTGGGTCAACGTCATTGCATTATTCCAGGTTCCATTTTGATTGTACTTGGTCATAAAAATTTGCATTTGTAAAATTAGATATAAGGGTTAGAAATTCAGTCAATTCTGTAATAGTCATTGCATAAAATTCAGTCACTGTTATCTTTGTAATCAGTCATATGAAACATTGCATATCTCAGTTAGAATCTTTTGTGTGAAACAAGACAATCATAATCAATCCATTGCATTAGTTTCAATGTCAAATCATTGCAATTCCTGAAAGTTGCCAAATCTGAAAGTTGTAATTGGCATCTATATTGAACGCATAAATATGTTGGCACTGATTAGTATCATTATATAGTGTTGATTTGTTGCTCAACAATTATCTCTCTTAGCATTTTACATTTCAACAATACTATTGAGTTGCATGCCAAGTGTTTGACAAAATTCCTAACTTCAGCATCAATAGTTTTAGTGGTCTTTTGAGTAAGGGTCATTACATAGCTAAAAAGTCTTGGACCCTTTGTTCCATAATTTGTTGTTCAAGATTCCCTCTTGGAAAATTACATGAAGCATGACCATCATTGTAAGGAAAATACCATGCATTATCTTTCATCAAGTTATTTTGCCCGAGAATCAACTTCCTTCTCTGACTAAGCGGGACTGCATGCAAGGGGTTAGACACGACTACTAGCTGGTTATTCACTTAGGGTTGACTAGCTTTGTTTCCTCCTTGATATTGGTTATCTTGATAAATCAACTTTCCTAAATACTGGTTTTGGTAAGGCAGTGTTCTCGGGGTAGCTTGTTTCCTTTTCAGATTAATAATCTCATTTAAAAAGGTGTGCAACATGTTTTTCATTTTGCTTACTTCAGTTGCTAGGGCAACGAGAGAGGAAGTGGTTGCAATGTTAGGCAGAGCAATTGATGTGCTAGGTTGAGAACTTGGATAGTAATAACAAGATTAGGGAACAAGAGTCATGCTTGGAACATTCTCAATAGGGATAGGAGTAGCTTGCAAGTCTGCAAATACATGCATGATGGGTGTAGCAGAGAGCTGACTGGCATCAATGAGACTATGTTCTACCCTTATAGAAGTTGTGTATGCATCTGGTAATGTCACTCCACCCATGGATTGGATCATGACAGATATACAAGGAGTAAAATCTTTGAGATAGAAAACATATGCCATGTCAATCGGGGGTCTTGCAACAATAGGTATTTTATGCTAGGTTTTGTGGAACCTAGTGTTGAAGTTGGTGATTGCCTCTTATAGAGCCCATTTGATAGTGATCAACTATTGCAATAGCGATGATCTATCTCCCTTGTTGGAGAAACACTCATAGAAAGGGTCACCCATGCCACAAAGTTTCTGGGTTGATTCTACATTATGGGTTACTGATGACTTGGGTTTTATGCTTGTTTATGGACTTGTTGGGTTTGAGGTTGTCATTTGGGACTTCTATAAGTCCTAAAGACTAGTTGGGGAACAAGTAAATAAGGTTCTCCTTGATTCTGGGATCTAGTAGCCGGTCTACGATTCATGCACCCTCTAAAATCTTAGATAGATTATTAGTTTTGTGTCCCACCAAGCGTGCCAAAAAAGGAACTGTTGACACCTAAAAGTACTCTTAGATGCAATGACCTATGAGAAGCTTCAGTGAATGTGGAACTCTCATGCTTTTCAATAAGCAACCTACAAGATTTTAGAAGTTGTCTCTTCATACTATATTTTGAGGGAAAGAGTTAGAAAATGATGAAATTAAAAAGGTGATACACCAAAGATTGTAGAATACTTTAAACAACTGAATGCATAGGATATTTCCAACAAGGAATCTCAAGGAAACTTATGAGACCAACCAAACTTAGAACATACACACACCTAGTTAAAGCTTAACTCACAAACATAGAGTAGAACACACAATAATGTAAATGAAACATAGAAGCCATAAACCATAATCTACTTCAAATATGTAATACATATGCTATACTAAAGTTCAAAATGACACATATATATATGTAAATGAATAATGAACCATCAGATATATTGAAGGGCAGAGTGCACGATTGATTTGTATGAATGATTCATAAAACATATACAATTTAAGGAAAAAGAGAGTTGCTTTTATAAGAACGAGGATTCAAAATTTATCCTTTATTGGAATCCCTTTTTCATTACAAAATGGACTTTATATAGCACTAGGTAGGAAGAACCCCAAAATTCAAAGAGAGAAAGTGACTAATAAAATGATGCGACACCACACAGTTGAAGAAGCTGAGAGGTCACTTTCTATGCTGGCCCTGAGAGAGAGATGACTCACAATAATGACATTTGGGTAATAGAAACAACTCCAGATTGTGACCACTCATGAGGAACAATTATACTTAACTAAGGAAACTCCAAAATTGTGGTCACTTAGATGTGTGAAACAACTCATCCATGACTTTGACAGGTGCATAATAGACAATCGAGAAACTTGCAACAACATTTGGTTGTAGAACAAACAAGGAAACACGATAAAACAATGTTGAGAGCTGAGAAAGAAGGGATTTGGTCCCTTTAAAACACCCACGAGAAGGCCATGTCCATGGTTCTATGAAGAACTGGGATTGCCAATGAAATGAAACATGGCTAGCTTGAAAAGGGCCACATGGCATTCAAACGAGGGTTTTTGCTCTTGCTTTTCTTCCTTTTCTTGTGGACACCCACAAGGCAAATATGTGTAGAATCTTTGAAAGGCTTGAGCTTGCAAGTGAAACAATGTTGTGAGTGGCACGAAGGACACATGGCACTCGAGTGAGGATCCCTTCTCAAAAGGAAGGTGGTCCATTCACAAATATGTGCCAAGATGACAAGTGACAGTATGTGCATTGCTACTTACATACTTAGCACAAAGAATAAATAAATAATGAAAGTAGTTGAAAGGATGCTTTGTGGAGATGTAAAATTTAATGTTTACACAAACACAATAAACACACATGTAGAGTATGGTTGTTTGACAAAAAAATTGGACTTTGACATGCTTTATGTATGTTTAGTGACTTTTTCAAGCCACAAAGTTTCATTGGTCTTGTAACAAACTAAAATAGAATCAAATAGTAACTACCCTAAGGTTAAAAGGCTTCATTAAAATGTTTCAGGCCCATTGATTAGATTTTTATCAACTCACACAACCTTGTTACTCCCTAGAACATGAAAGTCCTCTTGAGAGCATCTATGTTTTTGCCTTTGTCCTGATCTTTCACAAAGAGGATTCCACCCCAAATGAAACAATCTCTTGGGAAACATATTATGAGGATCTTGGGGGGAGATTCTTCCCTCACCTTGCATTGAAATAAGATACTATTTAGAGGTTGAATGGGTGACCTCCATCTTAAGATTTTTAATAAGATCTATGGTGTCTGCCTAATTAGATAATCAAAGTGAGACACTAAAGTCTCTAATGGGTCATGTCAGGTCCTTAGGAACTTTGGCTCGATCTGAGCTACCACCCAAATGTCTGCTCGAGCTTAGTCAGGTGTAAGATATTTGGGAGTTTATGTAAAGTGCCTTGACAAATTTGATGTTTTATCCCTATTTTTCTGCCTTAAGAATTTTGTCAAACACTTCCCTTGCAACCTCAATTTGCTGATGTTTGATTGTTTTGGTTTGTTTTTTTGATGCCAAAGATATTTGAATGAATACAAATGATTGCAAGCAGCTAATTGAAAGATATGCAACTTCTTTTTATTCTTTTCCAAATGCAAATACATGTATTTCTGATATAAAATGCACACCTACAGCCAAGAGGTATTTTTACAAACACTTGGCATGCAACCTATGAAAAACTATGCAATGAGATATTTTGTCAAACAATTGTTATGCAATCAGTTGTAACATTAAGACAAACAATTGCCATGAACCCTTATAACTCCAATATATATATATATATATATATATATATATATATATATATATATATATATATATATATATATATATATTGTCAAACAATTGTTATGCAATCAGTTGTAACATTAAGACAAACAATTGCCATGAACCCTTATAACTCCAATATATATATATATATATATATATATATATATATATATATATATATATATATATATATATATATATATATATATATATATATATATATATATATATATTGCAATGTTTATGATGTTACAAAGGGAATGCAATCTATATTTCTCAGTCAAGACTCTTGGCATACAAATCTGATTACACCTTAATGGCAACCAACTGATATGAAGCTCTTACAAACTGATTTAAGTGATTACAATGCATAGAACTGATATATGACCTTCCCTAACAAATGGAGATCCTATTATTTGCAATGATTGGCAATACAATGAGGACTAAGTGAAATCGATGGAACCTGGAATGAGCTTGCAGCCTCCAAAGGATCATTCGATTCTTATTGATGCAGTCATGATTGCCTTCCAAAATACCGTCCCAATCTTCCTTGTGCAAGGCGACCCTTTGAGAATTTATTTGGAATTTTTGGCAGCCTTCTTGACAAAATCGCCCCCCTTGAAGGAGCCGCCCCTGCTGTTTAGATAGACTGCTAAATAAAAATAATTCCCAGCTGTAAGTCCCACCAAAATGCAATAAAAATGGTTGTTGACCTCTGAGCAATTGATCCCTCAAATACCCATAAAATTCTGGTCACTTATTTGTGAGCTGGAAATGAAAATGCAACTTCTCCATGACGGATCTGCAGACTGTAACAAAATTGCAGACCTCAGGGTCACTCCAAAATTGTCTTCCAATGATTGCTTAAAGTCCAAATGAAGAAGACTGAAGTATCTTCCTCCCCTCCAACTAGGGTTGATATCTCACAATCGAAATTGGCACCTTAGAGTCTTCAAACCCTCAGGCAAGTATCCAAGCATTCAAGCTTTTAACACAAGTAGATGAATATGTAACTCAAGATGTGTCAAATGACCCCCCACAAGGCTCCTTATAAAGATTTCACAAACAACTCCAAGAAGCTTCTAGAAGAATCCAGCACTTTATTCTTTTTAAGTGACTTTTTGATATTTTATTATTTTAGTCACTTTAATATTAAATCAATTAAATATAAAGTTACTTTTTAATATTTCATTGTTTAGTAACCTTATAAGTAATTAATTTAATATATTTTTTCCCCCTTATTTCTTCCTTTTTAGCCTTCGGGGAAAATAAAGGCTAAAATAAAATAAGTAACTGGTGCCAGTCAAAAAGGGGACATTACAGTTTACTCCATGTCTTATTTATATATTGACTAGAGAGATTTGTTGGTTTGAGGTCGTCCTCTAGTCGTGATCACTTCCTCCGGACATGTCTCTCTAATAAAAAATGGTTCTACTCTAGATAGAATGTGGAAGTGCACCAAGAACATAAGACACATTTGTTTAATTGTTATGTCCCAAAATGAAGTGTTCTTTATGCTACAAACAAACATAATTGGAAAAATGTTCTTTTTAAAGCACCAAATCCAAATGTGAAATTTTGTTTCGATTAAGAAATAAAGGACGTTGCTTCAATGCCACAAGTTGAAAATATGAAATCAATATAAAAACCCTAGATATTGAATTTAAATCTCATAATCCAGAAGATAACATTCATTAACATTAATATAGATGTATTTGTCACAATACTTATGTACCATTGCAAGCAATTGTTAAAGGTTTCTTGATACTCAATATCAATGGTCAATTGTTCTATTGCTACTCTACATGTGGAATCTCAATTGATTCTGATTTCCTCTTTTCTTTTTCTCTATTCGGATGGTTGAATCAATTTTAATTTTTTTGTGTTTTGACAGGTGATTGCGTTGCTTCATGTGTAGATGTGGCTTTCAAAACAACAGATGCGACAAATGAATGTGGTAGTTGCGACATTTAAAAGTTACTTGCGTTGAAAGATTTTGTCACCCGTGTCAACAACAAATAATTTGACATGCAGGACATAAAATACTGTAAGATGATAAGAAGTGACAACAAATAACCCTATAATCAGTAACCAAAATTACCTAGATAAGATTAGAAATGACAGAATAAGATTAACAAATACACAGTAAATGCAACGTATTAATAAAAGAGACACGTCGAATCCGATAGGCAGATGCGGTATTTAAGCTCAGTTGCATCATTTAGATCATAGGATTGCATCGAATGAATGGTATGCTTGTAGCGAATCAAACATAGTTGAGTTGTATAAACCCGTAACTGCACAGATATAGAAAATTTAGAAAATCAGAAGCAATTTATGCTTCATGTCAGGTTCACGATTGTAGCTTAGGAGAATTTTAAGATTCAAAACCCACAACAACACAACACAATTAGACAACCATAAGAATCTAAATGTTGCAATGAAAATCTCTAAATATCAAGAGAGAAAGCATGCTTATGAAAATTCATAAACACCACTAATAAATGAAATCAATTCAAATCTATATGATATGGAAATTAAATAGTTCTCTCTTATTCTTCTCTTTCTCAATACAATTTGTAGGCTCTTAGTTTGCGATCAATTGGATAACATGAGAATTAAAAAATATGTATTTGTGAATTAAAAGAATTAGCTCTCACTATATAGGAAATTGAGACTTCAATCAGGGCCCCATGATTGAGGAGATTGACTAATTTTGATTGAGGAGTTAAACTCAATTGATTGATTAGATGATTCGATTGATTGGATAGTAAAGTGGATAGATTGACTTGTTAACTCCTTTGGTTGTGAGTGAACTGAATTTGATTAGACAAATGAATGGATTGATTGAGAGATGACTAAATTGATTGATTATTCAACATGATAGATTGATAAGAAAACTAGATAGATTGAACAATCACGAAAAGTGCTTGAATAGTTAGGAAAGGTTATTGAACAATCAAAGTGGGAGTGAGTGTTGGTTAGAACTAGAAGAATAATTTGAATTAAATAAATTAGGAAATTTAGTTAATTACACATGTGGAAAATAAATAAGTAAATAAATAAAATATATTTATTTATGAGAAGAATGAATTAAGAAATTAAATAGTCATTTATTCAATTTTAGGAGAAAATATTAATTAATTGGAATAATCACATAAATATAATAAGAATGAGAAAATATTAATTAAATAATATAATTATTTAATAAATGTGAAGATGAAGAATAAATGAGGAATCTGTAAAGAATATTAATTAGACACTAATAATTAAATAATTGATTAAAATTACTCAACCATGTAAATGGGGGAAATATTGAATTCAAAATTTGAAAATAGTAGAAAGACACTAATTAATTAAATAATTAAAATTATTTAATCAATTGAGATGAAAGTTAGTGAAATTGTTGTGCATAGGTGACATGTCAATTTTAGTTGTCTACACATTTAATGTGATTTTTCTTAATTTGTCTTTGAAACAATGCTCTAAATCACATTGTCTCAAAGAGAGTCACATTGTCTCAAAGAGAGGCAAAATGTAAACACTAAAAATTGGTTACTGCCTACAAGTATGTTTTTTATTAACCTGTCTTTTATGTTGGTCATTTTTTCTTTATCATTTATCGATGTTGTGTCCTTCTCCCATTAATTAATTATGTGTTATGATTTGATCGTGTT
Organism: Chamaecyparis obtusa; assembly: GCA_027943335.1. Lineage (NCBI taxonomy): Eukaryota > Viridiplantae > Streptophyta > Pinopsida > Cupressales > Cupressaceae > Chamaecyparis > Chamaecyparis obtusa. The sequence goes on from BSBK01001546.1 coordinate 73,158, forward strand.
TTGGTCAGTTTGTTCTTGATCACTTTGTTTATTGATCCAAATAAATAATTTTGTCAATTAATTTAATCATTTTACCCTATTGACATTAATGTGTCCTAGGGAAAATAATTATTTAATTATTTTGGCTCCCTATCCTAATGTCTCTTCTAGGACAAATAAATATCTTTATTTATTTATCCCTTTTCTACCACTTTCACAATGAAATAAATTGCTAAATATTTAATTGGCTAAATAGCTAATATGTGGGTGGATTAATAATTAAAATCTATTAGATCCATTAGATTTCCACAATCCATATTAATGCTAGTATCAGTTTCTGGGTTTGATTGTGTAGAATTTTTTTCATCAACGTTTTGGATCATACTACATGATCCATCATCAGGATGCTAGAGAGAAAAGAACATGATATGATCTTGAAGCATTGATGAAAAATATTCTACACAATCGAACCCAGAAACTGATACTAGCATTAAAATCTATTAATTTGCTCAACTTCTAACTCCACCTCATTTAATTTCATGCTAATTTCACTCCACTTCTCACTCACCTTCCACTTTGCTCTCCACTTATCACTCTCATTCACTAAATCTCATGTCCACTTAACTCTCCCTAACTTCTATTTTCTCTTCCATTTGCACCCACTTAACTCACCCTCTCAAGTGATTGTAGTTGTCAATTGTCAATCAATCTCACCCATTTAATTGATCTCAAACTCTATTTAAGTTGTGATCACATTTCCTTTTTTTTCAACAACCACAACTCTTCGATTCTCATTATTACTATCAATATCATTATTGCTTCATTGCATTATGCATTTTCATTTGTGAGAGAAACACAATTATGATGGAATGAGAAGATACAATGAGGTCATTTTGAAGGACTATTTTGTTTTGAATTTGTTTATTTCATTATATACTTTTGTTTTGAAGTCTCTATTGGTTATGTTAGGTTTATGTTGCATGATTATGGATTTTTGTGGTTGGCTTTTCATATCATGTGTGTTTTAATCTACCTTCCTGATCTACAAGGAGAATAATTATCCTCGCAGTTCTTTTTCACCTTCTCATAACTCTGAACAACACCTTGGTGCTACATTTATTTTTCCTTCCTTGCTTATTGTTGCATAACTCACATTCTTCCAACATGCACCATAACTCTTCCAACTTGATTCCTAATATGTGCAACTCTCTTTGTTGGTCCTTTGTTAGCTTTTGCCTTTGCCCTTGTCTTATCTTTTCTTTCACCCTAATTATCCTTTTTCTTACATAACAATCTAACCCCATATTTGATTTTACAACCAAAACTTAAACAAACAACTACCCCTCCTTGTTTCCTCACAACTCTACCCTTTTGCATTGCATCAATGTTTTAAATTGGTGATATACTTTTGTCATAAAGATCTTGTCTCCCCTATTTTAATAATGCTTCCACAATCTAGGTTCCCTAAACCATTTGCAACTACGCATGTAAGTGCCCATGCTTCTGTTTTTAATCATAGAAATACAATACAACTTAAACCATCTAAAAAAAATAGCTCTTATAGTAGTATTTTTTTACTCAATCTTCATGTCAACATCCTCTTATGTGAATTTATTGCTCTTATACTAAAAACGATGTAGACAAAGTTGCTGCCTTTCTAACATAATTTGCCAAAATATAAAGAAATATGAACAAACAATCAATCAGTTTCATTATTTAACAAAAATGATAACAAATAATCAAAATTGTATTATAATCTTCTTTAACTCACCCCAAAAACCTCTATATGTTAGAAAACCAACAATCCAAAAATATGATTGTCACCTCAAGAAAAAGACAATGACAATTAAAACAAATAAAAATAAGAATCAAGAAAAAATAATCATTACAATAATTATACTCTTAAATTATAAATTAAATCTAAAATAAATATAAATTTAATATAATAAAATAAATAAATAAGCAATATATGAAAACAAATTTCCACGAAAAACAATTTTAAATGAATAAAATTAAAACGCAAAACAAATTCGCTCAAATCTATACCACTTATGAACACATAATTAGGCAGGACTAAAAATCCGCATTGTGATTTGGGAAAATCGCAAATCAGTTGAATAAAAACATCGTAAATTGAGAAACTATGAGGTGCGGTTTTGATTGAGAATTTGTGAAGGGAAGTAGAAGCGAAGGTTATCTGTTGCTGATGAACTTGATATGCTGTAGGGAGTGAGGGGTGTGGTTACAAGGGCAGAGCAAAACAAGATGATGGTAATGAGCGCAGGTGTAGTGGGAGTGGGAGTGAGAATGAGAAGGCTAACTTCTCCTTCCTCTTCGTCGTGGGGCAAAAGAAAAATGGGAATCGGAATAGGAGGTCCCCATCCCCTTAATCTCCAGTTCCAACGCAAATGTGTTTACAATTCGAGAGATGCAGACACTAGTCCTCCTCAAGAAGCTGTTCTCAAAGCCATCTCAGGTACCAGTCTTCTTTTCTTATAATTAATGGCGATACACAACTCTGCATTTAAAGCATTCTGCAGAAAGTCCACATTATTTAGCACGCGGATTCTACTCAGAAATGATTGGAAACAAAGAAAGGTCAGAACATAATATTAATAAGATACTAAACAACCTGCATTTAAAGCTCTCTGCAGAAAGTTCACATAACTAGCAGTTGTACCTCTTGGTGCGAGATTTATACACATGAAATCATTGGCAAAACAAAGGGAAACTAAAACACAATTTTACATAGATTAAAAATAACTCTGCATTTAAAGCACTTCACAGAAAGTTCACATAATTAGCTTTTGGACTCTTGGTGTGAAACTTTTACACACACAAATCATTGTGAAACCAAGGAAAACCAGAATACACTTTTCTAAACATAAAAGAAAAAAGTATAACAGAAGTTTTTACTTTTTACCCCAACTGAAAAGGATTATGCCTGCAGGCATAATTAATCTGTTTGACTTTACTACATCACTGAACTTAAATCAGATCACTGAGGATCGTCTCCAGACACCCATAAATTCAAGCTTGGTGGCAAAGCAGTAAAAAAAATGATTTTTTTTTGTTAAATTAAAGGTCATTTTTTGTATTTTTTTATTTTCAAAGGTTCAGTTTCAGAAGACTTGCAATATTCAGTTTTCAAACTTGGCCAAGTCTGTGAGTCAAGGCTGCATACTCGCTGAGCCTGACTCAGAATTGGATCCGCAAATCCTCGGCAAGTCTCAACACTATGGCCCAGATAACTCTACCTTGCCACAAGCTTGGCCATACATACAAGAAATTCTTGCATCTTCTGATTCATAAATCCTTTATATCTTCTGTAAAGTCTCTTGTGCAAGGGAACTTAGCCATCAGTGATCTTTATCTCTCGAACACAGTGTTAGGGCTGATCAAACCTTCATGATTTAGGGTGCATTACAGTGCCAGCAATATATCATATTTAATGGTCATTCATGATATAGTGTGATTTTGATTGCTGATATTATGCCCTTGCTGATTCAATGTGCATGCCGGCTTGAACCTTTGCGTTGATGTGGTGGGTGTTCATACCCTTGCTTTCGTGTTCCAAACTCTTGCTAGGCCAATGTGCTTGCGGGGCTCTATGTGCCAAATAGGCTGCTGGTCTCATGGGTTTAGACTATTTGCATTAATGCAGTGCATTCCTGTTGGGGATGGGATTTCTCATTTGTGATGTCATGTGACTTGGACTAGGCTAAAAATTCCTGAGGTACCCATAAAAATAAATCATATTTAATAAGCAAGGATCACCTTTGCTGATTCTGCTTCTTTATTTTTATTATATATAACTCCTCCCTTTGGTCTCAGTTGATTCAACCATGTGTCTTGGAACTCCAATGCCGTTAAAATTTAGCCAAGACTAGAGTTTTATTTTTATGGAAAGGTCCTCCTGATGATGAGGAGAATCACTGCAGCTCAATATTGATTCTTGAAAACCACCTTTGCTAAATTATTTTCAGCTACATCCACAGAAAAATAGCCCAAAACTATTCATTTATCTGTCGTCCAAACGTTTGCACAACAATAAGTATTCTTTAAAGCATTGGTTTAAGAGTTCAAATATTTTTAGTATTATAAGAAAGAAAATTAATTCAACTATTCCAAAGAAGATTAGTCAAGTGAATATTGGAGGAAAGATAAAAGTGGGAAAATCTGTTCTTTTCGTAATTATAATTCTACTTTTAAAGAAAGGAAAATATCAGATATACCTAAAATTGTGATTAATTGAAAAACCATAGTTGATTGTAGGTTTTAAGTGAATAAATTTTTGGAACTCTTTTGATCACCAGACTTGAGAGGATCCTTGAACAGCTGTTTATCCATACCCGGTTCTGGGGTGTGTGCTTTTTAGGGGGTCCCATAGGCTGCTTTGGCCTTGCGGCATTATTAAAATCTTTCAGTCATTCAATTTATAATTTTTTGACAATTATATTGGGAATCTTATCAGCAAGAGTAAACATCAATCAAAGAAATGAAGAACTTGATCTTGTAGCCTCCACTTTTTGAATATCAGTATGAGCTTCTTCTACCTTCTTTAGGCTTTCCCTGCCCCCCAAATTTTTAATCAGCCAAGCAGTTCAAGAGTTTAATATCTGACAAATATCTCCAGTATCTTTTAGTCCATTGGGATGAGTTAGTATAACTAAGTTTAATGAAATGAAATATTGATAAACTTTATTCGGTGATTGCAGAGTCTGTATGTCTTTAATCACTTTCCCATAATGGATAGGTACGTGATACACATTGCATAATTTAGTTTACAGTTCTATGCTGTTTGGAGCTGGAATCAGTATTTGAAGAAGTGATCATTCTTCAGATGTTGATGTTGGATCTCCTAATGCTGGTTGTATAGCTGCAAACTAAAGCAAGCTGAATTTCACTTTGTGAGGTCAACTTAGGTTCTCCAACTTGATGATGATGGAAGCTCTAAATTCCCTTGGCTAGCTGGAAGGGAATTTTAATTTTTAGATTATCAGCCAATGAAAGAAGAACTCAATTGACATATTTCATTACATTGCCTTTGACAAGTATTCTTCATGGTTTTTTCCTCAACCTCCTAAAGTCAGTTGAGTTCCTCTCCTTATCGGTTGAGGCATATCTCCGAGGTTCTCTATCTATAGGAAGGTGCAGTGTGAGGAAATAAAATAAAATAAAATAAAGAGATGGCGATCTACAATATAAAATATATTCAAATGTCCTTTTCACACTTCCATCTTTCTCAATAGTGGTGAGTGTTTAACACATGCTCCATTGCAAATGGGGAGCCCCTCTTTTTTGCTATCTAGCTCAGTGTTTAGCTTAGTTGTTTTTAACTTGGCAACTTTTTTTCGGTTTCCTAATCTCCTAGCGCTTAAGGAACATCGTGTCAAGTCAGGAATTCGCAGGTTGAATTAAGAAATTTTGCAAAATCCAAGTTTGAGGAAGACTTTTTTTAGGAAATCTACCTCTAGGTCAAGGTTCCCCTTCAATCCCTACGTAAGTTGAGATGATGATAATTATGGAAGTCCTTGTCCAAATTATGAAGATTTCAGTAAGTATAAAAATTGTCAAAATGTCGTAAAAATATCGTCAAAGTTGCAAAATGGCGTCAAAATGTTGTCAAGGTTGGGAATCGAGGTATCGAATGTGAAATTTGTAAAATGCCAAGGTGTTAAAAATAAAAACTCATACTTGGGAAACAAAAGATGAGAAGTAAAAACGAAATTCTAAGCTTGAAAGGGAAAATGAGGAAGAAACAAGAAAATTCTAATAGTAATAATCCTTGGGCAAATTTGAAATCCAATGTTTTGTAGAAAAATCCTGCTTACAATTAAATTTCATCAAAAAATCCTTAAGTGAGGAAGAAAAAAGCAACACTTCACAAAGAATCTTTAGAAAAGGCAACATCTCATAATTTTTTTTTTCAAAATTGATGTCTTCTTAAGGATACATTTCAAAATCAGTCTCTTCATAGGGACAAATTTCAAAATCCTTAGAAAACTGTCCCTCTCTTAAGGATAAATTTTAAAGTCATTCAAATCCTAGGGATAAGTTCAAAAAATCCTGAAAAGATCTCTCTTTCAAGAAACAAAATAAAAAATTGATCTCTTTCAAAGGATAAAATTTAAAAATCATTCAAATCCTTAAGAAATCGTCCTCTTCCTAGGGACAAATTTCAAAATCTATCCAATTCAATGGAAAATTCCTTAAGAAATCAAATCATCCTCTTCTTATAGATAAATTGCAAAATTGATCAATACCTAAGGAAAAATTCGTTCCAAATCCAAATAGCAAATAATGCTAGGGTTGGCTATCAAGTATTAAGTCGCATCCCTTTGATGAGCGCTCAAGAAAGAAAGATTTAAAGATGCAAATTTGAAATTCAAATCAAGCATAATAGGGTTGGCCTTCCTTGATTTGATCAGGTTGCACGCCTTCATGATGATCACATATATATGAGAGCAAAGGACATCACTCTTTCAATCATTCAATGCATTCAAACATAAAGAAGTGCAATTTAAGAGTAGACAGTTGCAATTTCCAGATTTAAAGATAATCAAATCATAATGCCAGGTTTGAAAGCGAAGTTCAATTAAAAAAAAGGCAAGTTCCTTCCTTGCAAGGGTGCGAATTAAGTCTGATCTAGGGCAAAATCACCAGTATATTCAATATGAATTCAAGCATAGCAAGGAGCAGAGATGCAAGTTTCCCAGCAGGGAAATTCAAATCAGATGAGAGACAATTTTACATCAGAGAAGAGCGAATTTTTCAAGAAGAAGAGAAACTTTACCAGCATAAGATCCAAACTTTGCCAGCAATAAGGGTGAATTGATGAGGGATTAAATCACAAGTTAAAAGTGAACTGCATCAAATGAAAGGAGAAGTCGGATTAAACTGAAGGCAATTTGCTAGAAGACCCTAGTGAAAATAATCAGATCTCCAGCAAGAAGTGTGATTTATATCAGCAATAAAGTGAATGAAAGCAGATCAAGGCGAAGAAAATCAGAGTTAAGGTGAATTGAAATCAGAATTTCCCAAGAAGAGCACAAAGTCAGGGCAGAATTATGGCAAAATCAGATCCAACACAAATTCAATTCCAGGCTCAAGGCAAAACTCAAGTCAGATCAAGGCAACCAAAATCAGAGAGATGAGATTTAGGCCAGAGTTTAAGTAAACTCCATCAACATAAAATGTGCATTCCCAGATTTTCATCAACAGTCTCAAGGGGTTTCCAAATTAAGTGTTTAAGATTGTAAAGGATGAAATCGCATTTCCTCATTTAAATGCAAATTCAATTCAAGATCAATCCTATTCTTTGAAGAGTTGTTTGTCATGAAAAATGTTTTAAGTTCTTCAAATTTTTCTTGCATTCAACTTTTATTCGTAACTTTGATCCAAGTGTTTTCAATTTTAATGCAAGGCTCAATGTATAAGGATTGATGATGGAATGATGATGATCGAGAAGGGTGAAGAGGAATACCTTGTGGTATTTAAGTCATACAAGGAAGTGAACAAAGGAGGACAAGACTCCCACTTTGAGAGGAAATTCAAGCTCGAGGAAAGGGAATTGCTTCACAAGTGAAAGATGCTACAAAATCCTTGGGTTTCCTTTGGAAATCCACGAATCAACATGAAGGAGATATCAACTACTACATGAAGGACTCAACGAACCCAAAAGGAAAGAATATGGAATCTGAATTCATAAAGGAGGCTCATCAAGATAAGAGAAGATCATGGTTAAGATGAAGAAGATGATAGCGAAAGATAGAAATGGAAATGCAAGTGCTAAGGTCCAAGTCAACAACAACATGAGAGAGATCAAGTCTAAGGATATTCAAGATGGAAAAACATGAAGAAGAACACTTCAAGAGTGAGGGAAGACAAATAAGATCACCATAAAGATGAAGCAATTTGGGAATATGAACCATCACATTCATTCACAAGAAGTAGATAATTTCAGAAGGGTTAATTTAAAGTTTTAAAATATAACGTTGAGTATCAGGAGATCCCTCTTCTTTGAGATTAATTTTACAAGATAAGCAAGTTGAGGTGGCACCTACGTATCTCCATCCATTCAAGTAATTCCAAGTCGACATCTCCAAGTTCATCCAACTTGACTCATTCACAAGTGGACATGTGAAATGCATTTAATGCAAAATCAATTTTCTCCTTGGTTCATCCTCGAAAGGATATGTAGTTAAGGACTTGTAATCTTCTCATTGGATGGCATTCAATGTATGATGATGGTAGTTGTAACCACCCCAATTGTGGTTCCTTTGAATTATCTTGGTTGTTGATTTAGAATCAATCTAAGCCTTTGAATTGTAAGTGGGAAGTCTATAAAAGGCTTGACCTTCTCATTTATAAATTTATTAGAAGATGAGTATTATGTTAATATTATGGCCTTTACGGTCAAGATCAACTCTTATTTATGGAATAAATAAGAGGACGAAATTAAGGAAATAATAATAGAATATATTTTGGTAATATATTTATTATTATTAATTAACCTTTGTCAAAATGAATGAATGAATTAATATATATAAAGAGATAAAGTGTGATTTTGTAATAATAAATAATAAGCATTTATAATTTATTTATTATAAAATAATAAGCCTCTTGGGTGGCCCAAGTTGGCTGACTCCTTGGAGAGGAGTTAAGCACTTCAAATCTCATATATATACGTTTTCGATCCAGGAGGAGAGATCATCAAAAACATAACGTGCTTTCCTCTCCTTCAAGAATCAAAATCATCCTTTGTGCAACTTGGAGCAGCGAATTCCATCATGTATTATAGGATTGAATTCATCCTCTTGCTGGAGCGAAATCTTGCCATTAATGAGCGAATTTTAGTCAGCTATAGATGAGCGAATATTGTTTTGTGAAGTCAGCGAGTTCATCAATGAGCAAACAATTGGATCAGTGAATTCATGGTGCAAATTGGAAATGTGATTTACATCAGATCTAAAGTATATAATTGGTGCGATTATATAGAAGAACTCAAGTAAAAGTTCAGGACTGCATATCAAGTGCAGATTGGGTGTAGTTATAATTGCAGATCGTAAGACACACATAGTGCTGGTTGATGTCACCGTGGATCTAAGTTGAAAGAAGCCCTAGGTGGGCTAATTGGCACATACATTGGAAAGGTTGAAGGCATAGTCAAAGTCTGATTTCCGGATACTATCTTTCCTCCCTTGTGATTTCTTATATCATATCCTGTGCTTAATTTTGTTAGATCTCTATAAATTGATATATTCCTTGCTAGAATCTGAAATATATTAACATATTAGAGTAGTAGTAGTAGTAGGAGGAGATTAGAGATTGTTGCCAAGACTATGTTAGAATGAATACATGATTTTCATTGAAGATATGGTGGATTTTCTGTGTTGTTTCTACTTTTTGCATGGTTTATACTTCTCATGTTTTTGTTGAAGTTCATTGATGTTAATGGAGAAATGTAGAGGTATGTGATGAATTCTTTGGTTCGTACCATTTGTAGTTTGTTGATTGCAAATTGCAGTGTATGGTTAGTTTGAACCTTATAAAGCACTAGTTTGATTATGGATGTTCATTTGGATTGTGCAAGTATTGGGTATTTGGATGGATGTTTATAATATGAAAATCTTTCGTTACCTTTGGAGATTGCATCAGTTTTGTGTAGTTGTTTCCCCATGGTGAAGTAAATCTTGATTAAGGAATCCATTTATCTAAGCACCATCTATTATCATCATTGTTCTTAGGTGTTAGATTAGATTTCTCTAAACCCTTATCTTTTATCCTTTTTTGAAATCTGATTTAGTTTAGTGTTCAAGTTTCAGCTTCTTTAAGGGAAAATAGTTGATTAAATCTTGGTACGATTATTTAAGTCCCCTCGTGATTACCAATAAGATCACATCATTTCACCGAGTCTATATCCAACACAAAGTTGCATGTTTGCAGTGTAAACCTTGGGGTTGTCTTATTTGATCACACAGTTTCACATTGTTTAGCATTTGAGGTTTCCTTGATCAAGAGAGGATATAATACTTGGCTTGTGTTGGTGAATGTCACAAAACACACATCAACAAATAGGAGCATGAATATTGGTTCTTGAGAATGCATATCAGCTCTCAAAGTGTTAGGACCCTTATATCCCAACCTTTTATTATTTTGAGCATTGTAATTTTATAGTTAAGCTATCTAGTTAATATTACATTGTGTAGATTTATCCCACATAAATCACATGGGGTGTAATAAAGTAATGAGTTTATATTAAGTGTGCGGATTTATCCTACATTGGTTTGTACCTTATAAGTCACTCTTTGCAAGGCCTTTATATTGATGTTATTATGATGAGAAAATTATCTTGGAATCATATTTTGTATTAGAGCTTTGATTTTAAGGAGGTTTCCCCCTTGAGACTTGGGGTACTTGTTCCAGTTTCATGAATATAAGCATATTTGCAGCTATTTTTCAAGCATTGGAGTCATTTTTCCTTGTTATTGCTTTTATTTGAAAATATTGTGCGAGAAAGAGCCTAACACAAATCATGTGGAAATGCAATTTGTTTAAGCTTCTCTTGGGACCAAAACAATTTGTTATAGGTTATAACTTATAATATATAAACTTCGATATGGGAATTTCTATTAAAGTCAATTCTCATGTAGTTGTTCTTATATGAATTAGTTTTGTGAATTGTTGAATTCATCAAACAAGATTGCAACAATTAACACAACCATCATCATCAAAATAGCCTAGTGAATAAGCAAGGCGAATTAGGAATCTTGTCTAAAATTACAAAAAATCACAATTAGAGTATTAGGACCCTCATGTCATAATCTTTTTACTTTGAGCATTTTAATAGTCATAGTATAGTTTTTTAATTGTTAGTCATTTTATGTATTCATCCCACATTGGTTGTATTTCCTAAGTCACTCTTTATGAGGGTTTTATATTGATGTTGTAATAATACAAATATTATCTTTGAATCATATTTTGTAATAGAGCTTTGGTCTCAAGAAGGTTACCCCCTCAAAGAGGCCTTCGGTCATGCTACCGCTATAAACATATATGTAGCTATTTTTTGAGCATTGTGTTCTTTGTATTTTATTGTTATGTTTGATAATATTGCAAATCAAGATCCTAACTAGTGGTATCCATGCTCTTTCTAGAGTTTTTTTTCCAAAGAAGCAACAATTTATTGGCTTACTACAACTACTCACCTTGAGAAAGTGGTGAACTTAGTGAGCTACTAACCATTTCCCCCACCTGTTTTCAGTAGGTTGTCTAGGTTAGAAACCTTGTGCCGGGGGCTTTAAAATATTAATTTTTAAAGCTAAGCTAGATTCCTCATAAATGGTCTAGTGAAGTAAGGGATGCTTACACTCCAATATGTAGGCCTTGGACAACATTTGCAGATGGAATCAAACTTCCATGTAAAGAGCCTGGCTGGCTCTCTTTTGCAAACTAACTATTTCACGATTTTAATTGCACTTTTTAAATCGTTTTTAGAGCATATAGGAATTTTGAATCAATCGTATGTGATTTTCAATAAATTTTCTAGATTTTCCATTAAAACAACAACAGCAATTTTAAATTATAACTCCAAAGATAATTATCAATTCAGTTCACATGCCTGGCAAATATTTAAAATATTACATTAATAATGAATGTGCAACACTTTTTAAAAGACCTCAAGAATGCACGCCACCTTGTATGTATTGCACGCAGCCCCTAAGGAATCACTCCCAGCCTTCAAGATAAACCACATAGCCAATTCTAGAAGTGACACAGCCCACAAAGACACCTCACGCAGCCATAAAGAAAGGAAACGCTGCCTCCTGGATACCTCACGCAGCCAACAGAAGAAGTGATGCAGCCTTCTAGATACAACATGCAGTCAAGGAAAATAATTACGTAGCTTGTACTTGCAGATCCAGATTAATGGAAGATATATCAGCCTTCCAAATGAACATTATTCAAAAACCGGAGAAAAATCGATTCAGCCTGGAAACCCTCTGTATCAAATATAAATTGATAATTCTTCCTCCAATTTGGTATACCTCAGCACCAAAATGAATTCACAGAATCAGAATTGTATTCTCAGAATTTCAAAAGCAAAATTCATCATCAATCAATGATGATTCAAATTGCAAAAAGAGGAATCAGTCGTCAAACCCTAGTAGTATTTCTCCTCTTCCCAAAACATAATTTTTTTATCAAATGAACAATAGATGAGTAAAGTACTTTTTCAAGTTGAATATATAAGCTTTTTGAAAAAGCTTCAACTTTACTTTTTTCACTTAAGTAGCTTCTTCAACACAACATCATTTTATAACATTAAAGTTATAAAGTCATAAAGTTATTAAATTAAAATAACTTAATTTAATAACGACAATTAAAATATGAAGCCCCTAAATCTATCTGACTGAAACAAACTAACTTCTGACAACAGAGGCCCCGAGCTCAAACTACCCTGCTAGAAATAGCCATCTGCCAAAAATAGACTTACTATAAATAGTAAGTCTCTTAAACTGGAGATCCCTAATAAACGATCTTGAAACATCTGATAACTTTGTGCAGACACCTTGCTAAACCAGGCCATACCCAAAATACCACTTACTAAAAATAGTAAGTCGTCCAATCTGACCCAAACGAAGAGCATACCTGACAACCAGAACCTCCAGAATGGAATCCAATCACTAGCTCTGCCAACTGACCCCCTTTGATCACCTGATTAGCTTATGAAGGTCGCCAAACTAAGCTAATCCCAAAGGTCTGAAAAACGGGGACATTACAGTCCTCCTTTCCCAAGATTGCTTGTCCTCAAGCAATCGGGAAAAACAAGCAACATCACAGTCCACCCGGATCCCAAGGATGGTCATGAGTAATGTCCCGATCCTCACCATACTCCTGTGAAGAAAACATCAGCATCAACAGTACAAACATCAACAATTGAGAAACTGCACTCAACACCCAAACAACTGACATCACTGACAACATCATTTGAAGACCAACTGTAGGTGCCGATGGGGAAAACAACTCAGCGGAACTCAACCCAACTGAAACATCAACTTTGTCAATACTCGAGTCCTTGTCTAACTGACACTCACACCTAACTGCACTATGGACATGATAACATCCATAGGTACTTGAATCACTATACCACTCTGATAAATTGTCCTGGGTGTGTCGATACTGCAAGTGGTCTAACTTGCAATTGCCATTTCCATCTGCAAAAGATGGCGCTAACCCATCCCATAATGGATGGTAAGAAACTGGAGCCAGTCCACACCTGCGTGAGACCAAATCCTCTACCCGTGGGTCAAAAGAAAAATTATGAGCATACCCCACCGTATAATGCCGGTAGAAAGCCCCAATCTCTATCAATGGCTCATCATTACCAAACTGGGAATCAGGAGATGGCTCCAATCTCTGACTCCGCATAACTATAGGCTGGGTAGGATCCTAGGCAACCCTCTCAGCAAATCCAACCACAAAATCCATGTTCGGAAGCATTGTAGACAAAGTCTCTACAATCTTCCCCACCAAACGTCGTATAGCGCGAGAGCCCTGAACGAGAGTACCCTCAGATACTCTGTATGAATCCTCCCACAAATCTACACTCTCAAGTAGATACTCCATGAATGACTCGGTGCAGTAGAAATTATACGTGGAAGTGTCAACTAGCTCTCCCGCAACCCATAGCTGATCCCTCTGAAAATGTTGCACTGCCAATTGCCTAATGCTATCAGCTGTAAGAAATGTAGAAATAGATTCGCTTCTAGCAAAGGGAAGCAAATCACCATGAGAGCTCGTCCCCACTTATGCTCTCACCTCCTTTGTACCTGCTGCACCCATATCCAGGACGGATTTGTCTATCACATCATCACGTCCCTCATCCCCAACCGTAGAAGCAAACTCACCACCAGCCACCTCAATGTGCAACTGAACTGGGTCTGGAGCTAGTGTGGACCGAACATGCTACAACTCAACGGTCACCTCCTCTAATCGTGACTGTGACTCCTGGAAAGCCAACTGGGTTCACTGCAGTGAGTCCACAGTCACCTCTAACTCATGGGTGAGATCAACTACCTCCTCTTTCCCTAACAATGTCTCATAATAGGTACTCCCCCACTCCAGAAGGTAATCCCTGTCAGCGACTAACTATGAATAATTATGCTTTAAGACCCTGACAGCGTCTTGTAGCGCATGAACCTCTGCTAGGGAAAGACTACTATCACCGTGCTCATCTGACATAGGAGCACCCCAACTAGATACGGCCAACATTTGACAAATAGCATCATAATGCTCAATAGCTAAAGAGATGTCTCTGTCATTCACCTTCAGCTGACTAGACACATGATGCCTATGTAAGCCTTGCCTCCTATGCAAGCTCTCTATCCCACTAACTGCACTGTGATAGTAAGCTGAATTAGAACTGCTCACCACAAGATCGCTCATACATGAGCTATCGTCCCTGCACAACTTTGCATCCGAGATACAACTACTATGTACCTCAACCAACTCCTCATCTGTAGAAATGGAAGCCCTCCCAATATCAATCTCCTCACATGTCTCAGCGTCCACCTCAATAGTAAGATCCTGTAAACTTTGATCTTGGGACTCAACCAAAATCTCCTTGGAGTCATCACCCAATATCTCACAAGGGGTGTCATACCTAGTGCGGCTCATAGCATCATCGAATGTATCATCAGATGTGTCCATACTATCTGCATCCACATCTCCTATTAAAGCCTCAACTGTTGACACTTGACTCTGCACACATGACTCAACGTCAGGCTGTACACCAATAATGCTGGAGCATGAACCACCATCTATTGACTCCGCTATAACGCCTAGATCACCAACATCACAGCTAGGTGACTCCATACATGCATTGGTCCCATATGAGGAAGTAGCTGCCTCCTGCACTGGAGCAACACTACGATAGTTGACATATAAGTCTCTAATAACATCTCCCTCCTCAGGAGAGTCTGAACACTCAGTAACAACTATAGCATCAGCTGCCTCTGAACTAACTGTAGCTACTACTCTGGGAGCCTCAACCTATTGAAGCTCAGTGCTGTTGTCCACCAATGGCACTGATACATCCACATGTCCTTGTGAAATGAGTCCATCATCAGCATTGCGGATAGGACTAGCAGGTGCCGTACTAAATATAGGTACATTTGCATCACGGGCACCTGTCGGGGAAAACTCAAGCTTTCTTCCTTGCAATCTCGATGTCAGCCTTCTAAAGGCAGAAACCATATACCTTGCTGCCCTCTCAACTGTCTCTGGATCCGACAAGCTCTTTGCCAACCTTTGTTGACAAAGCTTAAGTTTCTCCATACTTTCCATCAAGACATTTATTTCCTCTCTTTTTTTCACACTACTACGCTGACTCTCAGAACTAGGCCTCCTGTATTTGTCCATAGCTAGAAAAAGCAAGAGTGCAGGTCACTCTTAATATAACATCAGAATTAAAATGAATTTCATACCCCATAGGATGGTAGGAAACATGCTCTGATACCACTGTAAAGAGCCTTGTTGGCGCTCTTTTGCAAACTAACTCTTTCACAATTTTAATTGCACTTTTTAAATCGTTTTTAGAGCATATAGGAATTTTGAATCAATCATATGTGAATTTCAATAAATTTTTCAGATTTTCCATTAAAACAACAACAACAATTTTAAATTATAACTCCAAAGATAATTATCAATTCAGTTCACATGCCTGGCAAATATTTAAAATATTACATTAATAATGAATGTGCAACACTTTTTAAAAGACCTCAAGAATGCACGCCACCTTGTATGTATTGCACGCAGCCCCTTGAAGAATGAACAATGACTGCCAAGAAGTCACGTAGCCCCTAAGGAATCACTCCCAACCTTCAAGATAAACCACACAGCCAATTCTAGAAGTGATACAGCCCACAAAGACACCTCACGCAGCTATAAAGAAAGGAAACGCTGCCTCCTGGATACCTCACGCAGCCAACAGAAGAAGTGACGCAGCCTTCTAGATACAACACACAGCCAAGGAAAATAATTACGCAACTTGTACTTGCAAATTCCAGCTTAATGGAAGATATATCAGCCTTCCAAATGAACATTATTAAAAAACCAGAGAAAAATTGATTCAGCCCGAAAACCCTCTGTATCAAATATAAATTGATAATTCTTCCTCCAATTTGGT
Organism: Chamaecyparis obtusa; assembly: GCA_027943335.1. Taxonomy (NCBI): domain Eukaryota; kingdom Viridiplantae; phylum Streptophyta; class Pinopsida; order Cupressales; family Cupressaceae; genus Chamaecyparis; species Chamaecyparis obtusa. The sequence goes on from BSBK01001546.1 coordinate 89,329, forward strand.
GTACCTCAGCACCAAAATGAATTCACAGAATCAGAATTGTATGCTCAGAATTTCAGAAGCAAAATTCATCATCAATCAGTGATGATTCAAATTGCAAAAAGAGGAATAAGTCCTCAAACCCTAATAGTATTTCTCCTCTTCCCAAAACATAATTTTTTATCAAATGAACAATAGATGAGTAAAGTGCTTTTTCGAGTTGAATATATAAGCTTTTTGAAAAAGCTTCAACTTTACTTTTTTCACTTAAGTAGCTTCTTCAACAAACATCATTTTATAACATTAAAGTTATAAAGTCATAAAGTTATTAAATTAAAATAACTTAATTTAATAACGACAATTAAAATATGAAGCCACTGAATCTATCTGATTGAAACAAACTAACTTCTGACAACAGAGCCCCGAGCTCAAATTGCCCTGCCAGAAATAGCCATCTGCCAAAAATAGACTTACTATAAATAGTAAGTCTCTCAAACTGGAGATCCCTAATAAACGATCTTGAAACATCTGATAACTCTGTGCAGACACCTTGCTAAACCAGGCCATACCCAAAATACCACTTACTAAAAATAGTAAGTTGTCCAATTTGACCCAAACGAAGAGCAAACCTGACAACTAGAACCTCCAGAATGGAATCCAATCACTGGCTTTGCCAACTGACCCTCTCTGATCACCTGATTAGCTTACGAGGGTCGCCAAACTAAGCTAATCCCAAAGGTCTGAAAAATGGGGACATTACATTCCACATACCTTTTGATATATCAGGAGACTATTTAGAGTTAGAAGAAGCCTTGCCTTAGTAAGCCTTTGGCCATTTGCAATTAATAGAGCACTGATAGCATTGATATCTGTTAGCAGTTAGCACCAAGAAATTACTTTCTTTGTACCTTTGAGATGGGATTTTGTGGCTAGGGGTGACAGAGTCCTCTGTAGTTAAAGCTTCGAAATATTGCATTGTTTCACCATTTACATTCAAGACAAGTTTATTAGAGAGCCTATAAGTATAGACCAAACACACCTTAGCCTAGTCATCCCTTTTTAACCCGTGCTGAGAACAAAATTGAGCTATAGTGTAGAGACTAGTTGATTTGCACACCTTGTATTAGTCTGCATAGATTAAATTTGGTTCAGCGACTTTAAGTAGAATCATCTAGAGATACAAGAAGTTAGTGGATTAATACATTTGGATAGCAATATTGAAGCAATTATGTTAGGATTTAGCTCTTATATGGTTGCCAATTTGAATTGCGGGGTCAATTTAACACCTTATAGAAAGAATTTGATAGTTATGTTTGGAAAATCTTCCCATAGGGTATTATTTGTAAAAAAGGAAAAAATCTAGGCAATTGTCACGTTGCAATCAATTTGTTGAGCAATCAACTTTGGCACAACTTTGGTAATTGAGTAATCTTTTCAGCTATCAAGATACTTGAACCATTGTGATTATCTTGTTGAGATGATCAATTTGATATGTGATTCTAGTACACCTTTTGGGCACCCCAGGTGACTCAACATGGACAATGGGCATTGTTCTCAGAATTTTACCGTGGAAAAACTTGACGCTAAACTCAAGATCATCAAAGAATGATTTCAAGCCTTACACTAGGTGAACAAAGCTCTTTGGCCGGCTGAAATTGAATCTCATATTGCTAGGCTCAATAGTCGACATTTTACACTACAAGTCACAATGGAAAATATACATGGACAACATAATGGTCATTATTGCTTCTTTGAGAGTTTTGGACATCCCACATGGTGATGGAAATAATTTTGGGGGTTGACCACAATATCTGCCAAAATAGATTTCTCCTTTTTGATGGAGATGACTACAAGTAGATTTACCAAGCTAAACAATAATTTACCTTACATCAAATCCCCATACAATTTAAGGTCTACATTGCCTTATTCGATTTGGAGCATGATGCCATTCAATGGTACCAATGACTTGAGAAGAACGGTGGCATGCCAACTTAATTTGGGATGAGTTTTGCAGAGTTATTCTAACTCATCTTGGCCCTAGTTCTTATGATACTCAACCAGAGTATTGACCAAGCTATGCGAAACTGCTTCTGTCAAAAGTATTAAACATTGTTTGAACTTTGAACTTTTGGCAAATCAGACCACAGGACTTGATGAGGCCTTTTTTCAAAAGTTTCTTCATCAATGACTTAGAAGAGGACATTTGGGCTGAGGTAAAGATGTTTAACCCTCAAGACATGATGTATGGCATTGGGTTGGCCAAATTAGCTTAAGATGATTTTGTTGCTCAACGTTGTACATATAAACCTCCACTATTCTGAATTCCATAGTGGGCTATAAAAGAATGTGACTGATCATTGAACAAGATTGACACATGGGATTCAATAATTATATAGCATGCATCTAATCGGGAATTTAGTTGCAAATTTAAATTCTTTGTGCATGGGGAGTTTGACAAAGAATACTAGGTCTCGTAAATCTAAATATTTTCTGTATTTGGGGAGTTTGGCATTTATTGAACGTTTTTGACTTTTTAATCTTTCTTGTTTTAATAACTTTGGAAAGACATTAATAAAGAGCATCTAAGTACAATTTCAGAATCAGCAGTGTCTGACAGAATAAGTAATTCCTGTTCAAAATTCTATTCTTATATGAACAAAAGATAAATATTCTATATTAAATTCCAATAACATTAGGCATTTTTTATGATACAACTTCAGGACTGACTTTCACCCAGGGGCTTGTTTTTGCAACATATTACCACAAAATTGGTTTGCAAACAAATGGCAAGATCTATGATAAAAACTGATTTATTTTCTTCAATATTGGGCAGCAAAATGAAGTTTAAACATACACCAGACCAATTGAGGAGCTGATATGCCATAAATAAAATGGAAACTATATCATGACTATGTGCAAGATATATTGACTGAGTTATAGACAGTACGCACCAGCTAATTTTACTTCATGTGTAAACCCTACCCTTCATCATCAAACTTATTAAATTGAGATGGCATTATACTTATCTTGTTGGCTTTAGTGCCATGTTGTAAATGATTCATCAATGACTAAGAGTGCATAATCTGATGCATCTAAATTTCTGATGTAATTTATGATACCGTGTCATATGGGAGTGTAATTTGTGTTTTATTCCTATCGACAAATTGTAATCTTTCTATTGCATGGATTCAACCGAAGGTATGATTTGTATGTGAAGATTTGTGTGGCATTCATAAAATGTTAGTTTTTCACTTGGAAAGTGTTCAAACTTTTACCAATTAATAAATTCTAAACTGCTACATTCCTTTGATGAATAAAGTCTAAAGATATTGATGGATATTACATATTTTGGTTCTCAGAGGTTTCAAAAACAGAGGGGAGAGTTGCACAGACAAGAAATGTTGTTATGGGAGGCACAATATCTGGGGAATCAGAAGATGAATGGAAAATTTTAGATCAAAAGGTATGTGGATTATTATTTTTCAAGAGTTACCATTCAGACAGTAGTTGAATACCTGACCCGTTTTGTCTTAGCAGTACAGATTTCTCGTGGAATGTAAATTCTTTACAGGGTTTGCCCTCCTTGCGCTCCTCCAAGATTACAGCTTTTCTTGGAATATAATTTGTTTAAAAGGTTTTCCCTCCTTGTATTCCTGCCAACTTTCCTGTTTGGTTATTTGTCTTTCCAACATCAGCTTGGTCGTACCTATAAAGCAAGTAAAGAAATCCAGTTGTTAGTGAAGAAGACAAACCTATGCAGAAATTGCATGGGACTGTATGTACATGTATCCATGCTCACATTTGCATGATACATATTGATATACACATGCACGTGTATATACTATATACATGCAGGCATGCATCAAAGTACACGTGTCCTGAAATAAAAGGCAGGCTAGCCTTGATCTCCAGTGAATGACTTCTATCCTTTTGCTCCAGGTTGTGTAATGATTCAATTAAAGGATTAGAGGAAAGAAAACAGATATGTGAAGAGGATCTTTTACAGCAGACAGGAATATGAATGAATCATATAAGAAGGCTTGACATCGAAATCAAGACCATGAAATTGCCACAGTCCATAATATAAGCTTGGCATAATTTCTGGATTGGACTATGTAATTGTTTTTTGAAATATCCCCGTGCCTATTTTGCCTTTAAAATAGCAATTAAATCCTGGAGGAATTTCATCAAACAATTGTCTTATAATTCTGTCCTGAACTTTCTAAATACTTAGCCTTAAAGACAATACCAGTTACATTTATTGAGCTTCACAATTTTTGTCAAACACTTGTCCAACACACAAGCAAACTTTGCAAACATGAAAGATTAAATTCCCACTCTTGTTGTTCACTCAACTGGGCAATAAACCTTTCATTTTGGCATCAGCATTTAGACAAATAGCTGGCATACATATTAAACTGAAAATACAACAATCTTAAACAAAGTAAATAGTCAAATAGTTTGCAAGCAAAGTCTGATATGTTCAATCCTTATCATCACACTAGGAATAATGGTGAACACTTGGAAGATTTTCTATTAAGTGAAGAAGCAACAGCTATATCAGAACTTGGCTCTCAGGGGCAAGTGCTCAATAAATGAAAGTACAACAGCTATAAATATAATCAATCTATGCTGAAAATGGAGCCAAAAACCAGATTTCTTCATTTGTTTTACATCAATGTTTAAATGTGAAACCATACCAGGCAGTAGTAAGCTAAATTCAGCATCCTAGGACCGCTCAACACTGATTTTACAATTGATTGTATGCTGGATGAAGTCCACCCTTGCTGGCGTCAGCTATACGTGGCGAATTTCGGCCCTCAAGAAATTGTGATCAAACTGCAAACTTTCCAATCTGCAAATTTAGAAGTCTGATCTGCAACTGTAATATTCGTTCTGCCTGGAGATGACTGAAACAATGCTTAATCCTCCCAACTCGAAACCCCAAAGAGTTTCCCGGCCCTTCTATATTGCTGTACAGCCAGGGATTTGCTTGCAGCTGTTTGATTTTGGTCTGCTATACCCAGATCTGCAACCTCTGTTACAAAATTTGCTTCTTTTTCACCCAACTAGTAGCTGCCAGCTGCTGTAAATGCTTGATTTGCCTCCAACACTGAATTGACAATGAATTTCATTAAATATACACAGGCTGGGGGAATGTCCAGCCCACAAGGCACAAGGGTTTTCGTCCTTGTAGCCACAATTATGCTGAAACTCATTCCGCAGAGCGCCTCCTGCAATATTTCTTCAAAATAATAACCAAAATACTGCCCAAGATGATCTCTTCTCTTCCTTTTATTCACTTTTATTTTCAGCCCTAACCCTAATTTCGAATTAGGGTTTCATTTGCCCTTTATATTAATAAAATAACTTTATTTTATTTTATTACTTTACTACTTTATTAAAAAGTGATAATAATATCACCTTTTTATTATTTTATTATCTTATTATAAAATGAATATAATATTACTTTTTTATTATTATTTTATTATAACCCAAACTTAGGAAATATTAAATTATTTCCTCATTTACTCATAAAATGCAAACCAGATCTCGAAACCAAATTCTGTCTGAAGCTCTCTGATCCCTGGTACCGTCTGAATCCTGCAAGCCAATTGAAACCTCGCTAAAAAACAACCTGAAATTGTACAAGAATTCCCATAGTGAGTCCCCTTATCTACCAGTTGGCCTACGAGAACTCGGGTGATAGGCGAATGATCAACTCATCTCCTATCTTCTAGAAAGGGGACATTACATTTTTATCATCAATGTTTTAGATCATACAATCATCACCAAGCTGAGATGCAGCAAGAGAAAAAAATTGTAAGTATTGAGGCAAACCGAGATAATTAAATAGATGAAGGATTAGTATGTTTTTTTAATTATGGAGGCTCAAGAGAACAGAGAGAAGGCTGCCATAGATTTCATTCTCATCACTAAATGTTTTTCATGTAATAGTTTATACTAATCTACCAAAGTAATGTTTCTGATTTAAATATCTTTCATAAATCCCCTCCCACACCCTTCCCCCCCCTCTCTCTCTCTCTCTCTCTCTCTCTCTCCCTCTCTCCATGCATAGGAAGGAGTAAGCACCTGTTAAATTTATTCAATTTTTACATATACTTGGAGATAGATTTATGAGGCATTGTTTATTGTCTTTGTTGTCAAAGGTCAAACCATGGCGATACCATTGAAATAATCCATGGAGTTTAATGCAACAAATTAGATCAGATTTGGCACTAAGATTGAAAGTATTAATGTGCATCGAAATTGAATAAATAAATTTTAATTATTCCTACATGGCCTGACCCATGTCTAACGCCCTTCTTTTTTGTGAATAAAATAGCAAATTAAAAAATAAATGAAATGGGACGACCCCCCTTTATAGAGCTGGCCCATTTGTGGGATTTCAAATTGTAAATAAATAAATTTCCAAAGAGGTTGATCCCTCTTGATATTGTCACCTAAATGTGAAAGGGTTTTATAATTAAATAAATTTGCCTTTTGCTCATATGGCCAATCTCCTTGGAGAGTCACACCTCTAGGGTGGAAGGTTGTATTGGTGAGATATAAAGAAGGAAATGTGGAGATGTGAAAAGAAAGAATTTATTGATTATCTTTCAATTTTTAGAGCAGATCTGATGGAGTAAAAATCAGGTTTTTGGAGCAGCTATATGGCAGATTTATGAGAAAATTATTGAAGACTATATCACAGATTTATGAGCAGCTATATGGCAGATTTATGAGCAAAAGTATTGAATACTATATTGCAGATTTTTGAGCAGCTCTATGGCAGATTTATGAGCAACTTGTTGAAGATTATATTGCAGATTTGTGAGTAGATATATCACAGATCTATGAGAAGAAAGTATTGAAGGTCATGTGCAGATTTAAAGAAGAATCTTAGAGAAGATTTGTAGAGGAGAATCAGAGTTGATCTAAGAAAAAGTTTCATATAATTATCATATTAATTTTTTGGAGGTTGATGCCTTGTAATTGAGATTGGGAGATTGGCACCTCTCATTAAAAGAGATTGGTATCTCTTGCTGAGTTGGTGCTCTGTGGTGGGGATTGTTTTCTCATAGTTGTGTGGTATAAAATTGGTATTCAATTGAAATGCAACCAACACTCAATAAACCATTAACTCAAGAATTTAGCTATAGGAGTCCATATCAAATGAACCAACTAAACCCTTAAAAGCGGCTTATTGCTTCCTAGTTGAAGCGAGTTTAATCCTTTTATGATGCTCATCAGATTGGCATGAAGGATTAGTGACTTGACTACTCCAAAATGGAAGATTCAAATGCAATGCAAAACTAGAAATAAAACTAGAATGCAAAATTAACAATGCTAGAATGAAAACAAGCTAGATTAACAATGCAAGATTACTCTAGGAAATGAACTAGAACAATGCAAGAGAGCTATGAGCATATAAATGAAAAGAAACTAAGAACTAAAAATTCAAAATAGCAAGATTACTCTAGAATGCAAGAATGCAAAAGTGGTGGACTTCAAACAATGATCAAGATGGAACCCTTGAGCCAAAGAAGAGTTTCCTTCTAAAGGAATTGCCTCAAGAATGAAGGGTGGAGATTAAGAGGCAAAAGATGTTAGGTAGAGATGAGTGGTGAGGGAGATCAATCCATGTGAAGGGATTCAAGAATTTTGACTGGCCAAGCCTGATTGGAGAATAAGAGAAAATAGTAAATCCCCTTTTAATTGTCAATTAATCAAGATTAAGTTTTGCACAATGTGCTCTTTTAATAAAAGTGCTAGGACTTTATATTAAAAAGATGTTTTGACAATTAAATGATTGTTTTCAAGTTTAGAAATGATTTGATTTAATTATGCAAGGGGGATTATTAGGGTTACTTACATAATTATGTCTAGTAAAATATGCCTTTGAGATTTATAATTTGTTTTGAGGCATATTTGATCAAATTAGGGGCTTAGGTTCTACTAGACAAATTTTAGGTGATTACAATAGTGTGTTGGTGCATATGGATCATCAAGAGGAGATTTGTGTCTCCTATGAGTTGGTGCCTACAAAATTTGTAAGAAGGTTTTATACAAGCAATATTTTGTTGTGGTTTTCTCCCATAAGGGTTTCAACATAAAATCTTGTGTCTCTTATGTGCAAGAATTTTTGTTATTGCTTCATTGCGATAATTAAATTTAAATTAGTTAAAAATTGGCTTATATTGATTCATCCCCCCTCTTAGTATAAGCACGCATGTTCTTCAATTGGTATCAGAGTGGGTTTCTTTGGAAATAACTTATCCACTTGAAGGAAGATCTCAAGAATACACAAGGTGTGCTAAGAAGGTTTTTCTTCAAATTGAGCTCCATTGTTTGACAAAAACAACTATGCCTTTTGGAGCATAGGGATGCACACCTATTTAGTGGCTCTTGGATTTTTATATGACAACTGGTTGTGGATGGCTATGTGTCACTATCTCCTCCACCAATAGATCAAGCTGAAAATAGGGCAAACAAAATAATGCTAAGGTAATGAATGCATTTCTATGTGGCCTATGTGAATTGGAATTCATCAAATTTATGCAATTCACATCAACAAAAGAAATGTGGGACAAGCTTCAAAAGACCTATGAAGGTGATGACAAAGTGAAGAAGGCTAAGCTCGAAACCCACATGAGACAATTTGAGAGTTTGAAGATGAAGGATGAAGAAAATATCGCAGCTTATCTACATGGACAAAATTTTCAACACTATCCGTGGTCTTGGAGAAAAGGTTGAAGATGCAATAACTATGCAAAAGGTATTAAGATCTCTCCCCATGGGATTTTATGCGAAACATTTTGCCATTTAAGAAATGAAAGATCTAGACACTTTGAAGATGGATGAGTTGCATTGGATTCTCACAACATATGAAATGAGGTTTGAGAAAGAGAAGGCATCAAACTAAGAAGACACTTTCAAAGCATCCAAGAAGATGAAGAACAAGGAACCCAAATCAATTGAAAGTTCAAGTGATGAAGAAGAAGCTAAGGAAACTTAAGAAAGGACCCGCTAAGCACAATGCTAAGTATACTAAAAAATGCTTTAATTGTTGTAATATCGGTCATTTTTCTGTTGTGTCCATCAAGAGTGAGTAGTGAATAGGAAAAAGATTATAGCAAAAGAAAGTGAAGGAAGAATCAACATTACAAGAAAAAGTACACACGAGGGAAGCATGAAAAGAAGAACCTCCAAAAGCATAAGAAGAGCCTCATGCAAGATTGTAATAGTTCATTCGAAGAAAGCAATGGAAGACAAGGAAAAAGAAGAAGAGTTAGAAGGAGAAGATGATGCTGTAATAGATCTGGAGGAAGAACTCATTTTTGCTCTAGATGAAATCAAGAAGCTTAAGATCTTAAAGCTAAAATGACGAATTCAAGAGGAGGATGAATCTAGTGTGAAGCTATCTCAAAATCTTGAAGAATTGGAAGAATGATCATGGATTTGAAGACCCAAATTGAGGAGGCAAAACAAATTGAGGAAGTTACAAGGAATCAACTAAAAGCAAAGGAATTGGATTGTGAGAAGTTAGAGCTTGAAAGTGTTTCTTGGAGAAAGAAGTTGGAGAAAACTAATGATCAATTGAATCAAAACATGAATTTTGAAAAGAGCACCAGAACACCAGATGGCTTTATCAACTCCCAAAGATCACCTATTATCAAGGTGTTGGCTAAAAAATTTGTAAGTTACTAAAACCACAACTTACAAAATTGTGACTTTAGGCAACGTCTCATGAGATTTCTCTCTCCTCTCATTAATAGGGGAGGCTCCCTTCTTACTATAGGTGGCTTCAATAAGAACTTAACTGAAATTACAAAAAGGGACGGATCTCTTAACCAATTCGTCTTTTTTTAGGTAAGATTTTACAAACAACTTTCAACTTAACAAAAAGGTCCTATTGCTATGATAATACTAGTGATCCTGGAGTTGACGTAAGAACAGTACCAAGGGCAGCATTTTACTTTTATATTTTGTGGAATAAGTACAAGAACCCAAAGTCTCATGCAATTATCCCGAATTTATGATCAAATAAAACAATTAGCAAGGCATGAAGTTTCTTACCAATTACTTTCGAATTTAAAATAAAATACTTTAAACTAAAGCTCAAAGTCTTTAGCTCTTAGTAATTTGTAGCCACTATTCAAATATAACAATCTCCTCTCTTAAAGCTCAAAGTCTTTAAGAAATTAAATTGAAAGCTCAAATTATTTACACAAGAGAACTATAAATTGAAATAAAGAAAGATAAATTGATGCAACATAAGAAAACACCAACTAATCTCAAAATCCACAACACAAAGTTTGAGAACTCTTGTTTCTTCTATTCAATTCAGGGAATTTGCACCATGAAACTCAAAGTTTTCAAGACACGAGATCATAGCATAGTCTTCTTGCCCAAAACAAAAGATGATTATTTACAATGAGCTTCATCCTTTATATAGGAAAAATGGAGAGAGAAAAGTGGAGAGAAAAGGGGAAACCCTCAACCACTTTGACTTATTCAACAACTAACTAACTAACTTATGACTTATTCAATGTTGTAATGCCTAATGCACTTGTGACCTGATTGTAAGAAGTGATTATACAGGTACGTGTTTTCCTGTATTTACAACTCTTACATGCTTTTCATACAATCTGTCAATTACATTTGGAAATCAGCTTCAGAGGGTGTTCACATAAGCCTCAAACTTACAAAGAGACTCATGTATAACAACCAGATCAGGTGCGCTTGTATGTTGAGCAATTGCAACCACCTTGGGCAGGATGTGTGACTTTGTATAACTGGTCACTTTGCTCTAGAGATGATTCAATGATATTTGTAGCTTGTGAGTTGGTCAATAGTGCTGAAACTGAAATCATCTGCCCCAAGTTGTAGACGAATTATCTCCGCAAACTTTGTCATTACAACTTCTTCATCAATTAGCTCATCCTCCTCTAAGAGTATTTTACAGGATAATGTATTTAACTCTTCTTTAATTTGATACTCTTGTTCATTCCACGAATCCAATGCTGATTGCAATTCTGTAACCAACTTGTTTAGAACCCTTTCTTTGTTGATCATCAAATCTAAAGATTCAAAATATGCATCAATAGAAGAAATGACTCCATATTGGCATAACTCATTTAGATTGAGTTCTTGCATGGTTCTCCAAAGGCTTAGATCTTCATTCAAGACTTTCAACCGTTGATGGAAGGATGTGACAAGCTCTCTTATGTCATTGATAGTCAAGCGTGCATGCCTCAAGACCTTGAATGAATCCTTGATGAACTGCATACCTTGTGCTTCTTACCTATCGCAGCAGTCATCAATTGATTTAGCTTTCTTCTGGCACTTCTCATAGCCCTCAGGGCATGACACCGAAATGGGAACAACATTTTGAGAATTGTTCATCATCTCAATGATTTTGAGAAGACGTGCATTCTCCTCCTTTAATTAGTTCTTCTTTTCCCATAACTTATCATTTCTCTGTGTAAGTTGTGCGATTGCATTCTAAGCCTCTTGTTGACAACCCAAGTGTGTCTGCTTGCCAAGCTCCACTCTAGTCAATTTATAAACAGAAAGCTGCATTTCCTCTACAGGTTTGTCAACTAAGGTTTCAACAATCTCAGCATACTTGTTTTCATTGTTTCCAACTACAACCCTTTACACTGTTTTGGCCTTTTTATTCTTTGGAGCTCTAGGCTTGGAAACTTGCTTGAGATCAAAGTCTTCTAGTGGAATTTCTTCTTTCTTCCTCTTCTGGGTTATGGCACTTAGCCATGGAGGCAAGGAGAAAGAAGAACCTGGTGCAAATGTAATGCTTAATGTGGTAACTGGATCTACCCGTGCAACTGTAGCAACAAGAGGAGGAGCCTCTGTTAAGATCACCATGGGTGTGGGGCTGCTATGAGTGACTTCAAACAAAAAATGCTCCAACTACACCAAGGTGGTATCCAACACTGTCATAGAGGATCTGGCCATGGAAGGAATAGTCATGGAGTATGCATCAAACACACTCTCAAAACTATGGTATTGCTCCTCAATGTAACTAGAGGAGCAACTGATGAAATAGCTGAAGTGGGCGTCACCATGACCGAGTCCATGCGAGGAGTACGCTCTGCAGAAAATGCATCCACAACCATGCCTAAGGGTGAATCAGGAGATTCATCCGACATAGGTGCGGAGTCAGGGAGTGCAATTGTAACTGAAGTGTCCATAGGAAGAGATATTATAGGTGAAGGTACCTTAGGTTAATCAGGCATCTCATCATCAATGGAAACTACTTGGATCTTTTCAGGTTCTACAACTTTTACTTCAAGAACTCTTCCGGTAACTTTGCCTCCTTTGATGGTAAGCTTTGGAATGATAGGAACTACAAGTTCTTCTATTGAGGAGGATGCACCATCTTTGGTTTTACCTTTGGTTTCTGACCTCCGACCAACTGGACCGCCATGATCAAATTTTTTTCCTGATTTGATCTTAATGCTTTTAAAACCTCTCCTTTTTAGCCAAATGTTGGTATTGGCGAGGATGGACTGGAATCGGTCCCACATTGAAGTACTTTCTTTACTTGACCAAGATGGAGATGAAATGGGCAAGTTCTGAACATGATTCTTGTTGTAATGTTCAAGAATATCACCATCATCTTCAATCCCAGGAGGGATTTCTGCAAGGTTGAAGTCAACAATTTGTTTGGTGGTTAATCGACAATAGTCCATCTTTCATACATCCACCTTTGTGCGTAGGTCAATCCATATATCCTCAAGACAATACACATGCACAAATTGTCTCCTCATTTTGTCATTGAGCTCTCGCCAATCAAAGTAACTCCTAGCATGAATTTCTTCAAAGTGAATCTCTGAAGTTCATACTCCATATTCTTCGCTTTTGGCACTGTATCAATGGAGTATCCACCAATTTTGAGTTGATTTCGTGAAGAAATCTCCACACCTGGCCAATGCAATGTGTTTTGATGTGTCTGCACAGCCATGAGTTGTCTTGCCAACTCTATGAGTATAATTTTTTCAGTTGGGTACTTTGGCAGTGTGTAAGGCTCGTCTTTGAGGTAACCAACTTGCATGTAGGTGTAATTGCGAAACTGAAGGAATATGCAGCCATACTCATTTACTTTAACCCATGCCTCATCAAATACATGCTTGTTTGGAAGTCTTTTGTCAAACAAGAACATAAAATGCCCATAAAGGCATCTTGTACTCTGCGGTAGTGAGATTGACTGGTCTTCCATGATAATTGAGGAAAATACTCCCATGTGGTAACCAATGATCTGTCTCCTTTGGTGGACAAGACTGAAAAAGAGCCAAGTGAAGCAGCAATATACACCAAGTATGAATTCATATAGAAGGTGCAAGTGGTGATAACCTGAGACAACTGTTCACATAAGATGTCACTGATCATTTCTCCCCAAAATATTTTCTTTTTTGATCTGATAATAAGGGAGATATACTTATACATCCAGGGTTCGAAAGTGTTTGATGTTTTCAACATTGCAAGGCGACTGAACAAAGTAATAAGATCGCTGATTTCTTCCTTGAACTCTGTGCTGCGAATCCCCTTTGGCCATCTTGCAAGATTAGGCCTTTTATTAATCAGCTAGTGATCATCGACATAGTGCAATAAGAAATGTCTTTGTTCCATCTTTCTAAAGCTTTCTACTTGGTGATATTGATGACAATAGGAACATGTGGCACTCGAAAGATTCTGTCAATTGTTTCTGGGTCTAGACTAATAATAGTCTTTCCGTCTTGATCCTTGATGGTTTTAGACGGAAAATAAAAAATCTTTGTGCATCCAATCACAAATTCTGGCTCAAGGGCAGCCAAGGGAATAGTAGATACTAAGTGAATATTGCTTTGTTTGATATAAAACATATCTTTTGAAACTGCAACATCAATTCTTTGAAGAAAATCCTCAAAGTTCATATGTGAAATATCTGTGTCCCTAACCTTTTCACAATATGAGATAACTTGCGAAGGAGGGATGGAATTATGATATGAATCATACTGATAATTCATCTTCCTTTTCTCCTTTCCTTTTGTAGGCGCGGTCTCTTCTGACATAACAACTTTGTGGGCTCGAGCAACTGGCACATGAAAGCTCCATAATGTAAGAACATTTTCTTGAGAAGGGTCCATTGTACAATTTTTGATGCAAAGGAGTGAGCTTGGGGTATTGTGAGCATATGGAGATAGCTGGAAATTATGGGACAGCAAAAGAATGAATGGGTTTTAGCTCAAAAATGGTAAGAAAGACCCAAAAACGGGTTTCTTGGAGGTTATTGCATGTGTGGACAGCGAGAATTATGAAGGAAACCGTGTATGCAAATGAGTGGATATGATCTCTACTTATAATGGAACTAAGAATTTCCATTAAAAGTGAATTGATTTGACCACTACCATGAGTTTTAAATCATGTGGGAGCAGTTAGGTAGATATAAACAAGGTTCATTTAAGTGGGTTTCTGGAAGGTAATTCCACATATGCATTAACATGGACTTGCTTTTCTTTTCATCATGGAACGGGGTTTTTAGTCCCGACTGCATATGCAAGCAAGTGGAGACTCTTACATATGCAACTTGAGAATTGAAGGTAGAAGTAGAAGGATCATCAAAACAAACTTAACATGTAAATCTTAAATAGAAATGAAAACTTACATGTTAATCAAAAACCAAAACATGAACTTGGAAAAAATTGGGGAAGAGCTTAAGGAAAAATTACCTCAACTTGCAATAAGTCTTTCCAAATCTTTGAGCAAAATCTGAAATAAATCCAAGAGGATTTTCGGATTTAGAAGAGATGAGCTCAAATGATCATATATAGACTTCACTCCTAGTCTTAATCCTCTTATTTTAGAGAGTCAATATGCAATAGTTGCCAAGTGGGAAGAAAAGAGAAACAAAATGCAAGAAAATAGCAACAAAATTGACCATTTCAAATGCATATGCAAAGATAATAAAAAACGGCACCTAGGGCATCATTTTCAAGAAGAAAAAGAAGTAAAACAAGCTGAAAATGATCACACTTACTCACAAATCTTTCCTTGAAGCAAATAAATGGATATCGAATGCTGCAATCTTCCCAATATGAGCCGTTTTTGAAGAAGAAATGCGCTAGGCGGGCTGTTTCAAGCAAAATGCATATGTTTTGTTATGCATAAAGAGCATGCAAATGCTTTAAAAATTGCCACTATGTGTTCTCTAAGCAAAACGCTGCCAAAGGGAAGTTAAAAACACATTTTTTTGATGCTTATACATATGTGATTCAACCCAAAATTGTCGCCCTAGCCAAAAGAGACAAAAAACTGGTTTCTTAGTGCATAAACAAATATGCATTTGCTATCAAATTTGACGCCTTATCCTTTTTTGCTTGTAAACACACTTTTTGAGTGCATATACATGTTATAAAAGACATTTATATGCTCTCAAATTCGACGTCTTTGGCAACTAAATATAAAGAAAGTGTTAAAAACGTTTTTTATATGTGCATTTGCATATAAAAATAACACTATAACTTAAGTAATTAAATACGCACTTTTATATGTGCATTTACACATTTTAAAAGACATGTATTTGGCTTGGAAAATGCCACTTTTTCACTTAAGTTATACATACAAGATTTTTAATATCAATTGCACATGCAATTGGGCTTGAAAAAGCCACCTTTTCATTTAAGTTATAAAACATAACATGTAAATGTATTATAACAACTACATTTACACAGTTTAAAACTTAAATATATGCAATTGCATATAAAAAGTCCATTATTGTGACTATGGGACTTAAATTTATTGAAAGTGGGTTTTGAAAAATGACTTGCATGTGGATGAAGTTCGTCATTAACATGCTTAGAAATGAATTTGCAGCATTGAGAAATACTGGAACAGACTTCTGAATACCAATACATGAACATATCATGCTTTTAGCTTCTTTGAGGCATTCACAAATAGGGCAATTGAATATTTTGATGAAAAGGCACCATAAATCTAACATAAAGGGAATAACAGGTCAGATTGTCTTCAAAGAGGTACAAGAGTCTTTCAAAGTGTCTGAATTATGCATTTTAACCTCACAAATCACTCCCAGGCTGAGCACTAGTTATTACCATGGCATTCTGGTCTATTAATTAAATGTGTTACTCAAAGAAAAGTGGACACCCATATCAAGGCAATAGACTTGTACAACACTCAGAACCATAACCACTGAACCCTTATCACCATGAAGAATTATCCACAACCAAAGCACTTCCAACAAAAGTTTGATTGGCTAAGAATAAAATAATTAATCATTCTAAACTCCCTCGAAGGATTATCTTCTTGAATGGCAGGGCTCTAAAATGACTTTAAACCAATACCCATAAAAATCTCTTTCCTGCTCAAACTGAACCAAAATTAGTTTTGGTTCTTCTGTCAAGGCTGTACGACTACCAAGAAATTCTCCCTAAAACTCCGCCCACTTATAAAAGCACTTTATTAATATAATGAAATATTTCATTATTTCATTACTTGGGCGCTCAAACGAAAGTCATATTTTAAATATAATATTAAACTTTAGCATTCAATTAAAAATTGACCCCATTAAGTTGCAGAACAGACAACTGATCATCAAATTACAAATCAAAGGTGCCGGGGTGCTACTGAAGAGGAGGAAGTCAATCAAGCTAAATAGAGCAACTTAAATATAAATGACCTCTCCAAGATTCTTGGAGAACACACTAGAAGCCTAGAATTCCCCTGGAAAGTGGCGTATTGACCTAGAGAATGATGGACCTCACTGGCAATGTAAAATAACCCCTTGGGCAAGACAAACATCGATTGACAAGGTTAGAGCCAACTGCAATGCAAGAAAACCCTAAATTGGGGACATTATAGTCCTTCCTCCCCCAAGATTGCTTGTCCTCAAGCAATGCCAACTCAACCCCCAAATCAGAAAACTGTACCAAGCTGGAAACAAGTAAGATCCTAGGGTTCCATATCAATCTCTAAAAGGAACCATTGTGCTGATGCTGCACCACTGTGATCATAACTGTGAATCCATTGTGCCAAATCTGCACCCTCCTCTCCTAGATTCCCCAAAAGTAACCATCATCAAAACCCAAGCTGAAATACTTGTCAGGGCTGAAATCTAAACCATGAAATATCTCCTGCTAAAGCATCCCAATAAGGTTTGTAATTGCAATCCTTGCACCTTATACAATCTTGGGCAACAAGAAGACAAGTCTGCTTAACCCAAACCATAATCCTCAACATATCTACTCATGGTGTCATGCAGAGTCACAACTGCAAATGTGACCCCTCCAATATTCTTGCTAAAAGGAAAGCAATCTGCAAAAGTTCAACAAATTCATCATCATAATACCACAAGGATCTAACATGCCTCTTTTGTACTATTCTAATACAACCATGAAGACTTGTGAAAACTCTTAGTGTTCCAACTCCAAGGGCCTATCAACGATGAACCCAAGCATGTGGACATCAGCTGTACTGAACCAACACAAGAGTGTAAACTATCATATTTTACATCACAAGCCTTCATAAGCTGAAGTCTTAGAGTTAGTTTGATCTAAAGAAACAAATGAGGACTGTTATTCAAAACTTAAATCAGTGTACAATCTGATTTTAGCGCTCTACTTAAGGGACAATAGTAGTACCGATGAATTTCTCAAGTATAAGTATGTGAGTTGAGTATTGTGTTGCACAAAAACAACTCGGAAGTGGCTGGAAAACACTTACAAGCAATCTCCATCTGAAAATTTTTACTTCTTTGACAAGGAAAAATGTGCAAACTCTCTTGAATGGGAGCAAACCAAATTGTGAGGTGACTAACTTGCAACCAGACAGCAGGCTGAAGACTGAAAATCTGATCCATTCTTTGCCGAGGAACACTACCAAGAGTAACCATTCGTTCATTGCTTTAATCATTACTTATAATCTCTCGCCAATCCATTCGTAGACAAATAAATGGAATCACAAATTGGCTGGTAAGGAAAGGAGAAGCTCTATTAATTCTGAAATTTTGATCCTTATCCCTCTAATGATCATTCCTACCATTCCCAATAAGCCCCGTCAGTCCTTGTTGGGTATCCCATGCATGGATACCTAACCAAGAATGAACTCCAACATACCTAGAAAGGTAGACATCATAGCTCCAAGTGCCATCCATAACATCATGCTCATTATGGATGTTTGTGACCTTTTTGGTAATCTCTTGTATTCCATCCATGAAAACATCAACAACTAAGGTGCAAGGAACAATTGTTGTCTTTTAAACCAACCCCAAAGAAAGATTAGTGTAGGATAAAACATCACTCATTCCAAAGATTGGATTGTCAAACATGTAGATGTAATATCTAGGTTCTTCTTTCTCCAAAGCTACATAAGTGACAAGCTTGAAACCTTCTTTCCTTGGTGCTGCACTGAAATTTTGAGCAACTACAAAATCACATTTTGATAACTTCTCAATGTCAAAGATGTTAAAGTCACCATGAATCATTATGTCCCATGCATAAACTTCATCTCCAACTACATATGATTGGCATGCATTACAACTCATCAACTCTTGTAATGTTCCCAATTGGGACTTTACTTGATTTATCCTAAAATGCCCAACTAGTCTGTACAATGTTCCTTTCTAGGAAGCTGCCTATTCCAATTGATTAACATACATCACTAAATCAAATTGAATTAAGAAACAATGAATGTTTCATAATACATTTGAGAATTAACTTATTTAAGCTCCAATTCCTTATTTCTCTCCTAAACATCAACCCCAAGGAGGATGGGGATTTACTTGTCATAGGGCGCTTGGACACCGATCTACAAGTATTCTCCCTCAAGGCTTTAGGACCCCGTCCATATCCCATCTTTGAATTCACCTAGCTTGTGAGGATTTAATCCTCCTCTCCCTACACAACACCAACCTATCCTCTTAAGAGGCTATAACATGTGATAAAGGATTAGACTATGAGTATAATAACATCTCCTATATATTTATGTGTGTGTGTGTGTATGTATGATATAATTCTGATTTCACTATTTTAATAGATATAAATGCTACAAAATATATTAGACCACTTCCCTAACCTTGACAGAAGATGGTGGAATTACTATGCTAGGGTGCTTGGAAACCATCTACAAGAAAGCTCCCTCAAGGTTTTAGGAACACATTGTTCATACCCATCGCAGGACTTCTACCTCAAGGCTTTAGAAATACATGTCCTTAGCCCATTTTGGGACTTACCCATCTTGTGAGGAATTACTTGGCCTCTCCCTACAAAGCCTCCTATCCTTATGAAGGCATTAGTAGAAGACTAAGGACTAGGTCATTGATTACACTAGTCTTTCATGTATTGCAAATGTTTAAGTATGACTGTCATATAAATTCAAATTCCAATATTATGCATATATTCCAAGACCACAATATATATATTCGAATCTGCTGTGTATTCCATTTCTTAATTTGATCGGATCTGCCCCCTTTCCTTAAATGAACCTTCTTCCCTTTATATCTCTCAATGTGAGGTAGAGGTCACACCCATTTATTATAAATGGCCTTTGGCAAGAGACACAACCTTTCACCATTACCACCCTTAAAAGAGTGCAACTCTTTAATACTTTATTATTTCCGCCCTTTGAAAAAGACACAACCTTTCACATTCAGATCTGCACTTCTTATTAAACCAGATCTCTACTCTTGATTCCTCCTTTTGTGATTACAAAACAAACACTTATTTCCTTCATCCTTTTTGGATGCCCATTTCAAATGAATCCTTGTCCCTTTTATATCTTCCCATATGAGGGAGAGGTCACACCTCTTCATCATGTCTGCCTTTTGGCAAGAGTTGCGACCCTTCATAATTATTCCTCTTTGGAAGAGTCACTACCCTTCATAATTACAACTCTTTCGAAAAGTCACAACCTTTCATAATCACAACCCTTCTTAAATATAACCTTTTCGAAGAGTCACAACCCTTCATAATCACAACCCTTTGAAAGAGTTACAGCCTTTCATCATTGCTGCCTTTTGAAAGAGTCACTTTCTTATTTTGTTCACATTTCTTTCTCCTTCCATTTTTACTTCTTTAACTCTTATGTTCTCCTGTTTTTCCTTCGTCCATATTCCTTTCAAATGAACTCTCCTCCCTTTTATATCTTATATTGAAGGAGTCACAACTCTTCATTACGTATCTCTTGACCTTTCATTAAATTTAGTTAATTTATATTATATTATATTATTTTATTATTTATTTATATTAATATTTTATTATTATTTATTATTAAATCCTATTTCAAAAAGGGGACATCACAACTTTGAAAATTTATTAAATGTCCCACGTGTTGGCCTACACCAACACTCAAGACAAAACTTCATGAAAGAATGATACAATTCAAAGCAAGTGCCAACAAGGAAATAACCTTCAACTGAAATCATCAAATTGCATACCCAAGTTACCTTCCAACTGCTCACATAGTTAAGGATGATGATACCACCTAGTGTCATATAACTCAAAATGCAATCTTTTCCATCCTCATTTGCACTTTTCAATTCTTGTGGTCTTCCAAGAGGGTAATCAATCGCCCCATAATGTGAACTTAGATCAACACCAAGCCGATAAGTACATTCCAACTCAACTCTTGAAATTTCTCTGGATCCCATATCTTACTATTTTCACCAAGTGTGATGCTACAATTAGGAGTTGTTCCATCATCCAATTCAAAAAGTGGATTGTCAAATAACATATCAACATCCATCTCAAACAATGGGTTTTCAATTAAATGAAAATCATTGTCATCCCGAAACACTCTATGTTCACTTGTTCCTTGAACTGTTCAGTGACAACAATATGATTTTCTGCTTCTAGAAGAGCCATTTGCATATTCTCCAAGGCTTCTTTAGTATCTGTAAGAACTCCAACTGGTTCTAACTTTATCACTGTAATATCCCTTGTAAATCTGATCACAACTGCTGTTATGAAGCTCAAGGAATATTATCAAACATTCAGCATACAATGTCTGAAACTGCTATTATGAATTTTCTGATTATCTTATTTAAGTTCGAAGGCTGCAAATGAAGTTATTGAATGCTTCTAACAATGCAAGGTTGTTATAGAAATGATATACTAGCAGTTTGAGACCTTTGACAAACCTATATGTGACTGAAATTAACTAGTACAACTAGTTGACATAAAGACAAACACTTGCCATGCATCCCAATGTACACCTGCAGCC
Organism: Chamaecyparis obtusa; assembly: GCA_027943335.1. Classification (NCBI taxonomy): domain Eukaryota; kingdom Viridiplantae; phylum Streptophyta; class Pinopsida; order Cupressales; family Cupressaceae; genus Chamaecyparis; species Chamaecyparis obtusa. The sequence continues at coordinate 110,542 of BSBK01001546.1, forward strand.
ACTAGGCATTTAAACAAACAATCAATATGCATACTAGTGATTTAATATAAACTAAATTGAATATCTGCAACCAAGTCATTTTATCAAACAGTTGTTGTGCAACCTTGTAATTCCCCATTCTTCCAAACTATCATTATATTATATGCAAATTACAATCAGCATGGAAGGACAACTAATTACATTGCAAATTAAGAGCCTGGTAATGATGCAGCCTTGGAAAATGTCCCTGTCTGATCACAATCCTCAATTGTAGGTCCAATTCCCTTGGATGTTGGTAATGTTTGAATCTTGACTTTAAATATCTTCCAAAATGATGCCTTGCAACACAAATGACACCCTAATATAAACTCATGTGGCTGTTATAGTCTGATCAGCTGCTTAATTTATGACAAACGCAGACCTCTATGAGCTGCGATCTGCACTTATAAATCATTCACCCAAACTTGCAAACAATGCCTGAGATGAAATGCTGAGACTCACATACCAAATCAATCACCATTAAACCCAATCATGGTTTCTGGCTGAAACCATAGCTGTGGCACAATTCGCTGGGCATTAAACCAACTCAAAGTGCAGGAAAATCTGAAAGAGTTCTCAATTCTTCAGACCAATTTCCTGAAACCCTTGGTTCCAAACTCAACACACAAAAAAACCAAATTCTCAAATGCACAATTCCCTTCATTTCCTTCTTAATTGGCTTTTAATAATAATTCCCCTTGTATCTTCACTAGCAAGGCTTTTTAATGAATATGGCATTTGCATTTGTTGACTTATAATATATCATTAATAAAGCACACTTTTAATTAATGAATATTAATTACTCGTTACCCTCAACATGGCCCCCACTTTATTATAAAGTCAATTTATAAATAAACATCATTAAGGACACTAAAAATTAATACCTCATTAAATACTCATTATTTTGACGAACTGTCTGAACCAAGGAGTCAACCATTGCATCCTCTGTCCGTATGACTGTCTTACTAAAAACAGAAAGGGCCCTTCTCGATCATTCTCTGATTTACTATAAATAGTATGGAAAATAGAGCCTTGGAAATACCAAACAAAAGCCAGAACTGGAAACCACTGAACTCTGGAGACGATACAAGCCTGAAGAGATCCTCTATCCCAACTCATTAGCCTATGAGGGTGAAAAAAATAGGCTAATCCTCCAAAATCCATGTATACTAAAAAGGGTACATTACATTCTGGCCCTCTTGAAATTACTTGTCCCCAAACAATTTCAACTACGAATAAACTCCACCTGGATCCCAAGGGAAGACCGGTGCAATGCCCCTGTTGACTAAACAATTCTTGTAACACTCGCACATTGAACTGAATCTTCTGAATCAACTCATCCTTGCCATCAGGTGTTACTGGAGTAAGAATCTCAAATGGAAGCAACTCAAAACACTGATCTTAATTGCTTCCAAACTTGGCACAAGATATGCTATCATACAAACTATCCATCACATGTGCCACTGAATTGTGCATCTGAAATAAATCATGTACATGAGAACCGAAATTGAGACTGCAAGTAATCGACACCATGTACACAATGCAATAGACCCGGTGAACCTAGATTGGAATCCCGATGCACACCAAGGATCCCACTGCACGCTGAAGAGTGAACCAAATATACGTGTATCCCAAATCTAGAATAGAAGCCTGCCAAGAACATTCCCAGACTTCTGCTGGTCAACATTGATCCCAACTTCACCATACTTGAAGTGGTGAAGCCAACCAACAGGACCCACCCAAACTGCAGTACTAATCTTGTCACCACCTGGGTCCCAATATAAACAAAACTCACATCCATCCATCATAAGGAGGTGAGAATATCTAGAAACATCTACTATACCAAACCTCCCTCTACAGTCTATCAATTCCTCATGGGTGTGAAATCCAACCGTACTGTGGAGATAAGAACTCCTGAAGGTGTCTGTATCACAATCACTATCTCCATCCTCTGCTAAGATGCCATGAATGTAATGACTCTGCAAGTTGTCCCCCACCAACTTGCAGTTATTAAATCCATCTACTGAAGAGGGCATATACCCATCCCACAAGGGATGGTATATTCCCAGAGCCAATCCACATCGACACATCACCAAGTCCTCTACACGTGGACCAAACTAAAAATGATGAGTACTCACTATGTAGTTACGATAAAAGGCTCCAACTTGGGAATTAGAAGATGGCTCCAATCTCTGACCCCGAACAACTGATTGGGCATGGCCTCTGGTAACCCTCTCTGCAAACCGAACCGGAAAATCTTTGAGGAGGCATTGCAGTCAGAGTATCTACAATCACTCTCGCCAAAAGTTGAATGCCTCGAGAACCTCGGATGAGAGTACCCTCAATGACTCCAAACAGTCCCTCCAGAAACTCCAGACTCTTGAGTAGGTACTCAATAAACGGATTTGTGCAGTAGAAACAATGAGGCAGAATCAACCTGTTCTCTTGCAACCATCAACAGATCACTTTGACTCTGTGACACAACAAATTGTCTACCACCCTCAGTTGCATGAGATGAAGTAACGGATTTGCTCCCAGGGGACGGAAACAAATCAACATGAGAACCATACTCCCAACTAGATGACACTCTGTGAATATCCCATGAAGATGATAGAGTAGCGTCGTGCACCAACACACAACTCTTGAGAGAATCCACCATTGCCACACAAGAACTATCAACAATCTAGCCTGCATCTTCTGTCATCGTATTGACCTCGGGAGAACCTAACGCAACCAATGGCTCTTTGTTGCTCTCACCCAATATACTCATCCCAATTGAGTGATTCAACATAAAAAATCAGAAATAATGCATTGAAGAAGCTTCCTATTTCAAGACAAGCATGTATGAACATGTTTAATAATTCTTTCTTTCAAGGTTATTGTCTCTCTTGCAATTACTTTGGACACAAAGAAATCAATTGTAGAATGTTTGTAAGAAAAGATTTTGGACTTAGGAGTAGGAATTCTTTCTCTCCTCCAAGGAACTACAATGTTGTATGCTACAAATGTATTAATTTTGGTCACATTGCAAAAGTTTGTAGAAGTGGTATGGCAGATTTCTCCAAGAAGAACAAGAAGTTTGAGAAAGAGGACACAACTAAGGAGGGTGCTAAGGTTTGGAGGAAGAAGGAGAAATAAGTGTTGGTGGAATCTCTGATTGTGCAAACATCCTGTCTTGCACAATATAGAAAAGACATATGGTATATTTATAGTGGTTGTTCTAGGCATATGATTGGAGATGAGCAAGTTTCTCACCTGTAGTAGCACTAATGGGGTAAGGTAAGATTTGCTAGTAACACATTTGCAAAAATCAGAGGTACATGTACACTTGTTTTGAATAATGGTAAGACGAAAGTTGAAGATGTCTTATATGTACAAGGTCTGAAACACAATCTTTTAAGTGTGAGTCAATTGTGTGATCAAGGACACTGTTTGGTTTTTAATTTAGGCTGTTGTGAGATTAGAAAAGAAGGTAAACATATTGCTGATGCAAGCAGGGTTGCTAACAATCTATACATTCTTGATTATTTCGAAAGGGAGAAGCTGGGATTGATTCCACTGCATTGCTGATTCGCTGTTTGGACTTAAGGGGAGTTTTTCAATGCCACATTCTGTTAGCCCCAATTTCAATTATGCAAGTTGGTTTGAGTTATGCAGATTGGTTTCGTCATAGATGTCAAAGGGGGAGAAATAAGTTAGGAGTAGCTTTATTTCAGAGTAAGTCGACTTTTTTAGTTTACTTAAGAGCAGTTCTTTGTTTCAGGTCGTTTTCAGATGGAGTTGTCATCAATGGCAAAGGGGGAGATTGTTGAATATGTTTTCGTTGATGTCAAAGGTTGATGATCAAGGTCGTATAAATTTTAGAAGAGTACTCTTAAGTAATAGAAAATTGGTTTGAGCTGCCTGGTTGTCTGCTTGAGATGCTTGAGCTAGTTGTGTCTCTACTTCAACTGCTTGTTAGATACTTGCTTGTCCATTTCCTTTCGAAGTCAAATTCAATTCCATGTCACCATTGAATATTCCAGAAGGTGCGATTACATATGAGGTGCAGCGATAGAAAAGGTGTTAAGTATACTTTTGGAAAATTTGTTCATGTAACGCCTTGAACAAAAATAGGGGGACACATTCTTATTTATTGTTATGGACTGGGTGGTGAAAATAATCAAGCATATTAATTAAATGGTGGATGTTAATAATAGATTGTAATGTTCCCTTTTCTAGACCATTAATTTATGATGTGTTGTTAGCCCATTTTGCCTTGGTCTCGAGGGCTAACTAGGACTTTACAGGGATTAGAGTGAGAATTGGCCTAGGCAATTCCAGTTTTAGGCCAATTATAGTTGTTACAGCAGGATTTCCAGATTCTTTCTATATATAGTAAGTTAGCAGGGCTCAATATTCTTGGCATTTTAGTGTTGGACTAGGAGAGTGTTGGACTGGGAGCAACATGAGTCTGAGGATCTTCGTGGCATGCTTTTATTCAAAGTTTGGGATTCCTTGGTTGCACCAAGATTACAGCCAGAATTCACAATTGAGCATTGTAGCATGTTCAGTGCATTGAGCGAATATGGGTTCATCCTTTGCTTTCTTGGACATGTTTTGATTTTGATGGATTATTCTTGTGCGTGGGGGTTGGATAGTTCGCATGATGTTTGTACTTGCATAGTTGTGGGAGGCGAGTTGGGCCGACTTTTCGAGTTGCTTTCTTTTGAGATGTTCACTCCTACGACACCTACTGTTGGATTACTCCACCATTTCTAGCATGGCGACATTGTGATTATGTCAGTTGGGCATGTATTATCAGTACCATTGGTGCAGGTATTACAAGAGTTGGTTGGTGATATCAGGGGCATTACACAAGTCTTCACTTGGGACCTAGGTGGAGCATCCCCATGGGTCGTTATGTATCAGGGAGTTGGTTGGAGAGTTTTGTTTCGTCCATTTCTTGATAGAGGTTGGCATAATGTTGAGATCCCACCACCACTTGACATTAGAGGTGTACGTGATTACAATTGGAGTGAGGTTCTCAGTTGGATTGAGGGTGTTCTCATACATGATAGCAACACATCGCAGGTTGACTTGACTTATTATGCACGTGGGGTGATTTGGGATCCTGACATTTAGTTGATTGGTGCATCGGTTCATGATGAGTTGCTTCACAACTCTGGGGTTGGAAATGTTTATACCAGTGTAGCGCAACAGATGGGCAGAGCATCATTCTCAAGGCTAATATGGGATCCAGAAATTTGGTTTCAGAAGGCAGATGTAGATTGCTTGAGGGCAAGCAATCTATGGGAAGGGAGGGCTGTAATGTCCCCTTTTCTAAACCATTAATTTATGATATGTCATTAGCCCATTTTGCCTTGGTCTTGAGGGCTAACTAGGACTTTATAGGGATTGGTGTGAGAATTGGCCTAGGCAATTCCAATTTCAGGCCAATCAGAGTTGTTACAGAAGGGTTTCTAGATACTTACTATTTATCGTAAGTCTACAGGGATTAGTATTCTTGACATTTTAGTGTTGGATTGGGAGCGTCTCGTCGAGACCTTTCCAACGAGCTATCACATGATTATTCGAGTCCATCTGATCAGTAACTTTAATGCCAGAAGATTAAATGATTTATTAATTCAGTGAGCATTAAACTAAAGTACATATTATTGTCACTTTATTATTAAAAGAGCACTTTATTCTCTTAAGTGGAATAAATTATATTTTAAAGGGGAAATAAAGAAATAGAGAAAGGAATATGAAGAGTCATAGGGTTGTGCTTAAAAAGAGGAAAGGGAGCTCATTTGCATTAGGCTTGGAATTTGGAATTGATTTCATTTTCTTTCTTGGAGAATTCTGGAGAGCTTCAACTTTTAGCAAGTTTGAGGACAAAAACCCTCGAGCTTGGGGATAGTGGACGGAAATCCATTGTCGGTTGGAGACATCGTGCAAGTGTTTCACATAGTGTTTCAAGTTCATATTTCTGATATCCAATCTTGCTGTGATTTCTGTAACTACGATTGGATTTTGTCATTGTTCTGAAGATTTAGTTGCAATATACATTTTTGAGATTATATTTTCATTTGGGTATTTTTTTTGGTATTTGCTGGATAATTTGAAATCTACTGCATGAAATTTTGTTTAAATTTCCGAGACATCTTTCGAGAAGTTTGGGGAAATATCCATTGGGGATATTACATAGATAGCTGTTATTGGTCTTTGCAGAGTGCTTGGTGTTGAATTAAAAAAAAAAAAAACCAATGCATGGTCAAGAAGTGGCGTGCGATGTCTTTTTTTAAGGATGTATTTTTTATTAAAAGGCCAAGAGATGACTTGATATGTGTGTCTAGTATGAAGAAAGTGATGTGCGATATTTCCTATACTTGATGAAGGTTTAGATGAGTCCACATGAGTCTTGCAGAAGATAAAAAGAACATTATGGTGTTTAATGAGATAGGGAAAAGAGACATACTATTCTACACACAACTATTAGAGTCGTATATGTGGAAGTGAAATAGCTATGAATAAAGGTCTGGAAGATGTGATTTCAGGTTTACCTGATACATAGGTCCAGTTTTAAAAAAATCAGATGAATGTTAAATGTTGTAGGTTAGATGTAAATTCGGAGATTGCTGAGCATTTTTAGGAGTCCCCCTCTTTGACAGGCTTGAAAAAAAGGGTTTCTTCAGTTAGCTTCTCATGATTGGAATTGTCCGTTGAATGTTTTACGAAGCCGCATGAAGCATTGGTGCTGTTTTTTTTAGGGAGATGGTTTGGTTTTTGAATAGAATTGATAGGAAAAAGTTGAGAAATTATAGTTTTTGTTGAGTGGTGAATATAGTGGTTGACAACTTTCTTTTTAACAAGTAGCGCGTATTACTTTGGAATTTGTGAAGGGATTTCATTCAAGAAAATTAAGCGCATACTTCAGGTATATATAAATTGTCGGGGGTTGTGAATGTGACTATTGTCGTATAGTTATCAGCCGTTTATTCTATATATTCTGCTACAGATTGGTTTGAAGTGAGATATTTGTGCGACTAAGGAGTTGGCTTTTTATAAACAGTAGTTGGTGATGTTATCGAAGTGGTATAAGGGAGTTGTGGGTTGTTGAAAATAGTATCGATCTTTGAATCTTCATTTGCTGAGATGTGTGAAGGTGGAAGGAGATGTGTGTTATTGATTGGAGGAGGTGCATATTTTGCTAAGTATGTTATCTTTAATTGAAGTGTTGAGTGTATGATGTTTTCTTAGTTTCAATATGTTGGAGCTCTAAATTTTGGGCAAAATTTGGAGTCCTATATAGTGATAAAACCCTAAAAAGTGGCCTCTTAAACTCCATGCCCAATAATTAATGATGGAGTACATGAAATGGGATAAAAGACTTTTCAATTAAAAGTTAAGGGATTAAGAAAGGAAACTCTGTGACAGGAACAATCAAAATTCTGTGAGCAAAGGTTTCAGAAATGTTGGAATTTCAACCTATTGTGAAGATGATGTCGACAGAGACTTAAAATGATAACAAATTGAAAATATAAAAAAGACCCAGTTCAGAAAATCCAATTTCCAAGCTCCAAGAAAAATCTTAGCTTTTCACGAGGTGTTTTGTGTTTTCGACCAAGTCCAAATCCGAAAGATAGGTAGTTATTAGTTAATTTTTTGATTAGTTTTTTCAAAAGAAGTTTTTAAATTTTAGCATAGGGTGGTGTCTCTTCATCCTAAAGGGGTGTGAAAACCATTCATACACATATATATGTGGTGTAAAATGTAAAGGTAAGGAAGAATCATCGACAATGTAAAAAGCTTATTATTTTCTACTGCACTTTCTGCAAGTGATCTATTGTACATAAGACTTTATGGAGCATTAATATAAATTAGTTATTTTCTCTAATTTGGAGTTATGGATTTGATCATTCTTGATTGATCAGTCCTTTGTGATTTTATCTGCAGAAGATAAAGCTGCTTTAAAACTTTATGTTTGGAAATTATTCCCATTGTTTTTCAATTTGATAATTAGAATTATTAGGCTCTATTAATTCTATCTTATTGGGCTCATTAAGCTTGGGTTAAATTCAATAAGACTGATTGTAGCATAATAAAATAATCAAAGACATTAAAGAGGAGCAGTTGATAGGAGCATTTAGGTGTTCTCTGTCTCACTTAGTTGTACATAGGATTAAAAAGGAACTGTCTCTATTGCCCAATAGAAGAAAGGCACTAATCTATTATCCTTAAGTTGAAGTCTCTGTTCAAAAAAATTACAAGCAGAAAGCAGTCATCAGTATTTATTTCAAACCAAATAATACATTATTTTAAAACATTCTTTCAAAAGCATTTCTATTATATCATTTAAACAACATTCAGTAATTGTGATACTCACAATTTGATTCCTCTCCAGTTCATTTTCTACTTTGAGAGAATCCAAAACTTCTATATTCAGTTATTTGCTATAAAAAGCCTTTGAACCAACATATTTGGTTAAGGTATAGGCTCGCTAGCCTTGGTCCTGTAGAGCCAGAATTGCAGAAGTTCAAACCCCTATTGTGGTTGAACTTGTTCGTTGGCAAAAACAATTGCATTTCCCAGCATTAGATTGGCAAGTCCATAGGAAATCCAATCCTTCATTTTTGGGCACCAACACAGTGATCATTGAGTATTGCTTTTTGGGTTGCTTCCTAAACTGGGATTGGATCCTCTGCTAACTAGAGTTGGTGCTTCAGCTATTTGGAGTTGGTACTCGTTGTGAGTTGGTGCTCACTTATGTAATCTAGGTTGGTGCTAACTTATGTATGCCATGGTTTTTTACCCAAAAGGGTTTTCCACCAGAAATTTGGTGTTTTCATTTTTTATGGTTTCTCTTTTATGTTTATCTGGTTTCATGCATTTAAGAGTGTAAAAATCTGAAATATTGATTCACCCCCCCTCTCTCTTAGTATTTTGTGTGTGCTCTTCACTTTTTAGGCTAGCACAAACAATTTGACTTGTTTCCCTCTTCTTGGCAGACACACAATTGTAACACTACTCTATTATGGTTTTGACCTTCGCCCTTGATTAGGCAAACAATGAAATAGACATGCACGCTAAACAAGTAATGGAAAGGATTGATACTTGTAGTGTTAGGATTTTCTTCTCTTTTGCTAGAAACTTCTGAACCTATTGCTTCAATACCATATAAGAGAATGGAAGAGCATATATAATGCTGAAAAATATAAACTACACCATTATTTCAGGAAGTATTAATTATATTGGATTGATTTTCCTTCATGGGGATTTTACGATGTAGTGTGCAAATGATTACGGAGCATTGCATTCTTGTACAACCTCTCAAAAAACTTCCTAAATTACCTTATGGGAATCCAACTCCTAACTTATTATTTATTAAATTTAATACTAAGTGACTTTATTAGGATATGTGAAGCTTAATTTTTCAGCAGCTACAACCATAGTTTAAGGTGACATGTAATATCTTCTTTTGAGATCCATAAATCCTTTTGCTTTTATTTTTTGGTAATCTGTATCTGCTCTTGTAGCGCTCTGTAGTCTTTTTTCATTTCACAACTGGCCCTTTTACTCATCTTCTATAATTTATAATATTTAGCCTCTTTCTCAAAACAATTGTCATATGAGATAATTTTTCATGATTCAGCTGCGTAAAGCTCCACTTGTGCAATTGCTATGCTAGGAGAAATCAAAGTGACCAAATTCAGAAGATATACATTGTAAATTTTTTTTGAATAACTTTAGATCACAAAATTATGGATCAATTGTTAACAGTTAAAGCAGGATAACAACAATAACAGTGACCATAATTTAAGGCTGCTTCCTAATGAAACTTTAAGGGTGAAGTTTATTTCAACAATAGGGTTGGTGGGTGCTGAATGCCACAACCTGCCCGCCCTTGCCTCATGCTCTAATGAATGTAACAATATATGTCAATTAAAAAGGATAGGCCCATGTTCTATTCTTAGACACCCTCAAATTGACAGCCAATGCAATGTTTGATACATAATTATATTCTTTATATTATATATCATGGATGTTGCATGATACAATTTGTCTGCTATGGAAATGATGAGCGGATGAAATTTCTGCAGAAATGGAATAACATTCCAGTTGGATAGGATTCTTGATAATGGAAATTTTTAGTTCGTGTGAATCTTCAATACAACTAAAACAATATCCCGATCCATGCAAAGGAGTCTTATATTGAACCATGATGTAGTACACTAAATGAGCTATGCATATAATATGATCTGATTCACTGCTGCATTAGAAGTAATGGTACGATTTGTTATATCATCCATATTTTTAATTGCTAAAAATTCTTTACAGTATAAATGTACAAGCAGTTATCTTCTTGGGCAATATTAAATTTTAGTTGGTAAGGTCTTTCCTTGTGTAATGCCAAGTCTTCTAATTGTGTTCAACTGTCAGAAAGTGGATTGAATTTTCATTCTGGAGCAATTCTATCTCTGAGGACATATTGACATGGGTTGTTATCTGTTAGCATATGTATAGTTCTCTATTAGCACATTGAGCTCATTTGTACAATTTGTTTATTTGGAGACAATTGTAATTGCTTTTCCTTTTCTTGTTCAATCTTTCTTTGTGTGGAGTATTGCACCAAGGATTACTCTTCAAAGGTCTGTGTTGCATGCGTACAGGATTGCATTCTTAGATTGCTTCTTCATTGTGGTACACAGGGAATAAATCATGTTTTGTTAAAAAAATGTGACAATGTGACAATACTCAGTATGGCAAATTTTATTCTTACCTGTACGGTATTGTGTATTACAAATATTGCAAGTACTGCCAAATGGTGAAGTATTATTTTGTAGCATTTACCATGAATTTCATAGATATTCAGTTCATTAACTACATAATTAACCATAAAAACTATTTTCAGGGTAACCTGAGTTTTTGGTTTACTGCATCCACCTAGATAACCTCTGTGTGTATCTTGAATACTAAGAAACCTTGTTTCTTTGTTTGATTTTAGCTGCAATAGGACAAAAACTATATTTGTCAGGCTAAAGGTAGGTTCTCTATTTTTATTATTTTCATTAGACTGATTTTTAAAGTTCTGGCAGGTTAATTCTTATCCTACTGTTAGGGGATTCATAGCAATTGGTACTGGAGGGGATGATTTTGTCCAGGCTATGGTTGGTGCAGTCGAGTCAGTTCTTCAACGACCAATTCCTGAGGTGTTTGTTCCAAAGAAATCCTTTAACATTTCTTAAGTGCACGTGTCCTGAAATATTTGCTATAATGGAAGTGTAATACTGTGTCTGAGCTTTCAAATATAACTCAGTTTAAGTTGAAAAAGGCACAAATTTTTTGTTTGTTAACAGTAGTTTATCCATTGTGATTTTGTTACACCTACTTCTAGGTACTGTGTACTCCATGCAAAAATCACATCTTTATCTAAATTCTTCTTTTGACTTTGCTTGCTTAGATGGCATGGTATTGGGAAGCTTATAACAGTGGAAACGATAAGCATGTATTATATGCATTTGTGTCCTTTTTTCCTTTTTCTTATAGTAAATTGGATTAGGAAACTAAGAGCCACAACAAAAGTGGCATCAAAGTACTGGATTTTGGCAACAAAAAGTTTGCTAGATCATAAAATCATAAATTTATCTACCAAACTAGAGATTAAATGATTAAAACTTAACTATAGTACACTTTCTTCATGATAAAAAACATTTGAGATGGTGCCTGTTGATGTGAGTTTTATGCCACTACATGTAGGATGAAACACCAAATATTGAATCCTTTCTTGAATAAAGACACCATGTATGCTAAAGATTGCAAAGAAAGATCATTGGGGCGACTCCAAGGTTCCTTCTAATGGTAGACTTAACTCAATTGTAATGATGTGATATGCTAGTATCACAAAGGGACTTACGTTAGCTCACTAAGACTTATCAACTTGACTTTACAAATGATATGGCAATTGAGTGCAATGAACTATTTCTAACTAACTATGGAATAAATTGCAAACGAGTGAGGGTTTAGAAACATAATCTAATCCTAATTTCTATTCTAAGATGCGAGAAATTATGAGTATCTTTGTGACTCTACTAGGCTTGATCTTGTCATCAACTCCACCAAGCTAGCGCAATCTTCTAAGATAAATTGAAAGATTTTCAAATTATCACCGTTACATCAACACCATCTATAGATGCATATCAATGAGCAAGCAATAATTGAAGTTAAGCTTATGGTAATGCCAGTTGACCATGCAAGACAAACTTACAATCAACAAGCAGCTAGTAGTATAGTCTAAGAAAGTTCAACAAAGATTGATTCACAACTACTTTCATCCAAGTAAACAACTTAAAGCAAATTCATAAACTAAATACTTGAAGCAAATTCTATTCTAAGTGAGGAATGTAGGGAACCATGCGATATTCCAAAAAAGTTCATAAGTATTCACCATGCAAACACAAAAATGAATATAGAGCAATTTTGGTAGTATATTAGTAACAATTCTCCAAGAAACCACCTTTACAACTGAGGAGAGTAAGCCGTATATAAGGAGCTCTAGTACAACGAATGACCAAGATTAAATCAGAATCAATGGCCCAAATTTCTCCACCAAAGCCCTAATCCAACTAATTGTTACAAGCATTAAATGGTTGACCAATTACATGAGGTCACCACCTTGTAAGCCAATAAGAAAATTACAATGCTCTTGTAGACCAATGAGAAAATAGGTTAGGTAGAAGCTTATAGAAGAAAGCACCAATCAGTGGGCGAATAATAAAATGCCACATTGGCTTACAACAAAATTTCCTTTGACCTTTTCTTCTTTAGCGAATTCCATGCATCTGAACATAATATTGTCGAGCTCTTCTATGGGAACACTTGGCATGATCTGATTGGTTGAAGATGGATAGGCACCACCTCAGCATGCTTATCTTATAAACTTGATCAATCCCTTGGTGATGAGGAAATATCTCTTGATACTCAACATTATCAAGCCCTTTAAATGATTGTGATGGTTCATATTCCCAAATTTCTTCATCTTCATGAAGTCTTTCTATCCCTTGAAGCGCTTTACCTTGAAACCTTCTCATTGCCATGACCTTGAACTTTTACTTGTGGTAGTGATGTAAGTGTTTCATGTAATTGGATCAATCCAATTGAACCTGGATTTCCAAAGGAAATTCAAGTTTGATAATCTTCTCTATCTGCTTATAGCCTTGGCTCTTTCTCTTTCACAACTTGTTTTTTGATCTCTATCTTGAATTTGCATCTCCTCTTTGATCCTTGAACTCGATTGATCCTATTACTTAAAGTATCGAGCATGGGTCTTCTTATCCCCTTGATGAAACCTTGCCATAAAACATCATTAGTTAGGCACCTTGCATTATATCTTTAACCACAAAGATTAGTATTTAAGAAATCAATGCCTCCAATAAAGATATTCAATGAATTAAAAAATGTAAGACTTATATTTGATTTCCAAAATCTGATTTTACTTAAATGAAAGAATATTCCAAACCTAGATGATTCAATTACGATTCCAATCGTCATTCGCTTTCAAATTTAAAAACAAAAGAAGAAATTGATGAGGAAATCACATCGAATTAAGTTGATGTTTTTAATACCCACTTTACTGAGTTTCCCCTGTCCTCAACGAGGAGTGGGACATTGTTTTATCTCCTTTTTGTTGCATCTAGGTTTGTAGAAACTCAATAATGACATTTCTTAAGTACTCTAAATTACTTTAGAGTCTAATGAACAAGATTTAACACCATTTTTTCCAAGATGGAGGTCGAGCCACAACTAGTGCTGAGTGAGGAGGCGCAGCCACAGTGGACTCCCAGGACTAGACCCTCTATCTCTCCCCTAGTTTCTACATGAGGATGCCATTTTGTACCCAATTTGCATTTAAATATATCTAGACTCAACTTGTTTGTTTTGTTTCCTCATTTACTGACTAATTAGATGCATCTTCTCATTGAAAAAAAGTTGCATTTTTATTTAAATTTAAGCAATTTTTTAAGTTGCCGAGTTTTTTATCGAGTAATCACTGATTTTTTTTGGCCCTTGGTGAGAAGTTGCTAAGTACGAGTTTTTCAACAATGGTTAAAAAAATCTTCAAATTATAAGGAGAAGCTCTCCAAGATCTAACCAAGCCTAAAACCTAAAATTAATCAATAGAATTTACAAGTATGCACACTGTATATTTTTTCAATAGGTTTTTGTATTAAATTTAAATATCTATTTGACTACGTTTTTGCCTTGGATGTAAGTGTTTGATTTTCTACAATAAAAAATTGCAGGAATATTTTTAGATTTAAGAAGGGTAAAACAATTCAAGCATAAATTGAGGTAACTTGTTACCGGCTAAACAAAAACTAGTATTTGTATGCAAACAAAGATTGAAGGAATAACACAAGCAAACTTTTGCAAAAAACATGGATGCTTAGTACTAGCTAAAATAGAGGCTAGCAGATCTGTTGGCATTAAGAGATGGTAACCGGTAAGCCTGCTACCGGTACATGGCAATTAAGTATTGTCATTGATTGGCAAAAGAGGAAAGAGAAAAGAGATGTTTTGTCATCTCAATCTAAGGTCTAAAGATCTAAGGAGATCTGTATGTAAAGAGGTTGGTTTGGCAACCGGTGACACTATGCAAGGAAGAAAAGACTATATTTGCTCATCAAGAGCAACCGGTCACTAAGCAAAGTGCATCAACAACCGAGTAAAGGATACAGCTAAGGAAAGGATTCAACCGAGGACCAAGCTACAACCGGAGTCAACAACGCAACCGAGGAAAAGGTGCAACCAGTAAGTAAAGGAAGGAAAAGTGACAGGTCAAAGTTCTTACCTATTCACAACATGAGGATCTCAACAGATCAAGTAAAGACTTCGGTATGATACGAAGAACCGGGGAAGTCATAGTCAACTATCTGTTTGAACCAACTCTTTGACTGAGATTTACTGCACTAAATCCGGATGACTTTGAGTTAACATGGTGATCGACTTGAGGCGCGTTTAAAGGTTTTAAAGCCGAAGTCTGTGGCTTTAAAACAATGAGTTATCTCTTGTGAAGGAAAGGTGCTTGACATGCATCTATTGTTTTCTTCATAAAGAAGATAAAGCAAGAGCATGCATCGGATGTTTTCTGAGTGAACTAATACTCCACCGAGTGATGTATCCGAAAGGGATCTGAAATTAGGTCATGCATGAGAGGTGCAATTAGGGCAAGAACTCTATATTCTTCTACCTGTTGAGAATATAGTTTGCCTTCATTCTGCCGAAGAGAAGAGTGAACCTATACGCTGAAGAAGCTAGGGTGAATAGAAAATAGAAAAAGAGAGAGAAGAGTGTACAAAGAAGCACAACAATAAAGGAGAACACACCTGTGGCAATTGGTGATGTCTCTTAGTTGAGCATAACAAAGATCTTATTAGGCTATGCAAAACCATTTGTAAAAGGTCAATCTTTCTATTGTTTTCTAACAATTACAATAGTTAAATCCCAGTATTTGGGTGGACTCTAATAGGTCCCTTGTATCAAATCCCTTAATCGGGTGACATCTTGTAAGGTGTTCTAAGTCCTCTAACCAGGCAGGCACTAACCGGCTTTATTGTAACAAATCCCTTAACCAGGTCGCATATAGTGCGTTGTAATGCTTTAACAGGGAAGGCTCCTAACAGGGCGCACTTCAGAAGAGTGCAGAATTTGTGAGGTCTCCTCACACCGTGGTTTTCACCCAAATTGGGTTTCCACGTGATAAATTTGGTGTCACTGTGTGATTGATTGCTTGATGTTATTTTATGCTTGAATCTATTTGGCTTACAGTTATAAGTATACTTCATCAGATTTATTTAAAAGAAATTTTATAGGTGCCGATTCACCCCTCCCCTCTCAGCATCGGTTGGGACTGTCAATTGGTATCAGAGCATTGCTTTATTTTCTTTACTGCTTAACCGCATAAAGAAAAAGTCAAGATGCTGAGAAAGGAAGGACCAAAGTTTTCAAAGGAAAACTTTACTTTATGGTGCAGCAGAATGAAGCTGTACATGAAGACCACTGGAGATCAATACTGTACTCATGTAACCACTGATTACACTGAACCTGCTGGCACCCTAACACCTGATCAATTGAAGATCGAGACTGAGCATATGGCTGCTATGGATATGATAGCCAGCACATTACCTGATTATGTCTATGTTGAAATTGAGCATCTAGAATCTGCTCACAAGATGTGGGCTAAGTTGCAACTGGTATATGGAGGGGACCCAAAATGTTCAAAGAGCCAAGGTTGAAAGCCTCAGAGGAAAATATGATGACATGAGGATGAATGAAGGAGAAGACATTGAGCAATACAACAACCGGATCAAAGAAGTGATCAACTCAATGAAAAGCGCTGGAGGAAAGCTCAGTGAAGAGGAGGTGGTTAGCAAAATACTGAGAACGCTCAGACCTCAGTATGCCATCAAGATCTCTGCTATTCAAGAGCTCAGATCGGTGTCCACATATCAAGTCACTCTAGACTCCCTAATCGGTAAGTTGATTGCATTTGAATTGAGTAATTTTGATAATAGCTTACCCGTTCAGGAAGCAGCTTTTAAGTGTTCTATCAATATCTCTTCCACCAAAAAGGGAAGAGAAACCGGTAACTGCTCTACCAGTAAGATTGGTAATCTTGTTGAGAATCTGCTCTCAGAAGAGATGGAGCAAGATGAGTTTGAAACACTCATCGCTAGGAGATTTCCCAAAGGGAAAGGGAAGTACAAAGGAAAGCTTCCTCTGAAATGCTTCTCTTGCAATAAGATAGGACATATTGCTGCAAGATATCCTAATAATGATAATAAAGATAAGAGCAATTGGTTCAAGAGTAAAGCAAAGGAGTGCTACCTTGCAGGAGTCACAGACAATGAATCTGAAGACTTTGAGGATCCTGAAATTGCATTTGTTTCAATAAAAGAGGAGAGCCCAGTGGTAAGTGAAATGACACTTATCTCAAGATCTCATCAGCATGATGATTGGATCATTGACAATAGATGCACTCACCACATGACCGGTGATAAGAACAAGTTTATCAGCTTGGAGCTCAATGACAGCAGATCAGTAACTTTTGGAAATAATGCTCCCTGTGCATCAAAGGGAAAGGTTCTATTACACTCGGCAATGATGCTGTCTGTGAAGATGTGTACTGGGTTGAAGGACTCAAGTACAATTTAATGAGTGTTGCATAACTGAACAACAAAGGATTCCTATTGGAATTTAGACAAGGCTCCTGTGTAGTCAAGAATCAACCTGGAGCTCATGTTGCAACCGGTAGATAGAGCAAAGGGAATTTGTTCTACCTAGACTCAATGGAAGGAGCCTGTCTCATAGCTTCAGTCAAAGGAGAATCAAGCAAAATCTGTCTTATATCCAAAGAAGACAATAGTTGGTTATGGCACAAGAGACTTTGCCACATAAACTTTGACAGTATTGTCAAAGTGAGCAAAAAGAAATCGGTTAGAGGACTCCCTGAGATTACAAAACCCATCAGAGGTGTTTGTAAAGATTGTCAGTTAGGAAAATTGACAGGAACAAGTTTCAATAGTAAATCTTTCTCTGCTGAAAATGTTCTAGATCTTGTGCACACAGATTTGTGTGGACCGATGAGAACAAAGAGCTACTATGGAGACCGGTACTTCATGCTCTTTGTAGATGACTTCTCAAGAATGATGTGGACACTCTTTCTCAAAGAGAAATTAGAGGCATTTCACATGTTTAAAATCTACAAGGCTAGAGTGGAGAAGGAGACCGGTAAAAGCTTGAAATGTCTAAGATCAGACAGAGGAGGCGAATACACTTCTCAAGAGTTCACTCACTACTGTGAGGAACATGGCATAAAGAGGCAGCTATCTGCACCTAGGACTCCTCAGCAAAATGGAGTAGCAGAAAGAAGAAACAAGACGTTGATTGACTGTGCAAGAACCCTGTTGATTCAGAAGGATCTTCCTCATCACTTCTGGGGAGAAGCTATCAACACTGCTGTCTACACATTGAATCGAGTTCAAGTCAAGAAAGGAACCGGTAAGACCCCTATGAACTATAGTTCAATCATATTCCTAGTGTAGGTTACTTTAGAATCTTTGGTAGTAAATGTTACATCAAAAGAGATATGTACTCTGGAAAGTTTGATCCCAAGAGTGATGAAGGAACATTTTTGGGTTACTCTACCAAAAGCAAAGCCTACCGGTGTCTGAACAAGAGAACGGAAAAAATAATTGAAAGCATCAATGTAGAAGTTGATGAATATTCAGAACCAATTAAGACGACTGGTCATAATGAATATGATAGTCTGCAAGGTCAAAATAAAGGGAATCTTTTTGAGTTCAATGAAGTAACAACCGAAGATGAAAGAGAAGAACATGTAAAGAAACATCTGGAGTGGGAGGCTGTATCTGAAGCTGACGAACCCACTCATGGTGATGAACAAGAAGTTGTTCAAAACCATGATGAAGAAATTGCTCAATCGGAAGAACCTAATCGGGAATAGAGACCGGTTCTCCCAAGGTATGTCACATATCACTCCACTGATAATATAATTGGTGACAAACATGCAAATGTCCTGACCAGGAAAAAGGCTAGAGAGAATATCTGTTTGTTCTCCTGTATAGAGCCCAAAACCACCAGGGAAGCTCTAGAAGATGAAAATTGGGTCAAGGCCATGGAGGAAGAAATTGAGCAAATAGAAAAGAATGATACATGGGTACTTGTGCCTAGACCACAAGACAAGAATGTCATTGGGACAAAGTGGGTCTACAGGAACAAGCTGAATGAAGAAGGGAAAGTTATAAGAAATAAAGCGAGACTGGTCTGCAAAGGGTATGCTCAGGAAGCTGGACTGGACTATGGAGAAACCTTTGCACTTGTTGCTAGATTGGAAGGAGTAAGAATTCTTCTTGCCTATGCCGCTCACAAGAAATTCAAAGGATGTCAAGTCTGCATTCCTAAATGGAATATTGGAGGAGGAAGTTTACATTGAACAATCGGAGGGCTTCACATCTACACAAAAAGGTGGTATGGTCTGTAAACTGAAAAAGGCTCTCTATGGGCTAAAGCAAGCTCTAAGGGCTTGGTATGAGAGGTTGCATTCATACCTCCTGACCATAGGATTCACAAGAACCAGGGACAACAACAATATGTATCTCAAAACCAAAAAAGATGGAAATCTGATTGCAGAAATCTTTGTGGATGACATCATCTTTGGAGGAGATGACAGGATGAGCAAAGCTTTTGCTAAAGAAATGAAGAAAGAATTTGAGATGTCTATGATAGGAGTTGTAAAATTCTTCATTGGACTACGGGTCCATCAGCTAAGAGAAGGTATTTTTATCTCTCAATCCAAGTATATAAAAGAAATTCTTAAGACTTTTGGACTTGAAGAATCCAAACCAGTTGGTACTCCAATGATAACTAACCTCAAGTTATCAAAGGAAGATGATGCAAAAGAAGTGAATGAAACACTGTATCGGTCCATGATAGGAAAATTACAGTATACAGTACACAGTAGACCAGACATTGCACATACAGTTGGCATAGTTGTAAGATTCTTTGCAAACCCCAAAGAGGCACATCTGATAGCAATGAAGAGAATTTTCAGATATCTGAAAGGGTTTGAGGAGTATGGCTTGTGGTTTCCTCACAAGGGAGGCTTCCAAGTAAAGGTTTATACCGATGCAGACTGGGCTGGCAATATTGATGACAGAAAGAGCACAAGTGGTGGTGCATTCTTTTTTGGTGCAAGGATTGTGTCTTGGACAAGTAAGAAACAAAAATGCATTTCTCAGTCTATTGCAGAAGCTGAATATGTTACTGCTGCAATCAATTGCACACAGGTGATCTGGATCAAAAAACTACTGGAAGGAATCCAGGAACGGATACCTGAACCAATTGCAATCTACTGTGATAGGACCAGTGCAATCAACATATCCAAAAACCCTGTCATGCACTCCAAGACAAAGCACATTGCCATCAAGTATCATTACTTGAGAGAGTTGGTACAAGACAAAGAGGTAAGATTGGAGTGTGTTCTCACAAAAGAGCAGATTGCTGATATCTTCACTAAGCCACTACCGAAAAGTACTTTTGAGTATCTCAGAGGTAAACTAGGGGTGATACCCCTTCTTGATCATCAGTAAACTAGCAAAGGTGATCATCAGTTCATTATGCTTCAACAGAGGGTTTCACCTCATCTTTTCTGGACTGATGAAAAGGACTGCTACTCATAGGGGGAGCAGATTAGATAAAAGTAGTCTTTCTAACTAGCCTTTGGCATTTTTGTCAAAAGGGGGAGAGTTTGGCAATAAACCAGTAGATGACCGGCAGAGGTAGTAACACAGAGAAATAAGCACATAGGACAGTTGACATGATTGCCCATTAAGGTTTTGCCATCAATGCCAAAGGGGGAGATTGTTGGCATTAAGGGATGGTAACCGGTAAGCCTGCTATCGGTACATGGCAATTAAGTATTGTTATTGATTGGCAAAAGAGGAAAGAGAAAATAGATGTTTTGTCATCTCAATCTAAGGTCTAAAGATCTAAGGAGATCTGTATGTAAAGAGGCTGGTTTGGCAACCGGTGACACTATGCAAGGAAGAAAAGAGTATATTTGCTCATCAAGAGCAACCAGTCACTAAGCAAAGTGCATCAACAACCGAGTAAAGGATACAACAAAGGAAAGGATTCAACCGAGGACCAGGATACAATTGGTGTCAACAACGCAACCGAGGAAAAGGTGCAACCGGTAAGTAAAGGAAGGAAAAGTGACAGGTCAAAGTTCTTACCTGTTCACAACATGAGGATCTCAACCGATCAAGTAAAGACTTCAGTATGATACAAAGAACCGGGGAAGTCATAGTCAACTATTTGTTTGAACCAACTCTTTGACCAGGATTTACTGCACTAAATCCGGATGACTTTGAGTTAACATGGTGATCGGTTCGAGGCACGTTTAAAAGTTTTAAAGCCGAAGTCTGTGGCTTTAAAACAATGAGTTATCTCTTGTGAAGGAAAAGGTGCTTGACACACATCTATTGTTTTTTTCATAAAGAAGATAAAGCAAGAGCATGCATCGGATGTTTCCTCAATGAACTAATACTCCACCGAGTGATGTATCCGAAAGGGATATGAAATTAGGTCATGTATGAGAGGCGCAATTAGGGAAAGAACTCTATATATTCTTTTGCCTGTTGAGAATATAGTTTGCCTTCATTTTGCCGAAGAAAAGAGTGAACCTGTACGTTGAAGAGGCTAGGGTGAATAGAAAATAGAAGAGAGAGAAGAGTGTGCAGAGAAGCACAACAGTAAAGGAGAACACACCTGTGGCGATCGGTGATGTCTCTCAGTTGAGCATAACAGAGATCTTATTAGGCTATGCAAAGCCATTTGTAAAAGGTCAATCTTTCTATTGTTTTCTAACAATTACAATAGTTAAATCCTAGTATTTGGGTGGACTCTAACAGGTCCCTTGTATCAAATCCCTTAACCGGGTGACATCTTGTAAGGTGTTCTCAGTCGTCTAACCATGCAGGCACTAACCGGCCTTATTGTAACAAATCCCTTAACCGTGTCGCATCTAATATTGCATTGTAATCCTTTAACAGGGAAGGCTCCTAACAGGGCGCACTTCAGAAGAATGCAGAATTTGTGAGGTCTCCTCACACCATGGTTTTCACCCAAATTGGGTTTCCACGTGATAAATCTAGTGTCACTGTGTGATTGATTGCTTGATGTTATTTTATGCTTGAATCTGTTTGGCTTACAGTTATAAGTATACTTCATCAGATTTATTTAGAAGAAATTTTATAGGTGCTGATTCACCCCTCCCCTCTCAGCATTGGTTGGGACTGTCAAGATCTACATCAACAAGAAATAGTTAAGAAGATGAATGCCACTTGAATAGTGTAAATAAATTGCTAAGTATACAAAAGTAGTAATAATGAATCATAAATGTTGATTTGGAATTTGAAAAATTCAATCCAATTTATTTTGTTAAAGCATAAAGTATGAGAAAACATTAACTTGTGTTGGAAAATAGTTTCTACAACATAAGCCTAGCATCAACTCTTGTTTCAAATTTTGTGTTGAAGGCATTGATTTATAAGCTATCAAGAGGCAGCTTTAAGGGATAAAATATTGATTAATATTCCCATAATAACGTCGGTTAAAGTAATCCTAGCCCTATGTATTAAAAATAGGAGAAACAACTTTGAAAGCAATTCAAATCTAAAACAATTAATAAAATAATATCCTAATAATAGACATCTATTTCTTTCGGAAAATAACAACTTTTGCCACTTAAGCTATTGTCAAAAATCTAAAATAACTTTGACTTTTAAACTATATAATATATAATGTCCTGGAGTCTAAAAAATATGTCGAACTTTTTTTTTGTAGATAGTGAAAATTTTTAAAATTTTATATGTGATGAAACTCATTACTACTAATAAAACAATTTTGAAGAAAAAACTTTCAAAAAGCAGCTTTCTAAAAATTGAAAGTTATATTTTGAGTCTCGTCTTAGCATTCCTTGAAAAAGCATGCCCGTTTAAATAGGAGTTTCTAAAAATAGAAGTGTTCTAAAGATTGGAAGGATTATTTAGTGAACATTGAAACCTTGATCATGAGACTTTTTTTTGAAAGAGGGGTAAATGCTTTGACCTGGAGCTATGAACTGGTGAGGCCACAAATGGGCACCTCACCCCCAATGGGATTTGAACATTGATGGCAAGAACAACAACACAACTTAACCATCACAACATCACAACATGCCACTATTGGCAACCTTGACCATGAGATAATGCCTAACATTCAAAGTTGGTTTTTTTTGCATTTTGAGGAGTTTTGTTATGGCAAAGCCAATTGAAAAGTACGATTGTAGAAACTTTTGGATGATGAAGCTAGTTAAAAAGTAGAATTGTAGGAACTTTTGAATGCTGAAGCCTTCACAAAAATGTGCCTAATATTTGTCCTTTTAACCCTTGGCAGAGATAATTTAACGATTGCCACTTTTTGATCATAGGCAAAACATTTGAGTGGGTTTGCCACCTCAAAAGTGCTTAAAAGTGCAAAGTGCACCTCACTTTATCTTTGTTTCCTCTCAGATGTTTGTTATGCTTCTATGAGCCATTCACCACCTTTTTTTAACTTAGTTGAACTTTTGGTTGGCTTAGCCACCTCAAAAGTGCACCTCACTTTATGTTTTCCATGTGAGTTAGCTTGGGCACAGATCACTAACACTCCTACTGCTTGAGTTTATTTTCATTAGCCATTTGCCATTTCTTTGTTGGAACTTTGCATTGGGCTTGCAACTCCAAAATGGCATGAATATCTTAAGTCTTTGCTATTACTTTTGAGGTGACTGTCTTGCATTTGTCACACTGAAATAACACTGGGAAAAACTTTAAATGTCATTTAGTTGTAAATGTTTCTTTAATTTTTGAGCAAGTTTTTAGCTTATCTTGTTCTTCTTTGAAGCTGACACAATTTGATTAGATAGGTGCAACTTTGGATAGAGTTTTATATTGGAATAGCCACTAGCAAAGACTAACATTTTGATGTATTCTTTGTTGTCTAGGTTTCCTCATCCCTCTGCCTTTGTAATTGCCATTTTGAATTGGTTTTGCCACTTAGATTATGCTTCAGTTTCACGTAGACTTTCTGTCGTAGTTTTGTAGAGTCTCATATGCTCTCTACTAGTTTGAGGATGTGATGGAGTTTCACCTTGGCATTGCCACTTGAGAAATGCTCCCTCCTAAGACTTGTCCTTGATTTGCCCTATGCCAATGTGTCATTTGAATGTAGTATTAGAGGAGTTTCATAAACCATTCCGAAAACTTGTCTTTAGATTCAAGCCTTTGACATCTTTTTCTCTTCTTTTTATTCTTGAGCCTCCAATAATTAGGAACTTCATCATCTTTCAATTGGCATTGTGTGACCTCAAGCAATTTGCCACAAAGGTTAGTTAAAAAACCAACTACAACTTTGCAACTTGACAAGCAAGGAACTTAGTTGATATTGACAATGTTACAAAAAAGACTTGGTTTAAGGCTACAAATTTGATTGTAGGAAAACATTTGTAGGGGTTACCAACAATTGACCCTTTTTTCGGGACCATTGGACAAATTTGAGACATAAGAAAACTTCAGATTTTTTTGGGAAAACAAGTGACCAATGTCTTATCTATGGGCAATAGAGTCAATCCTATTCCAACATCTAATTTAAAATAGAACAATAAATAAATGCATTACATGAAAGGGAAACACATTGCAACATGATGAGTGCAAGAAACAAAACTCCTACATACCTGCTGATAGAAAGGAACAAATTGACCAAACAACCATTAATGGGTTGGGAAAAGTAGATATCCCTTCATTTGAGTGGGATTGTAATCTTGTAGCTTATATCTTGATTTTTTTTGTAAAATTTTCACGAAGGTCCAAGATTCGGGTAGGTAAATAAAACCATGCGTAAAATAACAACACAAGTTCGCTGATGTGTATTGGTTCTAGACAGAGTTGAAAAACATGGACTCGACAATAACTCAGCCAGCCCAAATTTTTTGAAAAACTTTGACTCGCCAAAAAGTTGGCAGAAAAATCGGCAATGAATCAACACTTTTATTGAACATTTGAAAAAATACAATTTCTCAATATTTTTAAAAAACACACACATACACCAAATTTGTCGAACACGTATTGATTTGAGATTTCCACCATATATAAATCAAAGTTTTGAGTTAAATACATAGCAATTAGAATTTAGCAATTTAACATAGAATCATATACCAAAAAACAAGCGCAACATTGGAATAAAATTGAGTTCAATACATATTGAAGTCAAACTCCATGAAACAACTACAACTTCTCAATACATATTAAGTTGAAGTTTCAGTATCAATGAAAACTAGAAATCATAAATTGTGTCTACGACTAAAGCTCAAAAGAGATTGTTGCCATTGGGTGGGTGGTGCTAAAGTAGTTGCAACATCCTCAACAGGTGCTTGATTAGGTGCCTCAATAGAAGCCTCTGATGGATGACCAAGCTCATGTTCCTCCTCACGTGCTGCCACTTATGCATCCCAGTCATCTTCCTCCATCTCGAAGTCAGCTAGGTGATCATCTGTCAAGAATGGATCCACATCCACATCATCACCATCAAAAGACCCAATCTGCTGAATATGGATCAATATCATCCAAGTCAAGTTCTTCATGTGAAGTCCGCCCTTGCACCTTTTTTTCGTGCAATAAAAGGTTGTACCGCACATAGACCAAGTCATTCAAACACTTCCGAGTCAACCTATTGCACTTCTTTGTGTGAATGGACTGGAAAATGCTCCAGTTGCGCTCACAACTTGTAATGTCCCCTTTTTAGCGTGACCATGACTATGGATGGATTAGCCTATCATGTGACCTTGTAGGCTAATGAAGATGGACAAAGGGCCTCTTTCAGTGGGCATCTACTTCAGGATTCAGTATGCTTTGGTTTAGCTTTCGTTTGGCGTCATTTGGACTTCATTTGCTATACTTTTGCCACGTTTACTATTTATAGTAAGCCTGATGTTGTTCGAGAAGGACCCTTTCTATTTTTGGAAAGTGCATTTGGTCACGTGGGGATATAATAGGTGTGACTCCTATTTTAGACGACATATTAAAATGATAAGTTTTTTGAGAGTTATTATTATTTTGGTGGCCAAATTATTATTAAATCATTAAATGGCTTATTATAAAGTTATAATTTAACTTTATAATTTCACTTAAGTTGAGGGTTGAGTCATCATGGGAAGGGGCCATTTATTTAATTAATTCATGGAAGCCTAAGCCAAGGTATTAATTAAAAGAATTGGAGTAAATGAATTCTTAAAAAGAAAAATATATCTATTTATCCCACATTGGTAAGGATTGTGTTTGAGCTCTCACAAGAAAGAATAAAAAAGGACTTAAGAGCTCATTCTCATATACCTATTGATCATTTTATGAAATTGAAAAGTTGTGAAGTTGTGTCTTGAAGAAGGATTTCGAAATTGGGAAGGAAGAGCTAGGGTTTGGTCTTCAATTTTGGAGAGAACATCAAGCTTCTTTCAGATTTGCAGATTTTGTTATTGGAACCGAATTGCCATTAATTTGGTGATCTTTCTAGCTGAGTTTGGGTGAGACTGTACTGTTGTTACTGAGAGCTGCAAGCTGTTTTGAGTTGCGTTTCTTCATGCTTGGCTGCGTTTTTCTTTATGGTGGCTGTATGGTGTTTGAGGCTGCGCCAACATGTTGAGGACCACATTAATGATCCTTGGTGCTGCGTTACATTCAAGGAGGCTGTGACATAGTTTGGGAGACGAGATTTATGATTCGAGCTGCGTAATTATTCATTTGGTAGCTGAATTACTTGCTTTGGAGGCTATGTCATTTCTTGTTGTTTGATGATAAGAATTTCAGAGGCTGCGTTAGTATATGTGAAGGCTGGGAATAATTCATGCTGCTGCATCTTAATTTGGAGGTTGACGTTTTGAGTCAAGCCTTGTGTGAATTGATTGCAACTGTTGATAATAAGGTGCCCTCTTCTTTGAATATGATGTTCATTATTTCTTGCCAGATTTGAATTTGTTAATTTAGAGAGCATTGGATGAAAGTTAAATTGCTGTTGATGTTATTTCTAAAATCTGGTAGAATCATAAAAATTACATATATTTTAAAACACAAAACAAATTGCAATTTAATTTAGAAAAAGGCAGTTTTGCTATTGAGACCCAGTTGGGCTCATCACACAACTAGAAGCACTATAGGGCTGTGATAATATTCAAATGGCAAGCTTTTGAAGATTAGGTGTTGTGGCACTATAATCTTTCCACCATAGATCTGCAAGGATAAAAGATGCCATTTATAACTTGGTAAAGATTCTAATAAACTTAATGAGCGAAATAAATGGTATAATAAAATTAAACACATGTTCTTTTTTACTTGGCTGCTGGGTGTCTCTCCTACATTTGCAATCAGGTGAAGAAAACTATGGTCCATTGACTTTCTTATAGCTTTGTAACTCATCAAGTATGAGGCCTCGAAGGTGCTCATCATCAACTTATCTCTGAATACATGTGTCTAGGCCTACCTGAACCTCTGCATTTGCTCTGGAAGTGTTGGAGAAGTAAAACTTGGGGTTCACATATTAGGCAACAACATGAATATGTTGGTGGAGTTGTCGGTTCCACCTTTGATCAATTATGTGCTATATGGGTCCATATTTGGTCTCATTTGACCCATAAAGTGTTGAATGGCCTCTTTGGCCCTATTCATGGCCTTTTATGGATACCCCATTGGGTTTTTTATCCCCATTCACCATTTGCAGAACCCTCACCAATTGTTTTGACACCTGGACATAAAAAATTTAACAAAAATTAGCAAATTGCAATATATGAAAATTAAATGATAAATCATCAATCAAGGTTTGAAAACTTGCATTGAGGATCTCCATCTTGGCAAATCTAACATCAAAAACAACCTTCACAACCTTCTCTACTTCAGGCGTCTTGGCATAAGGACTCTCCAACCATCTCTCACTCACAAACATTTGCTTCAAGTTGGGCAATGTGGCTAATATGCTCCAAAAGTGAGAAAATTAGTAGCAAAGTGTGTGACCTCCGTTCACACGAGATCCTTATCATCAATGTGCTCTCTCATAAGACTTAGGACCCATGTGTGGTTGTAGATGTACTTTGTGATATTCCTTCCTTCTTCAACCACCTCCACCCAACTCAGTTTCCCTATGTCTTCAAGCAAATCAAAATAAATGGGCAGCACAAGGGCTCCAAAATAATGTCGGATGCCTGGCCATCAGAAGTTTACCGGTTGTCACATATGTAGTTGTATTATCAGTCACAATCTGAATGACATTACCCACTCCCACTTCCATCACCACCTCATCCAACATGTTGCACAAAGTCTTTGCATTTTTCACTTGATCATAGGCATCAACTGATTTTAGAAATACTAATTGTCCCTCTGAAGCAGCTAAAAAGTTGATGAGCGTCTTATTCCTACCATCTGTCCACCCATCGGATATAATGGTGCAACCATTTTGTTCCCATATTTTTCTTTGCTCTTCCACAAGTCGATGAGTGTTTTGGACCTCATCTTGCAACAACGACCCACTCACCTCATAACGACTTGGGGCCTTGAACCCCTTACCAAACTGTAAAGAGCCCAAGTTAGCCGGCTCTCTCTAAATATCCGGATTTAAATACTAAATTTGATATTCCTAGCAAATTGTCACCCTCAAAATGGTTGGATCATTCAAACAATATTATGAAAATCTTATCACTTCCAATTATAACTTGCAAATAATAAAATTCTGAAAGTATATCCACCCAACTTAAATTATCCCATTCATATTAAACATGCTTTTGAATATTGTTTACTATCAAAACATTTTTCTGTTATTAAAATTCATTACAACATATTCAGCAAATAATTCAATGGCACCTGAATCTTCCACCAAGTGCTCCTTGTATTGTCACGTCTCCCTGTGGTCATAACACGTGACTGTCCAGAACAGTGCATGTCAGGTTCAGATATATATACTGGCCCAGAAAGAGGCGATACAGCCCTGCAAATGGCTTCCACGTGACCAAGACTTGGGTCACGACCTCCCTAGCATCTCACGTGACTGCATTGATTAGTGCGGTTCAGTCTCAGAATGTATACCGTTTCAAAAAGAGTTCACATCCTTGCTGGAAATGAAAATGTAGACAGAACACTGCTCCCACGTGCCAGTCCCTGTTGACAGATTTGAATGGAAATTTTCTATTACACTTAATTGTTCTTTTCTAAATCTAAATCGCAGCACAACAAACTCCAAGATCTTCGAAAATCCATCATTTGTATGCCAATCTAATAGAAATTAACTAGCCATCAGATAATAATATCAAACCCTTGAATTGATTGATTTTTCTACACCAATTATCAGCAACTCGAGTTCTCAGAATTTCAGTATGTAATTGATTTCAAACTTGATAGAACAAGCTTGCTTATAGAATTAAATAAAACTTCACCAGAATAATTTCTGCCTGTAGAATAAATTTCATATAAATCTAGTATACATCAGCACTGGATTTAATTCAGAATCAACAGTGCGAAATTCACCATTAACACGTAATGACTCAAATTGCGAGAAGAGGAATCCGTCCTCGAAACCCTAGCCAGGGCAATTCCCAAACTTCAACAAAATAATGATTGCATAATGAATGAATGAAAGTGCTTTTTCGTGCAAAATATATAGCTTTTTCGAAAAAGCACTTTTTTAATATTTCCCTTAATTGGCTTTAATAAATACTCCCACTTTATAATATAATATTATAAAGTCGTTAGTTATTAAATTAAATCAATATAATTTAATTTAATAACGCCTTTAAAATAAAAGCCACAGAACCATCTGCCTGCAATCATCGAACTTTTGACAAGGCACCAGGACCAATTGCCCAACCAAAATAGATACTGCCCTGCCAGAAATAGCCATTGCTAAAAATAGACTTACTATAAATAGTAAGTCTCTCAAACTGGAGATTCACTGAAACTGAATCTTGAGATGTCTGACCCTCCGTGCAGACACCCTACCAATCCTGGACATACCAGAAACCCCACTTACTAAAAATAGTAAGTTGGCCAAAATGACCCGAACAAAAAACAGATCTAATAAACTGAACTTCCAGAATGGGATCCCAATACTGGCTCCGACGTCTGACCCCCTCTGATCGCCTGATTAGCCTGTGAGGGTCGCAAAACCAAGCTAATCCCATAAGTCTAAAAATAGGGGACATTACAGTCCTCCCTTCCCAAGATTGCTTGTCCTCAAGCAATCCGGAAAAAAAACAAGCAACATCATAAACCACCCGAATCCCAAGGATGGTCACAAGTAATGTCCCAATCCTCACCAAACTCCTGTGAAGAAAGAACCGACATCAACAGAACAAACACCAATGGAAACAACATTTGTAAACCAACTATAGATGCCGATGCTGAAAACAACCCAATGGAACTTAACCCATCTGAAATAACCACTCTGTCAACATCTGAGTCCCTGACTAACCAGTACTCACACCCAACTGCACTAAAGAAATAACAGTGACCACACATGCCCGGATCACTGTCGACAACTCTGACACTGGAAAAGCAGTCCTGAGTGTGCGAACACTGTGAACGATCCAACTTGCAACGACCCAAACCAACTGCAAGTTATAGTGCTAACCCATCCCATAACGGATGATAGGAAACCGGAGCCGACTTAGCCTTGTGTAAAATCAAATCATCAACCAGAGGGTCAAAAGAGAAATGATGAACGTGTCCCACCATATAATGCCAGCAGGAACCCCCAAACTCCGCTACTAGCTCACCATCACTGAACTAGGAATCAGCAGATGGCTCCAATCTCTGACTCTGAATGGCTATAGGCTGGATAGGACCCTGTGCAATCCGCTCAACAAACCCCACCTCAAAATCCTTGTGAGGTAGCATAGTAGAAAGGATCACTATAATCTCCCCAACCAATCTGCGAATAGCACTAGTACCTCGGATGAGAACACCTTCTGACACTCTATGCGAGTCCAGACGAACACCTACACTATCCAGCAAATACTCCATGAACGGTTCAGTGCAGTAAAAATTATACGAGGAAGCATCAACATACTCCCCCGCACACCACCACTGATCCCTCTGTAAAGGTGGCACGACCAACTGTACCACACTGTCATCTGTGTGAGAAGAATCAATCTGGAGACTCGACTCCACTGGTATCCCAAACTCATCAGGACCAGGTACTCCCAAATCCTGAACATGTGTGTCAGCCCCAACAACATGTTCCTCAGTAACAACTGCAGGAGCAACCTCACCACCAACCACCTCGATACGTAAATGAACTAAATCTGGGGCTGGCGTAGACCGCAAATGCTCCAACTCCACGGTCACCTCCTCTAACTGAAGCTAAGACTCCTGTAAGTCTCGCTGAGTCATCTCCAAAGCCTCAGTAGTCGCAGTGAGCTCTTGGGTAAGCTCACTCACCTCCTCCTCTCGATCTAAGAGTGCCTCATAGGCTGTACTCCCCCACTCAATCAGATGATCACGGTCAACTACCAACTGCAAGTAATCCTGTCTCAGAACCCTGACAGCCTCACGCAAAGCATGAACCTCTGCCAAAGAAAGGTAACCACCGCTGGACTCATCGAACATAGAAGCGCCCCAACCATTAACGACCAACAACTGACGAGCGGCATCAAAATGCTCAAAAGCAGTAGTGATATCTCTCTCGCCAACTCGCAACTGACTGGTCACATGGTGACTCTGCACTACGGGCCTCCTATGAACCGTCTCAAATACGTTGTCCACACTATGAGAGAAAGCTGAATCAAACGAACTCCCCTCAAGATCACCAACGCTCAATGTACTTACATCTGAGTACACCTCCACACTCTGAACACAGGCATCGGACTCATCCTCATCTAACTCCAAAGAAGCTGCTGCTGAAACTATCTCATCATCACAATCTCCAGCTCCCTCGTCCTCTGCAACTAACTGAGAGTCCAGATCCTGACAGATATCCTCAGGGGTCATTGGCGAAGTAACTCCCTCTACAGACAAGGTAACCCTGGCAGAAACAAACTCCTGCCACTCTGACTCTACCCTGTCCTCATCTATGGATCCCGGCAACACCGAATCAAGGAACCCATCTCCACCAACCGTCGACGCTAAATCCATGCCTAAAGTCGGAAATAAAAATCCAAATACACTACAACACTCATCAACCTCACTCTCAGCAACGAATACATCTGGAATGCTAGTGTACATATCCTCTAACTGCATATCCTCTACTGACTCTGGCCACGAACACAACTCAATGTCGACCTATGGGTAAACTACACTGTAGCATGGAATGTCATCTGTCAGATCATCTGCAACACTCCCATCCTGAGTGTCATCACTAGAAATCTCCATGCTCACATCCTCAGCATAGGAATATAACACCGTCTCCTATACCGAACCCATACTGCGACTGCTATCATAAATATCAGAACAGTCAGAGCTAAAACTCTCCTCGCAGTCATCACTCAATATCATACAGGGGGCATCGTCACCCATGCAACTCACAGGATCCTCGAAAGTGTCCTCAGATGTGTCCATACTGACAACTCTCACATCATCTGCAGGAATCTCAACTGCAGACACGGACCGCTGTACACATGAATCATCGTCAACCTGTACACCAACAATGTTGGAGCTTGAACAAAAATCCAATGACCCCGCTGTAACAACCTGATCACCAAGTACATCATTGGGAGACTCCATAGAAGCCTCGGGCCTATCTGAGGAAGCCACTGCCTCCTGGACTGGAGCCACGCTACTGTAGCTGACATACACATCCCCAATGACAATTCCCTCCGAGGAAGAATCTAAACAATCGGAGACGACTACAGCATCAACTGCCTCTGTAGAATCCAATGTAACTGCCCTGGGAGCCTCAACCCTGTGATGCTTGACACTACTGTCCTCCAGTGGCGCTGAAACATCCACTGTATCAGGTACAACAAAACTATCATTAGCACTGCGGATGGAAATAGTAGGTGCTGAACTAGGTAGAGGTACATCAGCAACACGATCAGCTGTCGGAGAAAACTCAAGTCTTCTCCCCTGTGAACTCGTGGTCGGCCTACTAAAAGCAGAAGTAAAATATCTCGCTGCCCTGTCAATCGTAGCTGGATTCGACAATCTCTTTGCAAGTCGCTGCTGATGCAATCTTAATTTCTCGACACTTTCCACCAAAGCATCTAACTCTGTTCTCTTCCCTCTACTACTGTGTCGACTTCCTGAACTTGACCTCCTGTATCTATCCATGGCTGGGAAATAGAAATACCGATCACTCTGATAATAATCTCATACAAATATTGAAATCAATTCCCACAGGATGGCAAGATCAGGGCTCTGATACCACTGTAAAGAGCCCAAGTTGGCTCTCTCAAAATATCCGGATTTAAATACTAAATTTGATATACTTAGCAAATTGTCACCCTCAAAATGGTTGGATCATTCAAACAATATTATGAAAATCTTATTACTTCCAATTATAACTTGCAAATAATAAAATTCTGAAAGTATATCCACCCAACTTAAATTATCCCATTCATATTAAACATGCTTTTGAATATTGTTTACTATCAAAATATTTTTTTGTTATTAAAATTCATTACAACATATTCAGCAAATAATTCAATGGCACCTGAATCTTCTGCCAAGTGCTCCTTGTATTGTCACGTCTCCCTGTGGTCATAACATGTGACTGTCCAGAACAGTGCACGTCAGGTTCAGATATATATACTAGCCCAGAAAGAGGCAATACAGCCCTGCAAATGGCTTCCACGTGACCAAGACTTGGGTCACGACCTCCCTAGCATCTCACGTGACTGCATTGATTAGTGCGGTTCAGTCTCAGAATGTATACCGTTTCAAAAAGAGTTCACATCCTTGCTGGAAATGAAAACGTAGACAGAACACTGCTCTCACGTGCCAGTCCCTGTTGACAGATTTGAATGGAAATTTTCTATTACACTTAAATGTTCTTTTCTAAATCTAAATCGCAGCACAACAAACTCCAAGATCTTCGAAAATCCATCACTTGTATGCCAATCCAATAGAAATTAACTAGCCATCAGATAATAATATCAAACCCTTGAATTGATTGATTTTTCTACACCAATTATCAGCAACTCGAGTTCTCAGAATTTCAGTATGTAATTGATTTCAAACTTGATAGAACAAGCTTGCCTGTAGAATTAAATAAAACTTCACCAGAATAATTTCCGCCTGTAGAATAAATTTCATATAAATCTAGTATACATCAGCACTGGATTTAATTCAAAATCAACAGTGCGAAATTCACCATTAACACGTAATGACTCAAATTGCGAGAAGAGGAATCTGTCCTCGAAACCCTAGCCAGGGCAATTCCCAAACTTCAACAAAATAATGATTGCATAATGAATGAATGAAAGTGCTTTTTCGTGCAAAATATATAGCTTTTTCGAAAAAGCACTTTTTTAATATTTCCCTTAATTGGCTTTAATAAATACTCCCACTTTATAATATAATATTATAAAGTCGTTAGTTATTAAATTAAATCCATATAATTTAATTTAATAACGCCTTTAAAATAAAAGCCACAGAACCATCTGCCTGCAATCATCGAACTTTTGACAAGGCACCAGGACCAACTGCCCAACCAAAAATAGATACTGCCCTGCCAGAAATAGCCATTGCTAAAAATAGACTTACTATAAATAGTAAGTCTCTCAAACTGGAGATTCACTGAAACTGAATCTTGAGATGTCTGACCCTCCGTGCAGACACACTGCCAATCCTGGCCATACCAGAAACTCCACTTACTAAAAATAGTAAGTTGGCCAAAATGACCCGAACGAAAAGCAGATTTGATAAACTGAACCTCCAGAATGGGATCCCAATACTGGCTCCGATGTCTGACCCCCCTCTGATCGCCTGATTAGCCTGTGAGGGTTGCAAAACCAAGCTAATCCCATAAGTCTAAAAATAGGGGACATTACACAAACACGGTCATTGCAGTGACCAACTAATCCCAATACAGACTACATAAAGCATTGAAGGGAATATTGTTTTAGTACCAAAATCTTGCAATTGCCAACTTTGTCTGATGGTTATGTAGAACACAAAATGCTGATATATCCCCGCCCACATCTCCCAATCCTCATATCCGTGGCCCAATGGAAGAAGAAACCCCTACACCTGTTTGCAACCCTGTAGAACTAAAATCTCCCATTGGGGCTGCCATTACCTTTGCTGCCCTCTTTTTTCT
This sequence comes from Chamaecyparis obtusa, assembly GCA_027943335.1. Classification (NCBI taxonomy): domain Eukaryota; kingdom Viridiplantae; phylum Streptophyta; class Pinopsida; order Cupressales; family Cupressaceae; genus Chamaecyparis; species Chamaecyparis obtusa. The sequence goes on from BSBK01001546.1 coordinate 145,429, forward strand.
TGCTTTCTTTTGTGCATATGCATCAAGGCTTTCTAAAGTCTCCCTCATAGCCTCTTTGGGACAATTGTCACATGGTGTAATATCATGGCATTCGATCTTTGCAAGGTGATATTTGAGCCGACTTATGCCCCCAGTCATCTGTTTAGTCCAATGGTTACAAGTCACATCTCCTTGATTTTCTTCTAGTCTCCCATGTTTCCATAAAATATCCCTCTTTTTGTCACCAACCATCTTGTACAGAAATAGGTAGAACCTAGCAAAAATTTGAAAAGATAAATAATTAGATAAATAATAGTGCAGGTTTGAAACCTCTATTATATCAGATATAATGAACTGCATGACCACGAAATGACTTAAAATGACATCCAAAACACCCCAAACTCATGCTAACAACTTCTAAACTACCTAACAACACCAAACAACTATGTAAAACCAGTGGAAAGTGCACAAATCACACCCAAAAATGCACAACAATCTCGACATATTATTCTGTATTAAATAGTAAAATACAATTATGAAATACAAATAACTAATAAGTATTTTGTAATATTCTTTAGTAATTATAATACTATTATTTTATAATATTAAAATTAAATATTTACTGTATTACAGTAATACGGTATACCATTGTTTATATTATATAATACCATTATTGTGTTGAGACAATGGTATACCGTATTTCTGTAATACAGTAATATTTAATTTTAATATTGTAAAAACTATATTAATAAATACTGTATTATATTACAGTGGTATATAATTACCGGTTTAGTATTTTTCAACTATGGTGTAAACTGTAAATTATTAAAATTTACTACTATTTCCATTTTTGTAATAATGTAAATTTGTAAATGTATTTTGAAATTTAAAATATTAAAATAATTTTTTTAGCTTACCTCAAACCCTTGCAGCCTCATGTCTCAACATAGACTTGGTCGGTGACTCAACACTTGGTTTCAACACGTTGGTTTCAAACTTTCAACACTGACTGCGTTTCACTAAACCCTACACCACTTGGTAACATCTGCGTTTTCAACATTCTTCAGAGAAAACACATTTTTCTCCTTTCTTCCCATTGCGTTTTCTTTTTCCTTCCCATTGCCATTTGCATTGCATAAAAAATGAAACCCTAAAAAATAAAACACGGGTATAAAAATGAGTCGTAGGTTATGTTGTTTTTGCCGCTAGTTTTATGGCAAATTTGTTGTGCGTTTCTGGGATTTTTTGTCAAAAATAATGCCATGATTTTTTAATAACATCGCCAACGAGTTTTTGGGCGATTAAATCATTTTACTATATGCCTCACAATATATCGCGATTTTTACAATATATCTGCGATTTTTTCAACACTAGTTCTAGATAGTTTTCTTCCACAAAGAACAACCTTTTGAGTAGATGGAGATATTGTGTTTCCTTTTCCAATTATATGACAAGATATTGTGGCAGTCACACATTTGTGGGAAAAATGATCTTTACATATTTGATTTGCTCCTCTTCTCTTGCCATTTCAGCATACTCAACCTTTAGTTTAGTTAAAGCATAGCCCTTCAAGAAAGTTGAATATGCTAAATAAAAATTTCAATTACTTTCCCTAGACTCTCCAATTCCACAACCGATATCAATTGTGCACCTTGTGCTTGCAATTCTTCTTCATTGTCTTCATCAATCGAATTGCCATCTAACAATTTGTCTTGCTATGATTCTTCGAGAAAAAGATCATCAAAGTACATATGCTAAATTAGGTCCAATAAAGAATCAAATGCAATGAAAGAATAAATTAATTTGAAGTAAGTTCATAGATTTTTTGGACTTATCAAGAGGAAAAATTAATCTAGAGAAACTAAAATATACAATATCCCATTTAGAAATGATAGAATCGTTATCTTGGTTTTAATTCCTTCTGGCTCCATAAAGCTATGATGGAAAACTTGGAAAAGTGAGAAGACACTAGAGATAAGGATTTTGGACATTATGGGTTGATAAATCGAATCATATATACTTTTTTTAATTCGACAAGTCCATCAAAAGAAAAAAGCATGTTTAGGAATGAACTTAAATGGGAGGGATTAACAAAATGTAAACTTGAAAGATTTAAAATGCCAAAACTATAAAGACACGCACCTAAGTCTTAAACAATGTTCCATTGCCCGTCGAGGAAAAGGGGACGAGGGGACAAAGGGCCTAAGTTCAGGTATGGTGGGAGGACGACGGCGGGGGTCAAGTTAGGGCTGCGCTGTATATACTATACATATAGTATTTGAAATGCTAGTTATGCAACATGTATAAGAACTACATTTCAAATGAAACTTTGGCAAATTAGTAAAATAGAAAAATTACAAATACTAAAATTGCCCTGAGAAAGTATGGGCCCTTTGCACATGTTTGACCACTCATCCATTACTATGTTGCATCCAAACTACACCCAACATGCCTTCATCTTCTCTATCAAAACATTGATCTTGGAATAGTTCTTATCTAGGATCGTAGTCCTCAATTTGTGCTCACCTGGTGGCACATATGATGGTCCTCCCCTCACCACCATCAATGTCATCTCCTTATTATAAGGAGATTGAGCTACATGAAATGGGATGCCATTGGAAAAGAAGACCTTGCCAATGGCATTGTCTATCTCATCTTTGAGCAACACGTTGAACATCAATACTTTTCATCTTGCATTTCCCCTTGCCCTCTTGTGATTCGGCTACAAGGCTATGAGTGGATGAAGGTCCTGACATCAATCCTACTCTCTTATGTAATGTGCGAGTAGAAATATATGGCTGGTTCTGGGACTGTCGGATAGCCTAAAGTTGCATCCTATGAGACAAAGTAGTAGGCATTGAAACTGCACTATCTTTAGGAACACCCCAAAACTTGTTGAACTCAACCCTGCAATGGACTTTTTTAGGATCTTCCAAAAATTTACATGGATCCACACGTTTTCCTTGAATAAAGAGGAAGTGTGCATTAACTCTAGTAATGCTGCCAAACCATTCCTACTACAAATGTTGCATCTCCATTTTCTTGTGCCACCACTTAGTGTTGGGGCTGTTATTCTTGTTGCAAATTGTTTGAGAGGAGACTTAGGATCATAAGGAACCCTATCAAACTCTGCTAAAAGTTGGGAGGGGCAAGCTATAGCAACTGGTGCACTTGCCATGGTTAGTTTGGCTTTCTTGATCAGCTCCATGCTCACCCATTCTGATTAACTTCCACCATGAGAATTAATTTCCATTTTATTCTCACTCATAGCATGACCATGAGAACTCATTGGGAAATTGCATTTCACAAAATGAAAATAAATTCAATAAGTACCTAGTTTCAGCCTACTTTTAAAAAAAATTAAAACTCTAATTTTTATTTTTAACAATTTTCGAATTCAAAAACAAAATTTAAAATTTTTGAATCTTGAGGGGAAAATGAAGAAAGATTCCAATGTTACGTAACATTGGAATGATTCTTTAGTTTTCCCTCAAGATTCAAAAAAAGTCTGATTTGGAAAATGAAACAAGAAAAAACAACAAAAACAAATGAAAATCAGAAAATAAAACAAACAAAAACCCTACCTTGTGCTTGAAAAATCTCTAAAAAAAGGTTTAGAATTTTCCTCTTATTCTTGCTCCTCTTCACTCCTTTCTCACTTGCATTCACTCCTTCAATCACTCTTTTCTCTCCTTTTTACTCTGTGTGTTGTAGCAAACAATTAGAAATGAAGTTGTGAGTAAAAATGAAGCTTGGGGGGGCTTTTGTAGGCTTGGAGGGGCTTAGATGGGACCCATCATAAATTAAGGCTCGAATAGAACCCTAAAAACAAAAAACAAAATGCAATTTTTAGTAAAAGTGACTTTATGGGCCATCCAATGACAAGGAATGTACATGTCTTTGGGACGGTTGAGGGACGTGTGGGCATCCCCCCGATTTCCTAGGGATGTCGTGCCATCCCCTTGTCCCTAGATAGTGTGGCGATAGCGACAGGACATGTCATCCCCGTCCCCACATCTCGAGGACGTCCCCGTCTCAAGAATGCAGGGATTCGGAGGCATGCGTCCCTGTGTTTCACTGGTCTTAAATAAAGAAAACATATATTGGGATCCACCTCACACCATCATGACCATTGAGACTAAAAGATGGAAAAGGTATAGAAAGGTTTGTGAGAAGGTGACCAGACACAACAAAACATTTAAAAAGGTTTTAGTGGACCTTACTTAAAAAAGAGCACCTTGCTCTTCTCTATATCAAATGGATATCCAACTTGGGTAATCAAACCAAAATAAATAGAGCATTGGGCCAAGAACACATATTGGGATAATAAAGGGGAAACATTGCAGAGTCAAACCAGGCAGTTGCATGGATTTGTACATTAAAATCTGAAATAACCAAGAGAATTAGGAAAAGCAAAGCAAACAAAGATTCAAAATAGGGATCCCTAGTTTGTATCAGGCTAGGGTATGTTCTAGCAACAACACCATCCAATTCTTTCAAATTTTGTGCATTCATTCTTCCAACACCTTGAGTTTTGGTGTGCTTGTGTGAAATATAACATAGTTGGAGCCAACAAAGCCAATGGTGAAGCTAGATTTGTTTACTAAAAGTAGAATTTTTAACACCTTTTTTAGAAGACATTTGATATGGGGCCAGGGATATCTGAGGGACAACACACGAACAGATTTTAATGTGTTAGGTGTGGAAATGATTCACATAGTTATATTTGTACGTACATGTACACACACATATTGTTTATTAAATTATTTAATGAGTTTCTCCTATGCTTGCAAGTTCACAATGGAATCTATATGAATGCATGAGATGTGTGCTCTTTATTATATTAAACTCTTTTTCTGAATTATTTAGTTTCAATTTCTGCTTACAGTTGTTAAATGTTTGAACAGGGTAGGGTGACACATAAAGTATCATCTAGAGGGAAGTATGTGTCAGTAAACATCGGACCTGTTAAGGTTGTTTCAAGTGATCAGGTTCTCTCTCTATTTCTCTCTAATATTCACATGCACAAAAAACAATAGTCAAACCAACACTCAAATGGGTAAAATATATAGTTTTCATTCTGTCTTTTTACTTTTATTCTTTTTCTTTCGGAGACTTACAGTTTGCAAGTTAGTCATCTTTTAAATTTATTGTTTTTGATCCTTAGGTTTTCTTGAGTTGTGGACATGATATAATAAGTTATATTGTTTTCTGAAAAACCTATGTTAGTATTTAAGATTTCACCTGAAGTACCTTAATGCACAAATTTGCATCATGATAGTGTGTAGAAGGTACATATGAAAACCCTATAATTTGAAATCTAAACACCTAAGTCGGTCTTCCCTCTACTCATGGGATACAAAATACAATCTGGTTATCTTCTGAAGGCTATAGCATGAAAAGTTACTTCTTGTTCATGATCTAATTTGATAGAAACTGAAAAGAATGCCATTGGCTTGATAAATTCAGCTGTTGCTTGTATATATTTCAACATTCAATGCATGGAAGTAAAGATTTTCTTTCAATATTACTGATGGGCTTGCTCCTTTAAATCTTACCTTTATTCTTCTCGTAACTGCTTCATGTATTACTTAATATTGGATGCATTGACATCATTGGAAATGGAGTTGAAAGTGAAATTGGATAGACATTTAATGGACTGCTTTATGTACAAGGGCTGTAGTAATAAAATATATAGGGATATAAGCAAAGTAACGAGAATCAAAATCGGCTCAGAATCGGCAAGGCCAAATCGAATCTCGAATTGACGGTGAATCGCCAGTGAATCGGCTATGAATTGGCAAAGTGAAAAAACCCTTGAAATTTAGAGATTTTAATGATTTAAAACTTATTTCATGCACCTTTTATTGAATATGACTTAATAAGCACACTATAACATCATCAAATAGAAGCTAAAGCCTAACATACATAAATAAGGTTCATCCATCACATTGTAGCTGAAGTAAATAGAAAACATAGGATTTCAATGACATAGCTGATGTAAATGTAACTCTATGATAAAGCATAAATAATAAAACCAATGACATCAAACCATATATGTATGTCAAGATGAAGATCCATGAAAGTTATACTTATGAAGTTATGAAACATATGTTTGTAAACAAAATAAAAAAACAAGTCTATCTGCCAAGTGCCTCAATCTGAATCATCATCCTCTAGCTCGGCCGCAGCCTCAGCCTCAGCCTCTGAGTAATCTATATTATGCCTCCTAGTAAGGCGTCTAAGGTAGGTCCTAGAGCTCTTAGTAGCCATAGCCCCCGCAGGTAACACAAACTCCTGAACAATAGCAGCAGGGGCTGAAACTGTAGAGTCTCTACGTGTGCGTGTGTCTGCCAGTGCCTGAACGTGATCTAAGCTCCTCCTTTGCTATGGCCACTGCCTCGGCCTCTCTATCTGCCTGGTCAACCCACTCATGGTCTTCCTCGATGAAGACATGATCGGTAGCCTCGGTCAGCCACTCTGACTCTGGATCAACCTCGTCTAGAGTGATCGGAGAGCTGTTAGGGTACAAAATCTATCTGGTCCTAAGCCGGAGGTTGTAATGAACAAAGACAAGATCATTCAACCTCTGCACAAACAACCTATTTCGCCTCTTTGAGTGGATATGCTCGAACATGGACCAATTACGCTCACATCCAAAGGCACTACTTGGCTGACTCAAAATCTGAATGGCAATTCTCTGAAGAGTTGGGACAGAGGACCCAAATGTCTCCCACCATCTATCTGAAATAAATGAAAGAAAAAACAATTTGTCTCATAAAGGTTAAACCGTTAAAAACTTAAAAGATGTATAACTTAAGGTTATATTATTTTTATGGTTACCTGGCTGTATTGATGACCGACCTTCTATGACCATTGGAATAGAGAAGACGACTCCTTCCTTATAATTAAATTTGTCTAGCTCTATGGTTCTAGTTGTAGCTGGGACATTGCCACTCATCTTCTGTAACACTGTAAATAGGCCACTGTGAACCTCGTCATCCGCCTTGAAGTCAGGACGGAAACGAAATGCAGGATTTAGGTAATAAGCTGCTGCATGAATGGGCCTATGGAGCTGATTCTGCCATCTATCAATAATCTCCCAAATGGGCCCATACTTCTCCTGTACTCCTGCATACTTTAGCCGCAGGGAGCCAAAAACCATTCTCATCAAACATTGTGTTCGCGACATCTATCCCTGCAGTGGTGGTGGCAAAGGAAGAGGCTGTCCACTCAGGCCCAACAAACATGGTCCTCAATTCTCCCCTTACTTTCAAGATGGACTGCAATGTGATGAAATTCGAGGCAAACCTCGTGATGGCTGGACGAGCTAACTCCTTTTGCTTTGTGTATTTCCTCATTGTGCTAAGGACAAGTGCATGGTTGTAGATGAACTTGCACACATTTTTGGCCTTATCAACGCATGACTTGACCCACTCAAGCTTACCAATGTCCTCCAACATGAGGTCAAGGCAATGGGCCACACAAGGAGACCAAAATATTGTGGGGTGCCTCTCCATCAAGAGTTTACCTACAAAAATTTTAAATTAATTAGAATTCAGAAATTAAGTTAAATCAGAGAAGTTAAAAAAATTAAAAGTTTAAAACTAAAAGTTTACTTGTAGCAACATAATTTGCTGCATTATCTGTTACCACCTGCAGCACATTTTCTTCCCCCACCTTTGCTATAACCTCAATAAGCTCACATAAGTATGTGGCATTTTTTACATGATCGGAAGCATCAACAGAGTTGATGAACATGGTGGTTCCTACACAAAATAAATAGAACAAAACAATTAATTATCATTAATCATTATTAAATTAGCATTCAATTATTCAACAAATCAAAATTTAAATTATTTAATCACCTCCACAAGACACAAGAAAGTTGAGGAGTGTTCTATTTCTCATATCAGTCCACCCATTCTAGTCGGTGTTCCTCTAGCTCAACCTTCATGTCCTCAACCATTTCGTCTAAAAGGTATCCACTCAACTCAGCCTCAGTAGGGGCTTTGAACCCCACACCACAAATAGTTACGGCATCTATTATGCCCTGCTAATAAGGAGACCTGCCACAAATAGATTATGAATAGAATTTAGAATCTTAAAAATCTTAATTAAGGACAACCAAATAAAGTAAATTAAATTTTAATTACCTGGCTGCAATAAATGGAATATTGCAAAAGTACCAAAATTTGCAAATTTGTTTTCTTGCAGCTTCATGAATGTCCTTGTTCCAACTTCCAAGTCATGCTCTCAAGCAAGGGTTGTGAGCTAGGAGTAGTGCGCTGTACAAAATAATTGTCCAGTCGCGACTTCCACACTCTAGGTCCAATGGTAATACTATCAGACTAGTAGTAGAAGTAGAAGGAATACCAGTGGTGGCAGTGGCAACAGCCCTAGCACTAGCACTAGGACAAAATGGTGGCTTGGAAGAACCCTCTCCAACACAACCTACAGATGCGGATGCGGATGCACATGGGGAACCAATAGCTTGCAACTGTTCAAGTTTCTTTTTCTTCTCTAACTTCTCTCTTTCAAAGTTCTCTATTTGCATATATACCTCACGTTGTGCCTCAGGAGTTTGTTTAGTGCAAAGTGTGATATCATGTCCAGGTATACCAGCAATATGGAACTTGAATCTATAAATGCCACCAGAATTTATTTCTTTGCAAAAAATACATTTTGTTTGATATTTTGTCCTTCTTAGAAAGTCTTCGGTATACTTCCAAGAAGGGTCTTTTCCCATTGTGGAAATTTGGAAAATGAAAGTTAAGGCTGCTGCAATAAGAAAATTAAATTAAAAATTAAAAACATGTCTTAAATAGCTGTTAAACAGTCTTAAACTAATAAAAAACCCTAAACCCTATATTCTTTTTTGTGAAAATTGTAAAATTATGTTTGCAAATTTGTTGTAAACACGTTGTAGGGTTTGCAAGATCACACTTTGCAATTTATTCAAAAAAACATTCAAGTTCTAAATTTTAAAGCTAAAACTAAAAAAATTTTGCAAAAAAATGAAGAATACACTAACATGGAAAAAATAAATCAACACTTACCTCTTGCAAATGAGTTGAGGAGTGTTGCTATTGGCTCCTTGATGCTCCCAATGCAAACTTCAAGCCTCCCCAAATAGATTTATGCTCTCCTTGATGCTCTTCTTTCTTGCTGGTTGGAAACCTATGTTTTCTCTTTTCTCTTCCTCTCTCTCACTTTCCCTCACTTTAACTCATACAAATGAAATAGAAGCCCTTTTAGGGTTATAACTAAGCCAAACGACCAAACAAATAATAAAAAAATATTGTGTTTTTTTAATTTTTTAAGTTAAACTTTATGCTGGCACGACCGATTCATGGAGCCGAAAATCGGCGAATTTTGCATGAATCGCGATTCATGCGATTTGTTGAGTATGAATCGGCCATTACGATTTAGATTCAAAAAAAATCGGCAAGGGTGAGTTGGATCGCCGAATCGCGTGAATCGCTGCGATTCTCGTTACTTTGGATATAAGTGATGCAATAAGCTTGCGTCAGGTAATCGATATATAAATATCACGATGTTGATGCTGCAGTAATCATAATACAGAAATGTTCTTTTCATATTAAGTTTGTACCAGGTAGCAGTTATTAATATTTATGTTTCTCATTGTTCACACTGGATAGAAAGGGGTGTTAATGTTTGGTAGCTTCAGGAGACATCATTGTACCTGTGATGGTTGTGCTTATCTGAATCTATTATTTTTCTTGTGTTGTTGCTCCTGTTCATTGTTGGTCGGTTCTACCATTCAATGTTATCTTCGATGGTGCTGTTGGACGGGACTCTTGTTATGCTCCAATGTTTGTGTTTATGGAAGAAGTATTGGTTTTCATCTACCATCAATTTGCGTTTCATCTTGTGTTTTGTTTATTCGAGGCACGATAGTGTATTGGTTCCAGCGTTCGGTGTTATTCATATATGTAATACTTGTCTTTGTCCTCGTGATTATGTTTGTGGCGCAATTGTATTATCGTTGCCAGCACTTATGCCATCGTGTCTCTCCAGCTCTTATGCCGTGTGTCTCTCTAGTTCATATGCCACCATGTCTCTTATTCATTTCAAAGGTCCTCACATTTGATGCTTCAGTTTTTGAAGGTGAATCATCATCCTTATGTAACTACCAACGTCCACATTTTTGGAGATTGAAGAGCAAGCGTTGTCGGGTAAAAAAATCATTTTTTTCTTTTGAGATTCCCGTGGTTGCAAGATTAACGCTCAAGTCAAGTGCGACTTGAATGCCCGATGGTCATTCTTTCGGATATCTATGGTAGATATTCTCAGAGATTATCTGGTGTGTATTCTTTTAGAGGTGTCGTCTGTTTATGTTTGGTATCTATAAGACACAAAAGACAATCTATGGTCTGTAGATGCTGAGCAAGGTACTTGCATATATTGTTATTGTTATTATTCTAATGATTGTTAAAGAGTTAACAATCTCTGAGAAAGTTTGATATTCTGATTAAGGCTTCAGAGTCTTGTATTCAGATTTTTTTGGTATTAAATAAAGGATCAATTTTTGGGTGTGGTTGGGTTTTTCTCCTCAGGCTGAAGGGTTTTCCCAGGATAAAATTTATTGTCATATGTTCTTGTATGTTTTAAGTTTCCAATTATTGCTTCTTTGTCTTTCTGGTTCTAAATTTAACATGGTATCAGAGTAGGTCTAAGGAAATGATCTAGAACCAAAATTTTTAAGCTTCGGATTATTCTTTGCTCTTCTAGTTTGCTTGTTTAAGCTTCCAACAATGGTGAATGGACTCAAAGTTGAAGACTGGCTGGATGATGCATCCATCTTTACCTCATGGAAATTCAGAGTCCTCATTGCTCTTGAAGAAAATAATCTTCTCAACTACGTGAAGGCTGATGTAGCTGAACCTTCTGATAACATTGAGAAAGCTCAATGGAGGAAGAACAATATCATGGCAAAAAAGATATTGATTGATTCTGTAAGGATCATCCGGTACCTACATATCAAAGTTGAGTAGTTATAGGTTTGCTTTGTAGTGTTAAATATAGTGGGGGAGGTATTAACAGATTGAAATATCACTTTGCACATATATCAGGGCATGATGCTAAACTATGCAAAGCAGCTCCCCAGGGTGTTATATGTGAAATGCAAGCTCATTTAGAGGGATATGAAGAGAAAAAAGAATTAAAAAAGAAGCAACAAGAAGAAATGGCAAACTTAGGTGGAGAGACCTCTTCAAGTCTTCGTTCTCCATTACCTCCATCTAGTAGTGGTACTGCCAGTGTGACTATTGGGCTTTGGATTTGTAAGAAGAAATTCACATTAGCTTTCATTTTTGTTCCACGCACGACTTCGGGTGCCGAACCGGCACTTGAGAGCATGGGTTGGAATAAGGAGAAGCATGAGGCTGCAAAAATGGCACTTGGAGATTTTTGGTTCTACAACAACCTTCCATTTAATGCAGCAAGGTACTTGATGTGTTTTTTATGACTCACCAAACAGTAGAACAAAATACTGAAATATCTTATCCTCTCTTGTACAAAGTACCGCGTATGCTAAGATTGCAAGAAGATCATATGGTAACTCCAAGGTTCCTCGACTCGTGGATAAACTTGGTGTTGATGTGATTTGGTGATGATCACAAGGGGCCTTACATTTTCAATTCTAGAATGATTTTAAGTCATGATGAATGTAGGTGCTATCGAAAGATTTGCAATGAAGTACTATTTTTGGATTTTTACTGGAAATACAAAAATGAAAGGGGGCTTTAGGGTTCATAGATCCTAATCTACTCCTAAGGGTTATGACAGCAAAAGAAAGTATTCTGATGGACGAGTTCCTCAATTATCGAGTCTTGCTTCGCCAAGTCAAGCTACAACTACATGTGGATTGGTGCAATCTTCGAAGGTTCGTACGAATGATAGATTTTAGGCACATACAGATAGGGGGTTCATGCTAACTTTGCATGAAGATTTAGAATCACTAAAATGTCAAAAGTATGAACCAAAGGAACTCATCAAAACACCATCATATTCTCTAATACAATCACAACACTTCATCTACTAAGCTTAATCTAATTGAGGGAATTATGAAACCAAGCAAGCATCAAGGCACATCAAATCATCGCCACACTTCAATGAAATTTTATTGTCTCAATAGGTCTTAGGCAACAATCTCAAAATTCGTAACTACATTTACAAGATGGCTCCCTCTCCCGCTCCTATTGCAGCTTCTGCTTCCGCCGCCTTAGCTCTGGGCGAGTTTGTGTCTACGCGGGATCTTTCAACGGCCAATATTGATGCTCCTCCCCTTCCCTTGGTGCTCGACAAGGCTTCCGCCTCTGCTCTCGCGGCGGGAAGTGGTGTTTCTGTGCCCATTAGGGCCTCTGCAAATGTGTCGCTGCCTTGTAAGGCCCCTGCTGGGGTGTCGGCACTAGTTAGGGTTTCTGCTGTGGCTTCGAAGGCTGCTGCTTCTCTAGCCCTAAAAGGATTTTCGTTGCAAGGACGGCCTTGTGGCCCCTTTGCCCAAGATTCCTGTTGCTGCAAAGGGTACTCCTCGGAGTGCTTTCCTGGTTAAGAGACATATTGCGGTAGAGCTGGATGATGATATCCTTTTGGAGATCGATGGGGTTGCTTCCGTTTTGTCTGATCATGGGATGATATGCAGATTCAAGGGTTTATGGCCCTCTTTGCCTGATCTTCACTCATGGATTTCAAGCCATTGGGAACCAATCATCTCTGGTACAATTCATATCTTCCCTATGGCCAAGGGTTTTTTTGTGGCTAAATTTGAAATTGCTGGGGATAGGGACATTATTTTGTGTAAAAACTTCTTTTGCTAGGATGATCGACACATGCTTTTGCTGAAACCCTGGCATTCCGATTTTGATCCTTCCTCTGAATCGTTTGATTTGCAACCTATCTGGGTCAGGCTCCCTCATCTTCCCCTCCATTTATGGATTGATTCCGTTTTGGAGACGGTGGGGGATGCTATAGGGGAAATGTTAATGGTGGATGATAAATCTTCGGAGCTTCTCCACTCTACTTATGCTCGTATCCTGGTGGATGATGTTTCCAAAGGCCTGCCTTCGGAGATTAAACTTTTTTCTTCTCAGGGTAGAAGTTGGATCCAACAATTGGACTATGAGGGTCTCCCATTTAGATGTCGACGCTGCTTTAAGACTGGGCATGTCGCCTCTCAATGTGATATCCAAAAAGCTAAAAAATCTGCCTCATGGTGGAAGGGCACCTCATTTGAGCACTATACGGTTGAGAAGGTTTCTTCCCACCGGAGCTTTGCGCAAGTGGTTGAACAGTCGGTTTCTAGCATTGTTCCAGCTAGTCCTTTGGCTGACTCTGTTTTGGCTCCTACGTTGCTGGTTGGTAATGCCTGCCTGTCTGCTGGTTCCCCGGAGTCTCTGGGGGTTGATGTTGAGGTATCTGCTGGTTGCTCAGTGAGTGCTGCTGCTATCCCTGCTGTGGCTTTGGCAGGTGGTGCTGGTTCTGATGTTTCTGCTCCTCTTGTTATTCCCTTTGCTGGGCGTGTTGCTGATTCCTTGCAGGGAGTATCGCTGGTTGTTCCAACTCCTTTGCTGGGTGTTGGTTCTTCTGTCTTGGACTCGCAATGTTGGCAGGATGCGGCGGCTAGAGTTGAAGATGGGTGGATCTCGGTTAAAGGAAAATCTTCTAAGAAGCTTCCATCCTCTTTTGATATGACCCTTCGTTCCCACAAGAAGGGTACAAAATGTTAAACCCCTCCTATTGTTGGGGTTATCTTTGTTTGGAACCTTCATAGTTTAATCTTAAGTTCCAGTAAGGTATAGGGTTTCGGGACCCCTTCAAAACCTGGTATTTCATTTACATTGTCTGCAATGTTCGTTTCATTTTGAGGGCTTTTGTTGAATATCTTCAGTTACCTTTTGTACAGGGTTTCGGGACCCCTTCAAAACCTGTTTTTCCCTTTATCAAAAACAATCTCAAAATTCGCTCCTTACAAATGAGAAAAAGAGGCCTTTATATAGGTCCTTGAAAACAACGAGTGGCCCGGATTGAAGCAATGACCGATGACCCAGATTTTGTCACATAAGCCCTAACTAGGGTTAAGGCGCAGAAAAGGGAATCTACATTAATGCAAAAAGAATCCACCATCGTAGTGGGTGATAAATGCCCACCATGCATGCTCTTTTAGGAGGAGAGGGGTGAAATGAATGCCCAATATGCATGCCCACTATGCATTAAATGCACTATTTTCCTTGAATGGATTATTCTTGATTCCCTTCCTTAAATGCGTTGACTTTGACTTGAAGAATTTTTGACTAGCCGATGGAGATGATTGATTGCCATGTTAGCCTGCTAGGAGTTGGGGAATATTTCTAATTGCATCATTTTGTAACTAAGCTGCACTTTGATTACTTCTTTTGAAGATATCTTCATTTGATCACTTCCTTCCATGTACTTGCTTGAGACTTCATCTTCTGGAAATGGATCAAACTCCTTTGTTGATGATTCTGCCAATTTGGATTTTCTTCACATGGAAATTCCTTGGTCATGTTCTTGGACTTTAAGAAGGAATTTCAAGATGTGACATTCTTCCCTTTGTATATTTGCACTTGAATTGTGATCTTTGAACCTTGGACGCCTTGAACTTGATCACTTGGACCGTGGTGTCTTCAACATTGCAACTGGAGTTCTGGAACTTGAATGTCATCCTTGATCATGCGGGATTGGAATCCTTCCTCCTTCAAAATGAAATAATCAACATAAGAATCACATAAAAATTCTTTCGTATTTTTTCTCTGAAACTTTCTCTCTTGAAAAAAAAATCCTCTCTAACATCCTCATGCCTCTTTCTCTGATTCTTCAAACTCTTCACAAAATTGATCTCTCTAGAAAGACATTTTCTCTCTCCAAAAGCTCTCTCTCTCTTCAAAATTCCACACCCTCATGTTTTAAATTCACTTTGTCATGCTTTTTCTTTTATTTTCCAAGAATTCCCCTTTTGTTGTTTATCTTCATCACATTTCTCAACCCATGGGCGCACACTTGAAGAGGGTGAAATTTGAGATCTGGAGAGAGGATTTTCATACTTAGCCAAGTTTTATCTATTCCTTGTAGTTTCTTCTATGGAGGACAAATTTTCCAATACTTAGCCATTTTTTGAAGGAGAAATTTTTCAGCACAACCATTTTTTCTTCCAAGGAGGGGAAATTTTCAAACAATATGTTCAAAATGCGCCCAAGTGCATAAGGGAGGTCTAGGCAGACTTTTCTCATTTTGAAGGATTTTTCTGCTTTTGGAGGATTTTTCTGCACTTGGAGGATTTTTCTTCACTTGGAGGGTTTTTCTACTTTTGGAGGATTTTCCTTCACTTGGAGGATGTTTATGCTTTTGGAGGATTTTCCTTCACTTGGAGGATTTTTGCTTGACTTGGAAGATTTTTCTACTTTTGGAGGATTTTTCTTCACTTGGAGGATTTTTTGCTTTTGGAGAATTTTTCTGCTTTTGGAGGATTTTCCTTCACTTGGAGGATTTTTCTTCACTTGGAGAATTTTTCTGCTTTTGGAGGATTTTCCTTCACTTGGAGGATTTTTTTGCACTCGGAGGATTTTCCTTCATTTGGAGGACTTTTCTTCACTTGGAGGAGTTTCCTTCACTTGGAGGATTTTTCTTGACTTGGAGGATTTTCCACTTTTGGTTAAGGGTGTTTCCAGACTTCACCAATTTTTGATTGATTGCCTCACTTGCTTATCAACCATAGCTCACTTATGGCCAAAATAGACATGCCAAAAATAGACATTCTAAAAATAGTAAGTTGTTCCAAAGTCAAAATAAGGCCAATCCGGGAGGTAATGAAATTTACTAAAAATAGACAAGCTAAAAATAGTAAGTTGTTCCAAAGTCAAAATAAGGCCAATCTGAGAGGCAGTGAAATTTACTAAAAATAGGCATACTAACAATAGAAATTTCCAAAAATAGCAAGTATGTCAAGACGTTCCAAATTTCACTAACATTCTTTTTGAAAGATCAATTCTTAGACAAATAAATAGTTTCCATTCTAGGAGCCAGGTGGACAACACTTTTCTAGACTTGGCTAATTTTACCAATTCTCATTCAAAACAGGAGAACCTCAGGGGACTGAGCCCAAAACTACCACGAACGAAAGCCAAAAGGACAAGGCCAAGAGCAAAAAGAGGAGCTTCCCATCACAATGGGCGATGTGTGATTAGGTCACTGTGAAGAGCCCAATTCGGCTCCTTCTGATTTCTTCTTTTAAATTGAATTTTACAATTTAATTTTTAATTGTTTGTCAAAACAATCTTTAGTGACAATTCTTTAGCATTTATAAATTAAAATAACACAATTGAATTCCTTCCCAAAGTATGAATTAATCTAATTGTATTTTCAATTAACACAATTTTAAAACTTCATCAAGTTTGAATTGCACCTGATATTTATTGAAAGGTGGTGGACAGCATTGAAATCCAAGAAAAATAGCTTGAAGTGGCAATCCAGCAAACTAGTATTCACTCACGAGGATGGCAGAACACCTTTTTAATACCCAACGTCTGCTCCCAAACAGTCACAACAAACAGCAGATGAAATGTGGCTGCCCAACAATGAATATTGGTGTCCTGTAATATTTACGGCACCTAGAATGATGAATACAGTCCCAGCACTGATCACGTGAGCCAGGTATGAGGATGTATCAGTCTTCTCAAACACGTCACTGGCCCAGCAAAAGCAAAACGACCTCCCTCCACCAGTCACGTGGGCTAAGGCGGTTAACGTGACTGCCCAGAATATTGCGCAAGCCTCCAAAGGCAATAAAACAGCTCCAGGAATATATCACGTGAGCTGTCTGTGCAATCCAGGCTTCCTTTCTCACAAACAGCCAGTGCAGATTTGATGTAGACAGTTAGAATTGAAATTCGTTGTTACTATAAAACATTTTCCCTTGTTATATGAAATCGCAGGCAATGAATGACAAACTCCAATGAAAATTGATAAACCCCTCTTGCACAATACTTTCGGTAATCAGAAAATGGATAAATCAGCATCCACAAATAATTTCCAATACTTCGATTTTGATGAAAATGCAGACACACTATCAACAGAAACCTCAGCTCCAGAATTAACCTCTCACAAATCCGATATACAACAGCATCGAATTGTGCTCAGAAACAATCAGCTGTAAAATTCACCATTTACAGAAGAATGGCTCAAATTACGAAAAGAAGAATCCGTCCTCGAAACCCTAGCCAGGGCTGTATTCTTCACGAACTTCAATAAAATAATGATTGCATAAAAGATAATGAAAAGTGCTTTTTCGAGTTGGTTATATAGCTTTTTCGGAAAAAAACATTTTTTTTAATATTTTCACTTAATTGGCTTTAAAAATAATCTCACTTTATAACATTAAGTTATAAAGTTATAAGTTATTAAATTAAATCAATATAATTTAATTTAATAACACATTTAAAATATAAGCCACTGAACTGTCTGATTGCAATCAACGAACTTCTGACAAAGCACTAAGTCCAACTGCCTAGCTAGGAATAGGCACTGCCCTACCAGAAATAGCCACTGCTAAAAATAGACTTACTAAAAATAGTAAATCTCTCAAATTGGAGATTCTCTGAAACTCGATCCTGAGATATCTGACGCTCCGTGCAGACACCCTGCTAATCCTGGCCATACCCAAAATACCACTTACTAAAAATAGTAAGTTGACCAAAATGATCCGAATGAAGAGTAGACCTGATAATCTGAACCTCCAGAATGGAATCTCAACGCTGGCTCCACCATCTGACCCCCTCTGATCGCCTGATTAGCCTGTGAGGGTCGCCAAACCAAGCTAATCCCACAAGTCTAAAATGGGGACATTACAGTCCTCCCTTCCCAAGATTGCTTGTCCTCAAGCAATCAAGAAAACAAACAGTATCATAAACCACCCGGATCCCAAGGATGGTCACAAGTAATGTCCCGATCCCCACCAAACTTCTATGAAGAAAGAACCAACATCAATTGAATAGACACCACTGAAAACAACATCTGCAAACCAACTATATATGTCAATGCTAAAAACAACCCAACAGAACTCAACCCATCTGAAGTAACAACTCTGTCAAAACCTGAGTTCCTGTCTATCCAGCACTCACACCCAACTGCATTGGGAAAACGACAGTGACCAAATGTGCCTGAATCACTGTTATTAACTCCGCCCTCTAATAAACAGTCCTGAGAGTGTGGACACTGCAAGTAATCCAACTCGCAACTGCCAAATCCATCTGCAAACGATGGTGCTAATCCATCCCATAATGGATGGTAGGATACTGGAGCCGGTTTACCCCTGCGTGAGATCAAATCTTCCACCTGAGGGTCAAAAGAAAAATGATGAGCATACCCCACCATATAATGCTGATAGGAATCCCCAATCTTTATCAAGGGCTCATCATTACCAAACTGGGAATCAAAAGATGGCTCCAAACTCTGATTCCACATCACTATAGGCTGGGTAGGAACCTGAGCAACCCTCTCAACAAACCCAACCTCAAAATCCCTGTGGGGAAGCATAGTAGAAAGAGTCTCCACAATCTTCCCGACCAACCTTCGAATAGCACAAGAGCCTCGGATGAGAGTACCCTCAGACACTCTATAAGAATCCTGACGCACGTCTGCACTCTCAAGTAGATACTCCATAAATGACTCGGTGCAGTAGAAATTATACGTGGAAGCATCAACTCGCTCCCCCGCAATCCACAGTTGATTCCCCCGCAAATGTGGCACAACCAATTGTCCCGTGCTATCAGCTATGTGAGATGATGAAGTAGATTCACTCCTAGCTAAAGGAAGCAAATCAACTTGAGAGCCTGTCTCATCTGGTACTCCTACCTTGTCCGTACCAAGTGCTCCCATCTCCTGAACATGTGTCAGCCACATCATCATATCCCTCATCACCAACCGTAGGAGCAAACACGTCACCAACCACCTCAATGTGCAATCGAACTGGGTCTGGGGCTGGTGGAGACCGTAAATGCTCCAACTCCACGGTCACCTCCTCTAGTCGGATCTGCGACTCCTGAAGAGCCCGCTGAGTATCCTCTAAGACCTCAGTAGTCGCTGTGAACTCCTGAGTAAGCTCACTCACCTCCTCTTTGTCCATCAGTGCCTCATAAGCTGTACTCCCCCACTCCACTAGGTGATCTCGGTCGGCTACCATCTATAAATAGTTCTGTCTCAAAATCTTGACAGCCTCACGCAAAGAGTGAATCTCTGTCAATGAAAGGTAACCACTGCTGGACTCATCCGTCATAGGAGTACTCCAACCATAAACAGCCAGCAACTGACGAGCGGCATCAAAATGCTCGAGGGTAGAAGAAATATCCCTCTCAACAACTCGCAACTGACTGGCCACATGATGACTCTGCACAACAGGCCTCCTATGTACAACCTCAAATGCATTGTCCACACTATGAGAGGAAGCTATATACAATGAACTCCCCTCAAGATCACTGTCTCTCTGTGTACTTTCATCTGAGTACACATCTACAAACTGAGTACAAGCATCGGACATGTCCTCATCTAACCCCGAGGAAGCTGCTGTTGAATCTAACTCAACACAATCTCCAGCTACCTCATCCTCTGCAACCATTTGACAGTCCAGATCCTGAGACACATCCTCATGAGTTACCAAAGAGGTAACCCCATCTCTAAAAGTGGAAGCCCTGGCTGTAACAAACTCCTGCCACTCATAAGCTTCCCTGTCCTCATTTGTGAGTCCCTGTAACACATAATCCTGGAACTCACTATCACCATATGATAACGCTGAATCTACACCCAAAGTCAGATATAGAAAGCTGGAAATACTATAGCACTCATCATCCTCGCTCTCAACATCGGAGATATCTGCAATGCTAGTGTACACATCATCTATCTGCATCTCCTCTACTAACTCTGGCTGCATACCCGAATCAATGTCGTCATATGAGTCAACCAAACTGTGGCATGAAACTATGTCACCCAAATCAGCTGCAACACTCTCATCCTGAGTGTCATCACTAGGAAGCTCCATGCTCACATCCTCAACACAGGAAGAAACCATTGTCTCCTGTACTGATCCAACACTGCGACTGCTATCATAAATCTCTGAGCTGTCAGAGCTCATATGCACCTCGCAGTCATCACCCAACAACTCACAGGGGGTGTCATCTCCCATGCAACTCACAGCATCCTCAAAAGTATCATCAGATGTGTCAGCTCCTACATCTCTTGCTGAAATCTCAACTACTGAGATGTGACTCTGCACACATGACTCCACGTCAAGCTGTGCACCAATAATGCTGGAGCACGAACTATCATCAACTGACCCCGTTGTAATGCCCAAATCTCCAACCTCACCACTGGGAGACTCCGTACATGCCTCAGTCTCAACTGACGAAGCAATTGCCACCTGAACTGAAGCAACAC
The DNA here is from genome assembly GCA_027943335.1 of Chamaecyparis obtusa. Lineage (NCBI taxonomy): Eukaryota > Viridiplantae > Streptophyta > Pinopsida > Cupressales > Cupressaceae > Chamaecyparis > Chamaecyparis obtusa. Next base: position 165,874 of record BSBK01001546.1, read on the forward strand.
TACTACAGCTAACATAAACATCTCCAATAATAACTCCCTCCACGGAAGAATCTGAACACTCAGTGACAACTGCAACATTAGCTGACTCTGTACAATCTGTAGTAACTGCTCTGGGAGCCTCAACCTGGTGATCCTCAGCATTGCTGTCAACCAATGGCACTGAAACATCCACTGGCTCCTGTGCAATAAATCCATCACCACCACTGCGGATGGGAATAGCAGGTGCTAAACTAGATGTAGGAACATCAACATCATGGGCTACTGTCGGAGAAAACTCTAGCCTTCTCCCCTACAAACTAGATGTCGGCTTTCTAAAAGTAGAGACCATATATCTCGCTGCCCTATCTACTGTAGCTGGATCCGACAACCTCTCTGCCAATCTCTGCTGATGCAATCTAAGTCTCTCCATGCTTTCTACCAAAGTATTTAATTCCGCTCTATTTCCCTTACTACTATGACGACTTCCGGAACTGGATCTCCTGTATCTATCCATAGCTAGAAAAATAGAAGAGCTGATCACCTTTAAAATAACTTCATAAAATTTATGCAACCAGACCCCACAGGATGGCAGGAAGAAAGCTCTGATACCACTGTGAAGAGCCCAATTCGGCTCCTTCTGATTTCTTTTTTTAAATTGAATTTTACAACTTAATTTTTAATTGTTTGTCAAAACAATCTTTAATGACAATTCTTTAGCATTTATAAATTAAAATAACACAATTGAATTCCTTCCCAAAGTATGAATTAATCTTATTGTATTTTCAATTAACACAATTTTAAAACTTCATCAAGTTTGAATTGCACCTGATATTTATTGAAAGGTGGTGGACAGCATTGAAATCCAAGAAAAATAGCTTGAAGTGGCAATCCAGCAAACTAGTATTCACTCACAAGGATGGCAGAACACCTTTTTAACACCCAACGTCTGCTCCCAAACAGTCACAACAAACAGCAGATGAAATGTGGCTGCCCAACAATGAATATTGGTGTCCTGTAATATTTACGGCACCTAGAATGATGAATATAGTCCCAACACTGATCACGTGAGCCAGGTATGAGGATGTATCAGTCTTCTCAAACACATCACTGGCCCAACAAAAGCAAAACGACCTCCCTCCACCAGTCACGTGGGCTAAGGCGGTTAACGTGACTGCCCAGAATATTGTGCAAGCCTCCAAAGGCAATAAAATAGCTCCAGGAATATATCAGGTGAGCTGTCTGTGCAATCCAGGCTTCCTTTCTCACAAACGGCCAGTGCAGATTTGATGTAGACAGTTAGAATTGAAATTCGTTGTTACTATAAAACATTTTCCCTTGTTATATGAAATCGCAGGCAATGAATGACAAACTCCAATGAAAATTGATAAACCCCTCTTGCACAATCCTTTCGGTAATCAAAAAATGGATAAATCAGCATCCACAAATAATTTCCAATACTTCGATTTTGATGAAAATGCAGATACACTATCAACAAAAACTTCAGCTCCAGAATTAACCTCTCACAAATCCGATATACAACAGCATTGAATTGTGCTCAGAAACAATCAGCTGTAAAATTCACCATTTACAGAAGAATGATTCAAATTACGAAAAGAGGAATCCGTCCTCGAAACCCTAGCCAGGGCTGTATTCTTCACGAACTTCAATAAAATAATGATTGCATAAAAGATAATGAAAAGTGCTTTTTCTAGTTGGTTATATAGCTTTTTCGGAAAAAGCATTTTTTTTAATATTTTCACTTAATTGGCTTTAAAAATAATCTCACTTTATAACATTAAGTTATAAAGTTATAAGTTATTAAATTAAATCAATATAATTTAATTTAATAACACATTTAAAATATAAGCCACTAAACTGTCTGATTTCAATCAACGAACTTCTGACAAAGCACTAAGTCCAACTGCCCAGCTAGGAATAGGCACTGCCCTACCAGAAATAGCCACTGCTAAAAATAGATTTACTAAAAATAGTAAATCTCTCAAACTGGAGATTCTCTGAAACTTGATCCTGAGATATCTGACGCTCCGTGCAGACACCCTGCTAATCCTGGCCATACCCAAAATACCACTTACTAAAAATAGTAAGTTGACCAAAATGATCCGAACGAAGAGCAGACCTGATAATCTGAACCTCCAGAATGGAATCTCAAATCTGGCTCCACCATCTGACCCCCTCTGATGGTCTGATTAGCCTGTGAGGGTCGCCAAACCAAGCTAATCCCACAAGTCTAAAACGGGGACATTACAGTCACAACAGTACTTATTATTTTAATTTCTATGTCTTATTTTTCTTGCTTTCAAGACTCAAGAATATGCCACATTGATTATATTAATTTTAAAGTTGAAAGTAAAACTTGATTGTATACTTATTTTGTTTATTTAATTTGTTTTAGGTCTCCTTATTGGCAAATTACAATAGATGCTATTACTATTTGTGGTCCAAGGTTCAAAGCCCCTAATGATGAGGAGCTAAAAGACCCTATTTTGACTTGAAAGGTGGTTGATGTAAGAGTTGCAATTGAGGAGCAGTGTGAGGTATGGAGGAAAGGTTGCACCATCATGACTAATGGTTGGACCGACAAAAGAAATAGAACACTACTGAATTTTCTTGTCTCCTCAGCAGGTAATTTAGAACTTGTACTTACTAGTAGTAAACTATTGATTTAGTGATTAAGTTTTTAAATTGTGATTGTACTAAATTGGTTTTTTTCCCTCAGCTTCCACAGTGTTTTTGAAATCAATTGATGCTTCAGGGAAAACAAAAAATGATAAGTATCTTTGTGAGGTATTGGAGGATGTGTTGAAGAAGGTGGGTGAGGAGAATGTGGTGCAGATAGTCACGGATAATGCAGCAAATTATGTTGCTACATGTAAACTTATGGAGAGGCACCACCACTTGTTTTTGACCCCTTGTGCTACTCATTGCATTGACCTCATGTTGGAGGATCTTGGCAAACTTACTTAGATAAAAATATGTCTAGAGAAAGGAAGAAATATTTGTAAATTCATATATAATCATACTTGGGTCCTCAACCTTATGAGGAAGTTCACAAATAAAAAAGTGTTGTCTTGTCCAAGGGTCACCCGATTTGCAACAAATTTTCTCATGTTGCAATCTTTGCTTCAGTCCAAAGCCATTTTGAAATACATGTTTGTAAGTGAGGAGTGGACTGCATCATCATATGCAAAGACCAATGCAGGGAGTGAGATGACTAATCGGGTTTTTGATGAGAGTGGCTTTTGGCAACTGACCAAGGAGATTGTGCAGGTAATTTTCCTTTTCCTCATTTCCATTTCATTTCATCATTTTTGTTCACACTTGTTTATGTTCATTGTTCATTTTTAAAAGTAAAACTTAAAGCTTAATGTTTCTAACTTTCTACTTTTACAATGATTGTAGTTCATAGAGCCTCTTGTTGTTCTCCTACGAATTGTTGATGGAGAGAAACTTGTAATGGGATACATTTATGAGGGCATGTATAGGGTGAAAGAGACCATTAGAACTTTTTATGCAAGGAATCGGGATAAATATGGTCCCACATGGGCTGTCATTGATTGACGATGACATAATCTACTTCACAGGCTTATATATGCAGTTGCCCACTTCTTTTTTCCGGCATTCCAATTCAGCCCAGGTTTTAAAGTTGATGATCAGGTGTGGAGTGGGATCTATGATGTTGTAGAGAGAATGTCACCTACTAAAACAGTTGGAGCACATGTAGTTTGTGAGATAGAAATGTATAGGAGTTCACAAGGAGACTTATTCTCATGAAACTTATGCAAGAAAAACTGGATACTACTGATGCCAGGTAAAAAGCTATGATTCTAAATTCTAATTTCTAATTCTATTACCATTTTACATTGATAAAGTCAGTTATAGAATTGATTTTTAAAATTTCTTGTTTCAGATGCATGGTGGGAGATCTTTGGTAATTCAGTGCCAAATTTATAGAGGATTGCAGTTCGTATCTTGACCTAGCCATGTAGTGCTTTAGGATGCAAATGCAATCAGAGTATGTTCAAGCATATACACCCAAAGAAGCGCAATAGGTTGGCAGTGAAAAGGGTGAATGATTTTGTGTTTGTGCATTACAACCTTTGCCTTTGTCATAGACAGATCGTGGGTGCCAACACGTCTCCTATCATTTTAGAAGAGGTTGATCCACATGCAGAGTGGAACACTGAGATTGATGATTCTGTCTTCAGTGATGAAGACTTGGAATGGGTTGATTAGGTGGATCGAGAGGCAGAGGCAGTAGCGATGGCATAGGAGGAGGCTAGAACGCAAGGAGACCCAGTGGAGGACCTTGAGGCCGAGAGTGAGGTATCTGACTTTGAGGATAATAAGGATTATGAGGATGAGAATGAGGATGATGAGGATGCCACTGAGGTTGATTCTAGGACACAGGGAGAGAAGATGACTGTAGAATCTTCCATGACCTATCTTAGGCGTACTCGTAGGAAGACATAGGCTACTATGAGCTTTAGTCTTCTAGGCTCTAGCTTTTATTTTGATATATGTTTTGAACATTTGATTCCATGTATTTCATATTCCATGAATATTGTAGACATTTGATAGTGACACTATTTATATTTCTAATGTGTTATTTAGTTTAACTTATTTCTTTCATAAATTCGCATTTATACTTATTTGATCTATGTAAACTTGTGTATGTGTGCAAAGTAGCTTCTATTTATCTCAATTATTGTGTATTTGATGTTAACTAACTAAATGATGCATGAAAAAAGCTTTAAATCCTTAAAAATCTTTGATTTTCTTGGGTTTTTTGATTTGTTGAGTCCTTGCTGAGTTCGGACATCGAGTCCGAGTCTGAGCTTGAAACCAGCTTGTCGAGTCCGGGGCGAGTCCGAGTCTTGTAACTATGGCTGCTGGAGAGCCTCCAAATTGAAAAGGGAGAATGAACTACACTCTCCTATCATCTAGAAAAAATAAGCTGAAAAGACATTGATTGGTCAATTTCCATCTTGTTCATTTTTTATTTATGCAAGGTGTTGGGCCATGAATCTATTAAGAATCATATAGTTGAGTCCATTTAATGTCCCTTAAATCCAGACGTAAATTTTCTTATAAGTCAGAAATTCAGTTGGATTCTCCTCTACATCCACTTTCTTCCTTATTTATTTGTTAAAGAGTGCAAGTAACCCTACTTAACAGATGTAGGAGTTCAACACAACTTATTATAAGATTCATTACTATACATGCTTTTTCACTGACAAGTTCATGCATCCTCTTGGACTTAAGATCTTATGTTATATAGCCATCATAATTATGATATTATTCAATAAGTCTTACAGTGGACTTCAAATTTCACATTCAACAATCACTATCTTTCTTAATGGATACTCTTGCCCATAGGTTATAAGCTTACAAAAAACAAACCTAACTCAAGAGTTCTTGCAAATCAAAACTGCTATCGAGTTAAATTAAAGGGTGAGATTTTCTAGAAAACTGGTGAGTTAATTGATGAAAACTTGCCAAAAAGTCGCAAGATCAACAATAAAAATCACTTGTTGGTGCAAATTTTGATGCCACATGTAATGTTCCCTTTTTAGCATGACCATGATAGTGGATGAATTTAGCCTATTATTGGGTCCTTGTAGGCTAATACTGGTGATTAGAGAACCTTGTTGAGCGTTATGACTCCGTTTGGTGGGACTTACTATTTATAGTAAGCTAATGGATGGTTCCGATGAACTTAGATGAGTTAGAGGAGTTGAATGATGCTCTCAGTTTTTATTTTTGGTTTCCGGTTTGGGCTCCAAGAATCTTGGAGGGAGCGTCTATTTTTAGTAGGTCACCTCGTCAAATTCATTTATCGTCTTTGTCCATCAGGATCATGCCTGTGCTGTGTGATTTTGATTTTGATGCTTCTCCAGTCATTTTCACAAGACGGATGAATTATGATTATCAATTAATTAAATACACTAAGGTTGCTATTTTTGCTGGTATTCTATATTGGTCACCTTAGTGCCATAGCTCGTTGGAACCGGGTTGAAAAGTTTTAAATCTTGGGCATAGGAAACAATGATCTTGTGTGTCAAAATATCATGATATTGATGAAAAAGTTGTTTCTGGAGCCAAAGGGAGTTAATAAATTATGTTATTCAAATATTTGCCTAAGTATAAAGCAAAGGGCATTTAAGTGAAAAGTGTGTGAGAGAAGCTTTTTGCCTTTGGTGTCTTGAAGAAGATATCTTTTATTATAAAAGAAATGCTTTGTGCAAAAGCAATTCATTCTTGGCTATTGTTTTAATTTCATGGAGAATTTGTTGAAGGGTTTCAACAAGGGTTTTATGAGGATTGATTCCTCTTTGTCTGCACTTTGAATCACTGAAAGATGTGGTGAATTGTGCTTTGAATATCAGAGAATTAATTCTGATTATGCTGGCTACAATTATGGTGCTGCTATATATCAAAATTGTTTACTATTTGCTGCATTTTACATGCTGAGGGCTGCATCTGGTTTATAAGGAGGTGCGATTAGATTTGTGGAGACTGCCATCTCCAGAATTGAGCAGCGTTAGTCTTTTAATGGGCTCCCTTTTTCTTCAGGAAGGCTGCGTTTTTAATTTCCTGGTGGCAATGATTTGCATATAAGTTAAGGTGCACATTTGATATTGGAATTATTAGTAATCAAACAATATTATATATGTATATTCGCAAAATTGAATTGTTTGATAATATTATGGAATTGGAATTGTGTTTTAAAATTTAGAATTCAGTTGCATTTCTTATATCTCAAAAACCAAAAGAAAAATGCAAAACTTTTCAAAAAAACAAAAAAACAAATTCTTCAGCATAGAGCCAGCAGGGCTATTTACACCACAGCCAGGAATAAGGTGAGATCATGTCATTTTTATAGGCAAATTTTCACAATTTTCTTTTATGCTCACACTTCACATATTGAAAAGATTGTCAATCCAACACATTTTCAGGTGATTTTCACAAAAACAAATTTCACTCTTTCTCCTTTAACATGTCAAAAAGCTCATCAGTTTGAAGGTTTGTGTGGTCTTGAAGTCTGTGATTTGGGGCTACTAGGGGTGCTGTCCTATCCACTGCTTGGAGAATTTTAAACCTTCATCACAAAGGTTAAGCTTGACTGACATATGAACAGGAAAAAATCCTTGCTTCATTTGTGATCAAAATCTGAAAACACTTTTTATGGATAACACTGCATGTTTTATTTTTAAGACTTATTTTTATGTTGCTCTAACCTCTAATTAGAGGCCCCAACTTTTAAACTTGGATGACTTGTTATGAGTTCTATTTTCTTTTCACTTAGCCATGTCAAAAGTGTCATAATGGTTTCATAACTTGCTGATTGTATCTTGTGCATTGTTTTTCCTTGGATGCACCATTAAGAAAACTTGCCTTGGCAATGTTTGGTGGTTGCATGTTGATAAAAGCATCTCAATGTGATTTTAGAATGACATATTTTGTAGTGGCAGATACTAATCCTTAGTTATATCTTCATCGATGGCATGCTGTTTATACAATTCTTTAATCGATGTCCCTATCCTTCATTGATTGAATCTTTGATATGCCTTGAAGTAGTTGATGCTCGATTATGATGATGGGTGCCCATGCTGATTGTCCTCATATATACTTCTTTGGATGTATATGGTTGTTCCTGCACATGTTGCCTGCCTGATCCATATAATGATGTCTTGTAGGAGATCATCTCTTCATATGGTATCTATTGTGTAGAATCGATTGTGTCATTGAGATGGTCTTGATATTTAGTTTGATGCTGATAATTGTTTGGGATCAACCCTATCATTTATCTTAGGAAACTGTCTTATTTATAAAAGTTCAGGGTTTCCTCATCTTTTATTCTCTAAGTATAATAAATTCTACTAACTCTACTAACTCCTACTGATAATGGTGTACAAGGACTGCCACTCCTTGTCCATGATTGTATTGTACTGCTCTAATGGGAATGGTTTGAGAATGGGGACATTACATGCCCAATCATCCAAAACTGATTTGGAATCATTATCACATTTGTTCTCTCGTCGTCCTTTATCTGAAAATTTGTTTTCACCACTCTTCATCAGCAAGGATATTAGTGAACTCATTAGAAGATGGAAATCATTTGTCTCAGTAGCATCACTGGATAAGTCTGAAATTGGATGAAATGCTGCTATTTTGACACATTCATTGCACACTTCCTCATACCTAGCAGCTGCACACAGCCAAATAATCATTCTAAAGGTCTTCATGCTCCATGGTAATCTCTCGATCTATTTTTGCTAAATTAGCTTCCTCAATTTACAAGAAGGTTTTCAGCTTTCACTTGGATTGTTTGAACACCCTGTTGACCAACTCATAAGCAGATTTAGAAAGATCTTGTCCTTGCATTGAAATAGTTAACAACAGAGGCATAAGAGGTTGGAGAATAGTATCACTCTCATTAGTTGTACTAACCATAATACTATAGTCTTCATGGTTGCAATAACATCTTTATTGTGTTCTTTTTGGATTTTGACCAAGAAATGGTGAAACAAGCTATGTATTAAATCATGCAATCTGAAGTATAGCGTAAGGTTACTCAATATGATTCCTGCAAATGTTTTTAGTATGGCAGCCATTCTACAGAATAGATGATTTTTGATGCCCCCAAGATCATGGAAAGTTGGAAACTATCAACAATTAGCTGAATTACCTCGTTCATTGTGTTATCTTCATAGTGTTCTTGAGGTGCTAACATCTTGTGATCTCCATCAAACAAGTAGTAACCAGTAGCCTTATCTCACTATCCAAATGCCTCAACCACCTGTGTGACTCAAAGTAGTTAGTAGAGGAGCAAGAGCAATCTATAATGAATATGGACGTGATTGCTCTAAATTGGTCAAATATCCCTCTAATTCAATCAAAGTGATGATAACATTTTTCCTTGTTTGTGATTCCAAACCAAGTTTACTACATGTCTCATAAAGTACTTTGGTCAACCCCAATCTATCATTTGATGCCATGTTAAATCTGAAAATCACTTTTTGAATCTACCCAACAAGCAGGTAGGAAATTCAGAGCTTTGATACCACTATAATGCCCTACCCTGTTTGCTATAATTCTTTTGCTCTCTTCCTTCACTTGAGGTATTCAAGCATTACATCAAACATTTTGATTGTATGCTGAACATTGAGTTTTCTGTTTGGTTTTTAATTTGTAGATTGTTTTCAAAATGTATTTGCAAGTGTTTTTTTTGCCAAGTTTTATAGACCATTCTTATTCATGCATTAACTGAGCAGGAATTACAAACTGTTTTGAAACTGAGATCCTAACAAGAACTCGTAAGGAACATTAAATATCAGAAATAAAATCCCACTGCTAACCTTAATTGCAACAATACTGTCTGAAATGAACAACAATCTGAAATAGCAGTCCACATGATTCTTTATTTCAACCAGACCCGGTCTGGAATGCACAGCAATCTGAAGTATATAATAGCAGTCCATAAAACTCTGAGCTTATAGCTCGATATCTGCTACTTGAAGTTACTGAACAACGGAGATAAGGATATTATGCCACAAAGCAGGGGCAACTATCTAAAAATAAGAATAATGCTGATTGGAGCATAACAGATTCTCACGTCCAACACACTTGACTGCAACAACCCTTTTCCAAGCATTGTATACTTCTGAAAATCACAATAGGTCAGTTACGAGATAGTTAGGAACCTCTTCATATATGAATATGTTTTTGTTCTGAAGTAGAGAGATGGCCAACATCAGTAGCAAAAACAAAAGGTATTGAATCAAATAATACTCCAACTAGCGCCTTTACACTAAGAAGATACCAAGCAATCAGCTCTAAATGATTATCTAAATCCCACACCAAGAAAGAGAACAAAGCACCCACCAAAGCCAAAGAAAAGGGTTTCCAAAACTCTTAAAATCCAATGCCACAAGGGAATCACAAACCCTCAAATTATCCAATGTAAGGAAAGATTGTTTGAAACCCACACTTCATTTATTGAAAGAAACCACCAAAATATCTCAACTAAATGCACATGTGAAATACTTGTATGATATTTCCAACAATCAGCCAGAGTAGATCTTCCACTACCATAGCCAATCTTCTTCAAAAGGGATTTAGTCGTCTGGAAGGGTGAGTTGAACCACCTCCAAACACCACGCAAGGTTTTTCTTCTCATCGGAGAAAATATTAGAAATAATTATCTTCAACATATTTCAAATGAGAGTCCCTCCTTTTCTAACATTTGAGAGCTATTTTCGGAAAGAAACTCTTTTTTGGTTGCTTTTTTTAGAAAAAAACGTTTTTTTTTTTCATTTTCATTTTTTTTTTTCAAAATGCACTTTTTTCTTTTTTCACTGTTTTTTTCAGAAAAATCACTCTTTGTTTTCCATTAATTTTCCTGAAATGTTCTTTTTTTGCTACTTTTTTGTAAATGTGTTTTTTTTCCTTTAAAATATCATTTAAATATTTTGATTTCTTTTCACTTTAGGAGGCCAAATAAAATGATATTAAAATATTATTTTATCTCCTTAACTTTGGCATCCACTTTATTTCACTTAGGTGTAAAAGTCACTTTATTAAAATATTTAAGTGAAATAACAAAACAATAATTCCCACCCTTTGGAAATTTACTAATTGAAGGCGTTGCACTCTAAGGCTAAGGAAATCTTGAGACTAAGGCCAGTTATCCAAAACAAAATTTATTATAAACAATAATATGCTAAAAATAGCCTAAACTACCCAAACCCTAAAATTGAATATACTATATGCTGAAGCTTAAGAGGAGACCAACGCGATGACCAGTTTGCCAAAATTAGTGTTTACTATAAATAGTAACCTCAAAAATAGCAATTGCTAAAAATAGCAAGTCAGCCAAAACACCCAACTAACCAACTGGTGTCCAAATTGACACTTAATAAAAATGGTAACTTACTAAAAATAGTAAGTCCTAGACAAGTTGTCTGAAATTGCTCCAGAATGTGTGTGGTTCATCTCTATAAATAATTTGTCTGAACACACTAGTGACATGAAATACTTATTTGATCCTATTGACACCAACTCAAAAAAAAACACCTGTTGCATTATAAGAGAACCTAAAATGGGGACATGGCATTCATAGGAGAACCTCGTAAACTTTGGTTTTGGAGAAATTTGGTGTCTATCCAGTGGTTGAAAGAGTCAAACTATACCTAAACCACCCAAACCTAAGTTACTGGTTTGGGTTTGGGTTTGGGGATCCGGTTCTGCCAATTTTCTTGGGCAGTTTGGGTTCGTTAGTGAAAAAAACATGTAAAAATCATATATATACTCCTATTCTATAAGAAAAGTACTTAAACAACAAAAATAATAATGCATAAAGTCAATTTTAATTAGGTTAAAAGTTTTGCCAATGACTTAGAAAATAGTAACTATGTGAGCAGTTTTTTGTTTGGTTTATGTCTGGGCCGAACCGGAACTAAGACTAGAGCCCGAGCAGAATTAGGACCAAAACCCAGGTCTGGAAGGAAGAACCCGGCAACTTAGACTTAAACTAAAGGAAATCCTGAATCACCAATAGGATGTTAAACATGACCACAAGGCACAGTATGGGAAAAAGAAAAACATTTACAATCATTATGGGGAAAGAAATCAATTGCACAAAATCATCTATGGGTTGAGAAAAATAACAACCCCTCCTAACAAGTGAAGAATACAACTATGATACCATGTATCCCTGAGAACCATGAGAAAGGTCAATTGCAAAGAAGGGTTGAGAATGCCGTTGAATTTCTTGTAGAGAAAGCATAGGTGAGAATTGATTACTACTTCGTTGCTCAAGGTGGACATGAAAGTCTTCAATATCACTGGAATCTATCCATACTTGCTGAATATACTCTGTAGGAGCCTGATGTTTTGTATATATTTATGGATGGTGACAATCGAATGCTCTGGATCCTTATCACACTTGATATTCTTCATCTTTTCTGGTAACACTGTCCAGTGTAGGCTAATTGACAACCATTAATCTTCAAAGCATACCTCTTCATTGACACACTTGGAAACTATTGGATCCAAAGCTGAAACATCTTCAAATAGAAGATCATATTTACCATCTAGTTATGATCCCTCAAACAAGAGTTTCAAGAAAAACTTCAACCTTCTACATTAGACTCTTCATCTTGAAAGATTGCATCAGCTAGAAGGCTGATTACACTGAATTTATTTGCATTTTTCATATGAAATGGTTTAACTAATCCTTTGGATGAAGAGGAAACACCTTGATTCATTGTCATCCCTTGTGCAATTGATGTCTTCTTTTTCAAAATAGGATGTAGGAGATGAGATGTTCTCTTGATAATAGTGTTGGCGGCCTATTTGTGATTCCATTTGTACCTTATTGCCCTTTGCTTTCTTCTTACCTTTTTTCATGCACAATTTCCACTTAGCTGATTCTGCAAACATATGAAGGCACCTAGTGCGTGTCTATGGAAATCACTCATTGTTTTATTAATAACAATTTTTTATTGAATATATTCCATCATAGTTTCACCATTGGGTTCATTTAGTAGATGTTGAGGGTCACCCAAAATTCCTTGATTTACATTTGGAATCGCCAATTGTTGTGTGAACCTCTACATTTTTGGACAACTTATTCCATCATGTCTATCAGTCTTGAGAAATTTGTAAAGAGTGTAAATTGCAGGAGGTACTTTTAGACTTACCCTTAGTGTTGATGTTGACAAATTCTGTTGGTTACTATTGATGTGATGATGATAGTTGTCGAGATGGATCTTGGTATTGTTGGACTTGAACACTTTTAGACATATACCTTTTTATGATTCACTTCATTTACCGCTCTTTGCAACAATGTATCAATTGAACTTTAAATTAATGACCTAATCATTTCTCTTTTTGTTTTTTGAGTAATGAACATATTATCCTCCAAAATGCATATTCTTGAGCCTCTCCCAAATTATCTTCCTAATAGTATATTAATGAACAATGCAATCTTCAGTGATAGAACATTATTAATCAAACTTAGAAAAATCTCAAGAGATAGCTTCAAATTTGTGCTAATTATAATTGTAGCGACTAGATGATTGAATCTTGCAATTAACTCTCATACATTCATTGTCATCTTTTGTGGCACATGAAACTTAAGTAAACAGGCTATGAAAATACTTAGCTGGTTTGAAACACGTCAAAATTTTCTTATACACAAATTCTCAATTAGAAATTGAACTAGTAGTAAGATGATGGAGCCAATCTACTACACACTTGATCGAAGTGTCTACAAACAAGCGAACAGTGATACATTCATGAGCTATACCCATTATACCACAGGTCATTGTAAATGCTAAAAGATGCTGGCACCCTAACAAAGAAATCTAACAAAGCCCTTCTTTGATCCACATGGAAGCTTATGATGTGATGCTATGGCTATTAGAGTGATATTGTCTCCTTAAGGTAAGGAATGAAGAATTGGACTATTTTTGTTGTTGTTTTGTTGATTATCCATTGTTTGAAGATATCCAAGATGTCTTTTTGATCATTTTCAATCCAATTTAGATTAGGCTGAAGCAATAGAGCATTAGAACCATGAGTAGTCAGTAATTGAAATAGGAGGACAATTAAATTATTTTCTTGAGCCCCATAATAGGTGTGGAAAAGCTATTATCATTTTAATTTGTCTTTTGCAATACCACATAAAACAAAATAGTATTTGAGGTAAACTTCTCTTCAAAAATATAAAATGATAAAACTAACCCTAAATGCTATATTATGGATAAAATCTGCAAGTACTCACACTACGCTCAATAATTCTCAAGGGTTTTTCCTGGAAAGTGAAATAAACCAAACTAAACTTGTCCAAATGGTTTGATTTCAATAGTTTTATTTTATATAATATATACAACATTTGAGAGGTTATCTTCAAGGTCAGCAAGTCAACTTCTATGAGGTGAACATGATAGGGTTAATTATATTTAATTTTAAAGTGATCAATGGTAAACCCGTTTTAGATTGTTTGAACTTGTTCCTTGTGTATCAAGATTCTCAAACTTTACCAGCGATGCTTGCATTGATAAGCATTATGAAGACATAGAATTGTTAGACATATGGAGATGCTACTGGCGTTGTTGTCATCGATGTCAAAACCTTCATAGCGTCATCTTGGCGGTATTGGTTGGTTGTTGGCAGTTTTGGTTATGTACCTATTGGCTGTCGGTAAAGTATTAGAAGTTTTGGTTATGCACAGGACATGTTCAGTACGTATAGTTTTGGTGTTCTATGACAAGTGTACTTGGTTCTACTCATGGGTTACATATTTTGGTAGACTTGTATGCTTTCGGTAATCAGTGGTGCATGGTGTTTTCTGACAGTTACTGTTGACTGCTATGCTTATAATGTTCTTCCAAGTTGCAGTTCATCAGTTGGTTTCTAGTATCGTATTCTAGACATGTTTCTATCAAGTCTTGGTGGGTCCAAATTTTGTGCTAATCAAGTCATGGATTTGGTTGTGGTGTTCTGACAATTTCGGTAAATATAATTTGTATTGTATATATCTTAAGTGAGACCTATATTTGAGTCTCATGGTAGTGTGTTGTAAAGCTTTCATAAACGTGTCCTAGATTTAGGATCGGTGGTAATATGTTAATTACAATTGTAATATCCTTTTGAAATGTGGCCAACCCATGTTTGGTGTGGCTGCCATATGTATGATCGGATATCTATATAAATAAAGAAAAACCTTTTTGTATCTGAGGTATGTGAGTGGTGTGAAATGATGTAAGAGCAATATAGTGCAATCATATGTAGAAGAGGGTTGAAGGTGATATAGTGGGAGTCCATTTTATAGTGATATAGTGAGAGTTGAAGGTGATTTGTGTCGACACATGTATGGTGTGGCCGACATATGTATGATAAAATATCTATATAAATAAAGAAAAACCTTTTTGTAATCTAGGATCTGTGGTAATATGTTAATTACAATTGTAATATCCTTTTGAAATGTGGCCGACCCATGTTTGGTGTGGCTGACATATGTATGATCGGATACCTATATAAATAAAGAAAAACCTTTTTGTATCTGAGGTATGTGAGTGGTGTGAAATGATGTAAGAGCAATATAGTGCAATCATATGTAGAAGAGAGTTGAAGGTGATATAGTGGGAGTCCATTTTATAGTGATATAGTGAGAGTTGAAGGTGATTTGTGCCAACACATGTATGGTGTGGCCAACATATGTATGATCGAATATCTATATAAATAAAGAAAAACTTTTTTGTATTCAAGGTATGTGAGTGATGTGAAATGATGTAAGAGCAGTATAGTGGGAGCATAGGTAGCAAAGATTTGAAGGTGATGTAATGAGAGTCCATTTTCGGTATGTCAGGCAACAAAGTTTTTGAAGGTGAGTATTACAGAGAGGCCTTATATACTGAGTTGCAAAAGATCAATGTATGTTGGCAGAGGATCTGTATTGGATCTTTGTTGTCGATGATTAGTGAGCCATCAATTGGAATAGTTTCATGCATAGTTAGATGCAATTCTATCAGTTCACCTATTATCAGTAAAATTTATATTGATAGTTAGCTATATTCATATTTTAGGGTAGTTAGCCTGATCGACAGTGAGCCAACCAACAATGAGCTAAACCACAGTGAGCCTTTGTAAAAATCATGTTAACCGGTGTCACCTCAAACAGTGTTTCATTTCATGAGAATTAGCTTCTCCGTGGTTTTTCCCAGTTTGAGTTTCCACGTAAATTTTGTTGTTTTTTTTGTTGGTGATTCTATGCTTTCATATTTGCATTTGCTATAATTGCTTGATGTGGTTACCGATAGAACATAAGTAATTATAAATATAACTATGATTATCATTTGTATGGTTTGTGAGTTTACTGACACAGTAAAAGTTTTAGAAAGTGTTTGTGAATAACTGATTCACCCCCTCTCAATTATTCAGCCTGTTCAACAAGAATAATGGCTATTTTCTCATCTAGGTTTTAACAATGTAGCATTTTAATAATAATTCTTTAATTCATAGAATATCTTCTAACTTAAATAGATTTTTTTTACATACTAATATTTTTATTAAATTTATGATTGATTTTTTTGCTAAAGTATTTATAATAAGAAAAAATAGTTGTAGAAGAAGGTTGAAGAAAGGAATAGGATGTAATTTATTTTCTAAATTTGATAATTTAATATTATCATTATTTTGAAAATTAATAAAATAATCCTACTAAATAGATTGGTCACTATACTTTCTTCCATTTTTAAGAAAAGAGTTTCATTAGTTTGTTCATGCACCATCCAAAAGGTGAAGAGGGTAGAGGGAAAACCTTGTTGTAAGCAAAGAATTTCTCCAATTTTCAGTATAGCAAAAAGTAAATTCATATTATCTAATAGACTGCTACTTTAAGATAAGGGTATTGCTATTTCTACCGTATGGCTGTAGATTTTATAAAGTTAACAAAAGCCATGAATAAAGTAGTCAACATTTATAATGACAAAGAACGTGATGAATTCTGACCACTTTTCAGCTTTAAACTGAAAGCAGGAAAAGCCTTCGTTATTAAAACCTAACTATTGTGATAATAGTTTCTTAATACGGTTCCAAATAGCTTAGAAACCAAAGGGCATGCCAATCTTATTCTAAAACCTGAAGAGTTTCTTTTTGTCTCCAGTTTTATAAAGAATTATTTGGGTCCATTTTTTTGTGAAAACCTTGTGTGCAATTCTCTTTCGTAACCTTGATCATCTTTTATTCTGGAGTTTCTTTTCTCTTCAGCTTTATAAAGAATTAGAAGGGAACTCTGTGTCCATTGTTGGCGGAAACCTTGTTTTGAGAGCAATTCTATTTATATGTTTTTCTTCTTTCTCCTTTACTAAATAAAGGGGTATTGTGTTCCAACAGGTTAGCAATGAGGGTGGCAGTAACAATTTAAATTGTTAAAAATAACATTTGTAGTAATTGAGGTTAATATTGGGTATTTCAATGTCTTTCCTAGGCACCATTTATTTCTTTCTTTCTATATATATGTTTATTATTAGTAAATATTATTCTCATGTTAAAATATATTAGTATATAAATAATAGATATTTTAAAATTCTGACCAGATTAAAAATAAATTATTAAATATTTTTTTTATCTTTTATAATTTAAACTAAATAAATTCTATTTTTTCATTTTGTAGGTTCAAGAAGTATATAATGCTATGAAAAGAGATGTTCGCATGAAGTACTTCTTGTGATACAATTATAATTGTAACTTGTAAATATTAGCGTATTTGTGATGTGATCATTTTTCTTTTTAATAGTGAGTTGAAATGTTATATATAACTTGTTATCATCTTCTAACACATGCATTAGAAAATAGAAATGTCTAAGGTTGTAATGATTTTTTTCCTTATTGATGCAACTCAAAATAGGGATATGAAAAAACTTCTTCATTTGAAAATATAACTCTTTAAATTATTTTTAAAAAAGATTAAAGCAAGATACAATAATATATATAGTGCTTAAGTAACTTTCAAGAGATATTTTAAAATTTATGTTTTTTTAATTATACAAAATTTATAATAATTAACTTTATACTATAGAAGATAAAGTCTGTTCCAATGATATGAACTTATATAGCGTTTCTTGTAGATTTGGTTTCAACATCTCAATATATTTTTCCTTTTTGAAAATTATTAATTATATTATTTGTGTTGCATTTTTTTGCCTATAATTAGTCATAATTATTGTCGATATTGGTAGCACGTCTAAATGTAGTTTTCAAATATATTTTTCTAATCTAAACAACTGATATTGTGATTTCTTATATAAATACTCAATAATTGCATTTAATATCAACATCAAATCTTTCGTTAATCAGGTACTTTATTTCCTTGAACAAAATTCTTTATTCGAAATTGAAATAAAATGTTCCATCTTTGTCTTTAGTATAAAAGGTAAAATTAATAGTTGACTTAGGATAGGTGTAGATGTGTGTGGATAACTTGTGGGCATTTAAAGAATATGGAAAAGGGACATGGATTTGGATTTATAGAAGATCAAAAAGGTTGAAAGCTTCTATATAAGATTGAAATATGATTTGTAAACATTGGCATTATATCTAGCTATATGCATCTATATAAATGCACATGTAAATAGCAACGTAAATATGTACAACCAAGTTTAGTCTAGCAAGTGAGGCAAACCATAACCAAGTAAACTAGTAAGATTTTTCCCATGACTAAGAGCCCTTAATAATATATAGAAAATTTTAACTTGTCTCCACTATTAAAAAACTACAAAAATTATATACGCATTTGTATACATTTATAAATTACTTATGGTGTAATTGTATAAGAATTCATGCATGCGTTTCAAAACGTATGGGTTACAAAGTCTACTAGGATTATAATTATTTAAATAAGAAATTACTATTCAATCATTTTTAATTTGTAAGTTGATTAGTTTAGCATTGATTATTCAATTATCACTCACATTTATCATCAAATAATTATAGGTTGATTTATGCTTATGTGATTCCATCTTTTTGAATTATCACAAATTAAGCTTGGGGGAATTTTAGTTTTCCTTAATGTTTTTTGTTAACCCATTTGCATTTACACAACCTAACTTCCCCTTGTTTGTTAAGATTATGGCTTTGAAATTTATATATTTTTTATATCTTTATCTTATTTCCAAATTTGGTCCTCTTTTCATTCTCATGCCTCATTGCTTTATCCTTGCTCTATGGTTTGGTGTGCTTATTTATATATCTTATTTATCATGCACCTTACCCAACCTTATAAATATTTATTTAGTGGCTTTAGGGTTTACAATTTACACGTCATAATTGATATACTTGTATGTTTCTTCTCTTTTCAACTTGAGGTCGATTACCTTTGCCTTGTTGCATTTCTTATGCCACAATTTGCTTACGACCCTAACCTTCTTTTAAGAAATGCGTATTAAACCCTAAATGGCTACCCAATTTGACAAAAATGAAACCTTTCTTAATGCTCATGTTGATACTATCTTGAATGATCCACAAGATTGTGATCATGAAGCACATCTTGCTAAGAAAGATCTTGCACTTATTGGACAAGCATTAATTGATGCATTTACTCACATGAAATCTCCTTGTCAATTATCAAGTTTCTTTTTCTAGATATTAGAGGGTTTTTCTAATGACATTTTACAAGACTTAGGACCCTTATTGGATTGTTATAATCATCTAGATCCTCCCATCCATCCTCTTCTAATTGTAACCCTGTTGTTGACACCTTCATGATCACTAATGTTATTACCCCTATTGATGCACCTACTTCCATTATTCCTATCGCTTTCCTTTTTGGATTTGTTCCCGATATAGCTTATCACATGGTTACACTCTTGTCATACCCACCTCTAGGGTTTCCACTCCATCTATGGTTCCATTTACATCTCATCCTTCTTCATGCATAACAACAAGTGATATACTTTCCATGCATATGTTCCATACTATCCCTCCTTCCCAAACCATGAGTCATACTTCATTTACATATGGACCCCAAAGAACAACATTTCTCATAATGTGATCCATCCATCCATGGCTATAACATTACCACTCACCTCTCGACCTCACTAATTATTCCATTGTTTCACATATACTTAATACTACCCTTATTTCGACCTCTACCTCAAATACACTATTAAAAGAAGTGGTAAATCCAAAGAAAGCAATCAATGATAACAAAAGAGCTTATACTTCCCTTTAGGTGTAGGAGATGTTTTAAAATTGGTCATGCAACTACTCATTGTGGTTTAGAGAAAAAGAGACTGAAAGCTTCGTGGTGGGTTGGTGCGTCTATTTAACATTATACGACAGTGAAGAAATCTAAAACCCAACGGAGTTTCTCTCAAGTGGTTGGGATGGATCCTCCGAATCCCAAGGTCTCCTCTCATGATTTTGTTGTGGGAGTTGTTAAGGATAGTCTTGTGGGTTCTCCTGCTGCCGCCCCAGATGTGTGTGGAAATTTGTCTCAGAATGATATTGCATGTGATAAGACTCACTCTCTGGTGGCTCTGCTTTGCCTGTTAAGAGGATTGTTGTTGGTGTTGTCTCTCAGGTTGTTGCTGGCCATGTCTCTCAAGATGTTGTTGGCCCTATCTTTGGTTCACCTGTGTGTGCTGTTGGTCTTCCCTCTCAAGGTGTTGGGATTTCAGCTTTGGATTTGTTGGCTTGGTAGGATGTAGCTGCTAAGGTGAAAGAGGGCTGGATTTCTGTGAAGGGAAATAAATCCAAGACATTTATGCCCTCTTTTGATATGAGCCTTCGTTTCGACAAGGGTAATGCTAAAGGTAAATCGTAATGGTTTTTGGTTGTGGGGTTGGGGCTAGAGTTTTCTCTAGTCATATTTCTAGTTTTTGGTTGCATGTTAGCTTTTTCATGCAACACTTGTTTCAAGTTGTGGGAGCCTGTTGGTAAAACCCATGTCTTGGTCTTGATCTGTTACTTTTGGTGGGCTTTTATGGAAAATCTTTTGTGACCTTTTTGTAAAGGGTTTCGAGTCCCTTCAAAACTTGTTTCCGCCTTAATAAAAAACAAAAGGGCTTATACTACATACACCCCTCTACATCATACACATTTAGCTTGTGCAATTATTTTTTATTAGGGTAACAACAGGTTTTGAAGGGGCCCCGAAAACATTTACAATACTGGAACTTGAGATAAAACTATAATAGTTCCAAAGAAACAACAGTCCAGTCAAAACTAAAGCAAAGACACCCCAAACCCCTCACGAAGAAACACTGCCAAAGAAAGCAGTCCAACTAAAACACCCCAGTCTGCTGCGCTAGATAAAACAAAGGAAAACAACAGATGAAGGAGAGACTAAACTTTTGATCCCTTCTTATGGGACCCAAGGGTCATGTCAAAAGAAGGGGATCTCTTAGATTGTTTACCTTTAACTGTGATCTACCCTTCTTCAACTCTAGCAGCCTCATCCTGCCAACTCTTAGCTTATGCAATTGTTTTTTATTAAGGTAAAAGCAGGTTTTGAATGGGCTTCGAAACCATATACAATTAGTTTTTGGTGGGAACTATAACCCGGAGAGAAACAGTAGGAAGAATTAGCTCAAATGAAAGTGAGACAGTTGGGGAACAAGATAAACCTTACAGAACCCCCCAACACATTCTGCCAATAAAAATACCAGCAGAAAAAACCCAGAGTTACAACAACAACCATAACAAATATACTCAGAAAATTTCAAGCTGCCAAGAACGAAAGAGTAAGACCAATGCCATTGTTACATATCTTATAGTTAACTCAAGCTTATGCAATTGTTACATATCCATTTGATATGGTATTTTTGGCTTCTAGGTTTGAATTGTATAATAAGAAAGATTCAAGCATTTTCTTTCATAGACTTTGCATATGATGAAAATATATTGGTCAAGTTATTTCTGCAAACCTTGAAGGATTGTTATCTAGTGAATTATTCTTCAACTCTTAGTTTTGCAAAATGCTTTAATGAGCTTGCTTTGTTATGATATTTTCATATAAACAATAGGTTTGAGGATCATTGTGAATGATTTAACTCGTTGCACCAAATAATGGGCTTTATATTGATAAATAAAAAAATACCAATTTGAGAATGATGGAGCATACATTATGTTATCTTGAGTAACTACTAATTATTAATAATAATGTGCATTTGAGTAATTTTTTCACTTTCAAAGACTTGTATGCATCTGAAGAATTCAATCCAAATAATCTATAAACAAGGTGGATATAGCATTCTCTATCCTTAACAAATAATTATTCTTATTTTTAAGTCATCAATAAGCTATTAATTTGTATTCAATTCATTCAGCAATATTTGCCTTAGCAATATGATCATTTGCAAAATGCATAAGGGTACTTCTAAACAACTATATATGGGATATAAAGCATCTTGAAACAACATAAAATTGACTTTGAGAAAACTCAACTTGGGTGAATAGCTCCAACCTATGGAGCAACCACTCCTTGTTGCACGATATAAAAGGATTTACAACTATTTACAAAATTTATGTCGACCCATACAAGCCCCAACAATGTTGAAAGAGCTTCAAATACATAAGATAAGCATTGATTTCTAGTATAGCGTTACATATGCATGGTTCAGCTTAAAAGAAGAATTATGACACCAAGAACTTAAATGTCTAACCCCCAAGGATGTAGAGGAGGTAGAAAAAACCTCTAGACAACTTCTCTATTTTATGAGAAGATGAAAGATCAACCATTCATATTAAAGATGAAATGTTTGGAATTCTAAATGCTAACTCACTACTTGCATAGAGATGTGGTTGCCACTTTATTAGTGATAAATTTTGCTAGTTCGTTATGACTTGCTAAGGGTGAATGGTTCCATGATGAATTTTCTAGGATGAGCTCGCTGAATTTGCCACTTACCAACATTCCTTGACTGCATCTTTCTAGAAGTCATAACTTTAAAACATAAGTTATAAATAAGGTTTTTTTCCTAAAAGCACAACTTTCAAAATAAATACAAATATGGAATCATCTCTATCCCTCTATACCCCTCTCCCCTTTTATATAAGAGAAGTAAGTGCTAAAGTTTTGTAACACCTTTACATATTTTTGATGGTACATCATTGTCATCTGTATATCACCTAAGACTACCATTCTTGAACTTCTAGACCACAATATAGTAAAATGTCAATTGTACTTTCAAGAATGATCATGGAATGCCTATATAATGTGATTTCAGATTGTGTACACAATAGATTGGTTATGATAATAATAATCGGTTAGATATAGTAAACAACAAAGTATTAAGCATCTCAAAATAGTAGACAACATATTAGTTCTAACTTTTGACCATACTAAACATTTGCCAATAATGATTCTTAATCAAAATTAATACGTATGTGTTGTCCATAGAAGGTAGTTGTCATTATAAATTATTACCATCACTGTATGTATCCATGTCTTTCCGCCCTACGGTGGTTCAATATCAAATAGATCATAATTGGTTCTTACTACTTTGATAGTTAATTCCACCCCTGGGTTAATGTGGAATTGTGCTGTTTGTTGTAGACCCAAATCCTTATGTAGTGTCTCAATCAGATATTGCATTTCTTTCTGAGTTTCAAACAACCTTTTAGGAATGGGATATTGTTTGATTTGTTAAGAGGCTAGTGTCTTGAATACCGATTTCTGCTTTGTTGACCTCTATTGTGCATGCCTTTATCAGTTTGAAAAACATTTTTCTTAAGACACTTGCATCGTCATAGTGATCCTATACAGAGAAATTATGAAGTATGAGTCTTCTATTAGATTCTACAAGTTCTCTCTTAGTGCCTTTGGACCACTTCTCGCTTTCCATTTTTCATAAATATCATAAGATTTAATTTTTCATAAACACCAAAAGATTTTCAGTAGATAAAGCCAGCCAAAGAGCTTAAAACATTTATTCAACTCATATACAAAACCAAATGGAATTTCCCGCCATTTTAACCCATATCTATCCCCCTAACCCTTTAGGTTAGCACAAAAAATGGTTTTATGATTGTTGCTAAGAGATATTTGGTAGTGATAAGCTAGCAAGGGTTTTCATGTTTTATAGCGTGAGAAGTGTTATCCCCATGGTTTGCGCTCTAAGAAACCAAAGAGGCGTGCATCATCTCATACACAAAAAAGATGATAGTGGTGGTTCCATAAAAAAAACAACTTATAGTGAATAAGAATAGCCAACATAAAGCTTAATTTAAGATAATTGCAGTCATAGCCATAGAGAATATGAGAATTATTGCATGTAAGACATTTATACTCGTGAAAGACCATGAAAAAGTAGCAGTCACAAGAAAAGAGTAGTGTGCAATGCAAGAGTAGCAATTTGGAGTGCTAGAGCAATAGGTTTAATAAGGAAAACAACAAGTGTTGAAAAGAGAACGGTCAAGATGTGAAGGGTCCAAGGAGTTAAACAATGAGTTCAAGGGAGAACAACAAGTTTCATGAGGAAAGTGAAAGATCCCAAACTGGCCTTAAGGCAAATAACTGTCTTGTTTGAAGAACTTATCTTGGATCAACATTTAAACTCTTGTTCGAATAAGTGCCAAATTTTGATATATTTCTTTTTTTGTTATTTTTTCTCTTATATTCACTTTTTTTTGGGTTTTTGGAATAACAAATATTTGCATAAAAATAGTAAACAAAATCCAGCTAGAAACAAGGGCAAAATACTAAGAAATTATCAGTACTTTAAATTTGAAACAGTACATACCGAACCAACAACATAATCTGAGATTTTTATTTAAAAATGTGTCCAATGCAATGGTGTGATGCTGCCTACAGTAGGTATTGACGCCAACTATAGAAGAATACTTAGCATGAGTCCATGATATAAGGAAACCGCTGCTAAGAATCCTCCAACTCCACACTGCAAACAATGGTGTCTAATGCAACAGGGAAATACCTCCAATAACCTCCACGTGAGCTACCTAGAAGAATACGTAGAAGCTGAAACTTCGCTTCCTAGCTGAATGTGTATGCAATAAAGAAGACGTTTCCTCTTCTTTGACAATTTGTGTGCACAATGAACAAATACAATCCCAATCCTTGCTGAGGGCTACGTCCCAACAATTCTAGACTCGGGGTTTGCGTCCCAGACCTCCAAATCGCTCCACTAGAGCAATCGCCAATTTTACAAATGTAATTTCCAAAGATGATCAACAATTAGGTCTTCATCTCCTTATAACTCCTCCCAAGTGCAAATCGAATGCTAAATGAGAATTACACTTTGCACTTTATAATAAAATAACATTTTCCAAATTAAAGCGTCCAGGCTATAGGAAAAACATTACTTTATTAAAATGTCATAACTCAAGGCACCAAAAAGTCTCCGAATAGTGAAAATAGTTTATAATAATTCGAGATCTTTCCAACGAGCTATAACACAAGGGCACACCTGACCAAATGAAGCCATATTCCCCTTATTACTCCGAAATGACTATATAAATAGCCTTATTATAAATTATTTAATTGCTAACTTAGGAAATACTTAAGTATATTAAAATATTCCCCATTTTGCCTTTGATAGCCCAAATCAACCAAATAAACATGAAACTGACCATGTCACTTGTCTGTGACTAATACTGGACGAGATGGGTCAACTGGTAGTCCCTTCCCTATAATCTAGGGATGCTCCTAGAAACTAGGGAACACACCCTGTCATCCTGAAATTGAAACCATGGAGTGGTCCCGTGGAACCTCACATTTGGAAACTGCCACATCCTCCTAAAATATAGGGATACCCCCTAAAATCAAAGAAATGCACCCAACTGGCTCCCAAAATGCCTGTAAAGCCAAGTCCAGTCACTGAATATCCTGTACGAGTCTCTAACCACAACTGCTAGCCTACGAGACCCCATGATAGGCTAACTCACATAACTCTGCTAGTCAGACTAAAGAGAGGACATGACAGTCCTCCCCTCTCGGAGATGCTTGCCCACAAGCAACTGCAATGTTGGGTGTTGCAAAATGGATTCACCCTCCCAAGTGGCATCCTCTATGGGTAGACCTCTCCAGCGTACCAAATACTTCCGAATCACCCTGCTTCTTAGCCGTCGTTCCATCACCTCAAGAATCTCCTCAGGAACTAAAATAAACTTACCTTCCTCATCCAAGGGAGGTAAATTGGGTGATGCTATAATATGCTACCCCAATGCCTTCTTTAGGCATGACACGTGTAACACGTTATGAATCCGACTGTCAGGTGGCAACTCGATCTCATAGGCAACATCTCCAACATGCCTGAGAACCCTATATGGACCGTAAAAATGAGGCTTGAGCTTCTCAGCTCCACCCCTTTTAAGGGTGCTATGTCGGTAAGGTTGCAGCCATAGGAAAACCATATCACCCACCTCAAATATCCTCTTAGTCTTGTGTCGATCAACGTAGACCTTTTGCTGATTCTGTGCTTGCTGCAAATTCTCCCTGAGAGATCTCATGATATCTTGGTTCTCCTGTAACCAATCCTATGCCAAAGGAACCCTGTTGTCACTTACAACCAGATCAACAAAAGATAATGCATCGTAACCGTAGAGGGCTCTAAAAGGAGTCATAGCAATAGACATATGGTGTGTAGTATTATAACAATACTCGCCAAAATACAACCAACGTACCCATGCCTTCTACTGTCCTAACACATAATGGCGCAAATACCCCTCAACCCACTTATTAACAATCTCGGTCTGCCCATTTGTCTGTGGGTGGTAGCTGGTACTAGGTGTCAATTCCGTGCATGTGAACCTAAAAGTTTCTTGCTAGAAATAATTCATGAACCTACTAACCCTATCATTCACTATGGTCTTGGGGAGACCATAGAGCCTAAACACCTCTTTGAAAAATAGCTCAGCCACTTGAGATGCTGTGAAATCAACTGCAATAGGAAAGAAGTGGGCATACTTAGTTAACTTGTCCACTATGATATAGATACAATCTTCCCCCTGAACTCGAGGAAGACCTATAATGAAATCCATAGAGATCCATGTCCACTTCTACTCCGGTATAGGTAAGGAATGCAACAAACCAGCAGGGAAAGTATGCTCAGACTTATTCTGCTGGCACGTCATACACTCACAGACATGATGTAGAATATCATCCTTGAGACCCTTCCAAGAGAATCTTTCCCGAACTGCCTTGTAAGTCTTACCATACCTTGGGTGTCTTGTTGTAGGAGTGTCATGGTAAGCATGCAAAATCTGTTCCTTCAACTGAGAACCAGGAACAAGGTATACCCTACCTTTGTAATAGATGACATCATCCGCCACACTATACCTATCATCCAATACCAATCCATCCATGACCTCACAAGCATACTGATCTTTGGAATACTCAACTAAAAGTTGAGCCTTCCAATCTGTTGAAATCTCACTTAATGAGCATAAGGCATCAAGTGATGGTTTCCTAGAAAGTGCATCAGCAACGGTATTATTCTTTCCCTTAATGAACTTGATGTCAAAATCATAGGCCTGAATCTTGCTTACCCATTTTCGTTGATGATCATTGAGCTATGTCTGATCAAGGAAATATTTCAGGCTGTTGTGGTTCGTTCTTACCATGAATTTGCTGCCAACAAGATACTACCTGAACTTGGCTAATGCATGCATAATAGCCAACATTTCCTTATCATATGTAGAATACAACCTTTCATTATCACACAGATTTCTGCTCTCATAAGCAATGGGATGTCGGTTTTGCATCAAAACCACCCCTATGCCCACACCTGAAGCATCACACTCAAGTGCAAATGGTTGCGAGAATTCAGGAAGTGCCAAAACTGGACAAGTGCTCATAACCTCCTCGAGTCTGTCAAAGACCCCTTGTGCCTGTTATGTCCATCTGAAAGCCCCTCTCTTTGTGAGGTCCATAAGGGGTGTTGCAAATTGAGAGAAACCCCTCACAAATCTCCTAGAATACGCACATAGACCGAGGAACTCACGTAACTCAGTAATGTTCTAAGGGCAGGGCCAATCACGAATTGCCTGAATTTTCTGCTCATGCACCTTTACCCCATCAACACTGATCACATGACCCAGATATAAGACCTCTCTAAGTCCAAACTCACATTTGGACAACTTAACAAATAGAGATTGACTCTCCATGATGCTAACATCCTCCTCAACATGTCTAAGACGGTCCTCCCAAGTATGACTGTAAATCAGAATATCGTCAAAGAACACTAGAACCGAGTTCCTCAATTGCTTGTTGAAGATATGGTTGATACAGGACTGGAAAGTGGCCGACGCATTGGTAAGGCCAAAAGGCATCACCAAGAACTCATAATGTCCATAGTGGCAGCGGAAAGCAGTCTTGTGTACATCCTCTTCTTGTACACGAATCTGATGATAGCTTGAACGAAGATCAATCTTAGAGAAGTAGATAGCTCCATGAAGCTCATCCAACAACTCATCAATGCGTGGAATAGGGTATCTGTTCTTGATTGTCTTCTTGTTCAGTGCCCTGTAATCTATACACATCTGCAGGGTCCCGTCCTTCTTAACAAGTACTACAGAAGAAGCAAAGGGACTAGAGCTAGGGTGAATGAAGCCCATGTCCAACAACTCATGAATAGTCTTCTCAATCTCATCCTTATATGCTCTAGGATGACGATACAGAGTGGTAATCACTGGCTTAGCTCCATCCTCCATCTCTATCCCATGCTCAAACCCTCTATCCAGAGGTATGCCAGGAGGTATGTCACCGAAAATTCTGCCATGCCGATCCATCACCGAGTGATTATCAACATGAAATGCCCTGCCATCCTGAGGAGTAGGTGTTTCGGACTTCACAAAACAATGGGTAGCCCAAATCACATCATCATGTCTAATAATAGACTCCATCCTGCGAGAAGACACCTCTTTAGGCCCACCGTTTGAAGCTGCCCTCAAGATTACCTTCTTCCCACCAGACAAGAACTCTAACTACATGCGGTGGTGATCAATAATGTATCTCCCAATACCCTGTAACCACTGCATGCCCAAAATCACATCATAATCCTCTAAGGGTAGAATATAAAAGTCATCTATCAAGGTAAAATCCCCCATCTGGATGCTAAGATGTGGAATGCTCCTGGTACAGCCCAAAACTGCACCATTTGCAACCTTCACTCCAAAACCATCAAACACCTCAGACTGTAACCCATGCCTCTCAACCGGATTCTGATCAATAAAGTTGTGCACAGCCCTTGTATCTACCAAGCTCATGATTTGTTGGCCCTGTAATGTACCTTTCAATCGAAAGGCATGGAACTTGAGGTAACTGGACAGAGTGGCCATAGTCACTTTGGCCACTGCCAAGGACTTAGGAATGTCTATCTCCAACTGCAGTTGCTCCTGATTAGTCTCCTTAGGGCTATCCTCAGTGTCAGTGTCATGTATCTCTTCATCCCCAAACTCAGATGTTACCTCAATCAAATGAACCTTGCCCTTACCCATACAACGGTGTTCGGGCTCCCAAGGTTCTTTGCAGGAGAAGCATAGTTTCTTCCTCCTCAAATCATTCTGTGTCTCCTGGTCCATCCTAGGAGGTCTAGTTGACTGTCCATCTCTAAACTGTGAGGTGTTGGCCTTTTGAGGAGGCCATGAGTCCCTGAATGACTTCTTATTTGACTGATAAGTAGGAGTGGTGTCTAGTCTCAATGTCACATCAATGGCATCCTTAAGAGTGGCCAACTGGAAAGCACGAACCAATCCCTTAAGCCTGTCCTGCAATCCCTCAATAAATAACATCACACTATGCCTCTGGGGCATATTAGGTACCATAACTACAATACGTTGGAACTCATTAACATACGCCACTACATGTCCAATCTGTCTAAGATGTGCCAACTCCCTATAGTAGAGTTCTCTATCCTTACGGTCAAACCGGGTAATGATTCGTTCAGTGAACTCCGCATAGGAATGAATCAAGGCGTGATCCTAGGTGACCAATCCATGGTGCCACCAATCATAGACAACCTTGTCTAAATGCAAGACAACAAACTGAATAGCCTCACGCTCAGACATGGGCCTCAAGGATAAATATATGTCCAGCTTGTGCACCCAAGCACATGCACTCCTACTACCAGTACCATCATATGTAGCCAATGTAACCTTCCCAGTAGCCTTATTGAGGTCATAATTATGCTGATGTGGTCTATTGCCCCGGTCTCCTCTGAACCTGACAGTATCCATGCGCTGTGCACAATAATGGGGAAAAGGAAAGACATCCCTAACCTCTGGGGGTAGGGCTCTCCACTCAGCTATAACCACCCTGATTGAATCCTGAAATTCCACTTCTGGTGACTCTACTTGTGCCAGCTATCCACCTGGTGCAAACTGAGGAAGTAATGGTCTATCCCTGGCCTGTACAGGTGGCCGCTCATGCCTAGGGGAGTGAAGGGAGCTCTTGGCTGATGCGTGTGATCTATGACTACGCCGACTCCTAGCCACAAACATTGATCTACTCTGCCTGCCTCTGTGTCTATCTAACTCCAACCGATCCAAGATATCCTGTATCTTGTCTAGGGTCTGAGCGATCCTAGGCTGAGTGTTGATGAGAGTTCTCATCATTTCTCTCTCTTCATCATCTTGATTCCTCCTGGCATTCACCTGTCCTTCTACCATAAGTAGTTCCTCTGTTGTACCAAACTCAAGCTCGTCTCGAGCCCTCCTGGGTGTATAATATCTGTGTGCACTAACTCTTCCCGTATGCATAGAGAAAAAAAAATACTTAACCGCACAGGCTGGTAGGCATCATAGCTCTAATACCACTGAAAGATCCCAAACTGGCCTTAAGGAAAATGATTGTCTTGTTTGAAGAACTTATCTTGGATCGACATTTAAACTCTTGCCCGAATAAGTGCCAAATTATGATATATTTCTTTTTTTTTCATTTTTTCTCTAATATTCACTTTTTTGTTTGTTTTTGGAATAAAAAATATTTGCATAAAAATAGTAAACAAAATCCAGCTAGAAACAAGGGCAAAATACTAAGAAATTATTAGTACTTTAAATCTGAAATAGTACATACCAAACCAACAACATAATCTGAGATTTTTATTTAAAAATGTGTCTAATGCAATGGTGTGATGCTGCCTTCAGGAGGTATTGACGCTAGCTATAGAAGAATACTTGGCATGAGTCAATGATATAAGGAAACCACTGCTAAGAATCCTCCAACTCCCCATTGCAAACAATGGCATCTAATGCAAGAGGGAAATGCCTCCAATAACCTCCATGTGAGCTGCCTAGAAGAATATGGAGAAGCTGAAACTTCACTTCCTAGCTGAATGTGTATGAAATGAAGAAGACGTTTCCTTTTCTTTGACAATTTATGTTTACAATGAACAAATACAATCCCAATCCTTGCTGAGGGCTACGTCCCAACAATTCTAGACCTGGGGTTTGCGTCCCAGACCTCCAAATCACTCCACGAGAGCAATTGCCAATTTTATAAGTGTAATTTCCAAAGATGATCAACAATTAGGTCTTCATCTCCTTATAACTCCTCCCAAGCGCAAATCGAACCTTAAATGAGATTTACACTTTGCACTTTATAATAAAATAAAATTTTCCAAATAAAAGCATCCAGGCTATAGGAAAAACATTACTTTATTAAAATGTCATAACTCAAGGCACCAAAAAGTCTCCGGATAGTGAAAATAGTTTATAATAATTTGAGACCTTTCCAACGAGCTATAACACAAGGGGACACTTGACCAAATGAAGCCATATTCCCCTTATTACTCCAAAATGGCTATATAAATAGCCTTATTATAAATTATTTAATTGCCAACTTAGGAAATACTTATGTATATTAAAATATTCCCAATTTTCCTTTGATAGCCCAAATCGACCAAATAAACATGAAACTGACCATGTCACTTGTCTGTGACTGATACCGGATGAGATGGGTCAACTGGCAGTCCCTTCCCTATAATCTAGGGATGCTCCTAGAAACTAGGGAACACACCCTGTCATCCTGAAACTGAAACCATGGAGTGGTCCCATGGAACCTCACATCTGGAAACTGCCACATCCTCCTAAAATGTAGGGATACCCCCTAAAATACAGGAACTGCACCCAAATGGCTCCCAAAATGCCTGTAAAGCCAAGCCCGATCATTGAATATCCTGTACGAGTCTCTAACCACAACTGCTAGCCTACGAGACCCCCATGATAGGCTAACTCACATAACTCTGCTAGTCAGACTAACGAGAGGACATGACATAAAGAGGTATATATTGCAAGAGTTCAAGGTAGGTGCCTGAATAAGGAATGAAGATTTGATGAGAAATAGAAGATTTTAATGCAAATAACAACAGATAATCTAAGAGAATGGAGGAGATACATCTTGCAAAGAGCATACACAGTCATAATTAGAACTATGAAGACAACAGAGAAAATGAAGACAGTAGTACATAAAGGGAAGAACTTTGAATGACAATCATGGGGGCAGCATCAGCGAGAAAGCAACTAAACGACCTACCAAATCGATGAGGCATTGTGACTGCCAGAACAAAGCTACTTAAGTGACAATGTTTAAAGGAGTATCACAGTGTAACCATATTATAATTTTTAAGACCAAATAGGCCAAGGTAACAAGCATACTTGGTTTTCCCTTCATACTAAATTAGTAGATACATGAAATGTTAATTTTGCACCCAAGCGAAACAAATTTATATCTTATGACATTCATATAGTGTTGTAGTAGTCATGTTTGGTTTTGCAAGACTTATTAAACTATGCATTCTCTATAGTGATTTGGAAGCAATGCATGGGGTTTTTGGATTTAGGTTGGGGTTTCGGGGTGGTATCTCTTGGTTCAAGCTTTATAAGGTTTTATATTGAGAATATAGTCTCTATAGACAAAGTGAGTGTTGAACACCTTCAAATGTCGGGGTTGAATTAGCACACATTTGACAATTTAGTTATTATCATTTACATAACTCATTAATTTAATTTTAGTAGTAAACATCTGAAAGCAAAGAAGCTATAACATATACAAATTAGCACACATTTGACAATTTAATTATTATCATTTACATAATTCATTAATTTAATTTTAGTAGTAAACATCTGAAAGAAAAGAAGCTATAACATATAATACTAAGATTTTTGCGTAAAAAATTCAAATTGGAAAAAATTACGGAGAGAATCACATTTACTATATATAATAATACTATTTACAAGAATTAGGCCAGCCAAGGAACTCACTCTCCCTTATACAAACAAAAAATAAAATGAAATAACTGAGGATTATACCTTCCACAAAAAAAAGAACATCAAATTTGATATCAAAGAGAAAGATGTCCAGTAAGATTTTCTCTTGATAGGGAGAAGATGGTCTTGAGCTCTACTAGGGTTTTGATTTTTTCCTATTTTTTTTTAATCCTGCGTGTCTTGTGTGTCATACCGCATTTATTGTGAGAATTCCCACTAGGGTTATTATGGCTCCAGCCAACTTCAACTTAGTATTTGATGTTGTTGTTGAAGCTTTGGTGACAGATGCTCATGACGGCCCCGGACAAACGCCCTCACAAGTTTGTGCCAAAAGTGTTCCACGAGGTAAGTCCTCTCTTGATGTTGTGCTTTTCATTCAAGATTTTGATAATGCCTGTGAATGGCTAGAAAAACATACCTTAATAGGTTATTTTGTGGATAAGATTCCTCTTGAAAGCATGCTATGTGAATGGGTTTCCAAGGCTCAGACTCCTCATGAGATCCACCTTGATGGTGTTCAAAGCCTTACCAAGGGCTTTTTTCTATTTTTCTTTTTGAACCCCTCCCATGTTGAAGCTATTTTCACACACGGTGTTGATTTTGTGAGGATCACGACAAATGTAATAGCACTCTTTGTGTGATCAAAAGGTGACACACTTCTATAAATCATTGCACTTGAGAGAATCCATGGAAGAAGAAATCTCAAGAGGCGACTTATAGCTTCCTATCTATGATGTGCAAGAATGTAAATATTATGGATAGTGGCTCTCAAATGAACCTCAATAAGAAACCCTTGCAAGGTTCACCATAGAATGGAAGATTCAAAAGAAGATGCAAGAATGAGAGATGATCTAAATGAGATGCAAGATCTAAGATAGAATGCAAATGCAAGAACAAGAAAGAAAAGATAATCTAACAAGATTACAATACCTCCTAGTTAAGCTATGTGATTTAAGCTAAATGCAATAAGGAAATGCAAAGCTAAGAATGCAAGTAAACTAGAATGCTCTCAAGGATGCAAGTAAACAAAATGATAACATAAGTCTAAAATCTAGGGTTGGGAATGCAATAGTGAGGAGAGAGCCTCCTTTTAAAGAATTTAGAAATGAGTGGATGATCAAGATTAAGAGGCAAAATCTAAGGGTGGAGAATAATCCCTATTTTGAATTTAGGGCACAAGATTCTCAAGAGGCAAAATCAATGGACAAGAATGGTTAGGTAGAAATGAGTGGTGAGGATTAAGAGGAAAAAGAGATTCCACTTTTGTCTTTTTCTCTTTTTTAAAATTAAGAAATTTTTTTTTCATGTGCACATAGGATAAAGTGGATTTTATTTAATTAAACGGGAACACTCTTTTCTGCTTCTTGGTGTAAGGGTGGTTCTTCAGATCATTATACAGTAGCTAAGAAAAATATTGATCTTGCTAAGACTAATGTTCTTGAGGATGTTCCTCATGTAGGAACTATTCCTTTGGGGCCTTCTATTACTACTGCTGGTAGTTCTGAGGTTGTTCAGTCTACTGGTGCGTCTTTTGCTGGAACTGTTTCTAATGGTTTGTCTCCCAATAATTCTACTGCTGTTGGGGTTCCTCCAGCTAGTTCTGGACTTGTTGGGGTCTCTGAACAGTCTGCTGGTGTTTTTGCTAGTACTGTTTTTGCTGGAAGTAATTCTTCTGTTGTTGGTGTTCCTCTTGTTATTTCTGGTTTTGCTGTGTATTGATACTTCTGCTGGTAGTACTGGTGCTGGTAAGTCTGCAAATGTCCTTTCTGCTGGTTCTGCTGCTGCTGGGTTTGCTGGTTTCTTTCCAGCTAGTTCTGTTTCGGAAGGACTCTTTATTGGTATTGAGAAGTTTGGCTCTGGTTGTAAGGAGGTAGTTGTTGGTTCTGTCCAGACTTCTCTTGCTGGTTTTGTTGTGGTTGGTTCTTCTTATGCTTCTCTCCTTGACTGGTAGGAGAAGACTTCTTTGGTAGAGGAGGGGTGGACCCTAGTTACTGGTAAACATCATAAAAAGTCATCTCTACAATTTCATATGACTCTCTGCTCCCAAAAGAAGGGAGGTAAAGGAAAATCCTAAATTTTGATTTGACTATTTCATGTGGTCTTATCCTTGATTTGGATTTTTATTTTGTTTGGGTTTGTATGAAGGTTGTTTCATGGATTGTCTCATCTAGGTTGTGGGTGCTTGTTGTAAAACCCTCGCTTTGGTCTTGATCCATTCTGTTTAATGAGCTTTTTTGAATATCTTTTGTGGCCATTTTGTATAGGGTTTTGGGCCCCCTTCAAAACCTGTTTTTACCTTAATCAAAAAACAAAACTTAGGCTAAAGTGGTCAAACTTTAGGATATCATCGAATAAATGATAAAGTGATGATTTGATCGATAAATAAGATTCATTAAGCATAAGATAAAGTCTAGTATTTAAATGTTTAATGTTAGAGTGAAGCTCAAGGTTTACTAGACCATTTTTGGGTGATTACACTCTTGATTGTATGTGTTTTTCAAAGGCAACAATCTCTCTCTTATTTATAGTGGGTGAGACATGGATAGACATGTCCCTTCATATATATATATATATATATATATATATATATATATATATATATATATATCACACACACATATGTCTGAAGCTACCAAACATCAACACTCCCTCTTAGCTAGGGAGGATAAACACATGGTTAGATATTACCTCAATGTAGTATCAAGTTTATAGAGATATCATCTCATGATATTAGGAGTAATGGCCATAGAAT
This sequence comes from Chamaecyparis obtusa, assembly GCA_027943335.1. Classification (NCBI taxonomy): domain Eukaryota; kingdom Viridiplantae; phylum Streptophyta; class Pinopsida; order Cupressales; family Cupressaceae; genus Chamaecyparis; species Chamaecyparis obtusa. The sequence goes on from BSBK01001546.1 coordinate 201,359, forward strand.
ATCAAGTCATGTGATATTCACCATGTACTCAGAATACTGGCCTACCAACATTAAGTCTCATGATGTCCACCAAGTAATCAAAAGTTAATAAAGATATCATCTCATGAAATCAGGAGCATTGGCTTGCAGAATATCAAGTCGCATGATATTCACCAAGTGCTCAGAGTAATGGCCTACCAACATCAAGTCTCGCGATGTCCACCAAGTACTCAACAAATGTCCATAGGTAATGTGCACTTACCATAGGAACATTCCTATCATCTATCATGATTTTTTTTAGCCATCATAAGATGTCTATCACAATAGAAGATCATGACCTATTTAAGGAACTCAATCCACCATGAAATATATCATCTATCATGATCTATTTAAGCCATCATAAGATGTCTATCATGATAGAAGATCATGGCATGTTTAAGGAACTCGATCCACCATGCAAGATATCATCTATCATGATCTATTTCAACCATCATAAGATGTATATCATGATAGATGATCAAGTTATTGTAAGATCATCACATTTCAATAACTTTAACAAATACAAGTTATAATAATTTGGAGGTCGTCACTTCCTCATGATTACACCGGGGTATGCCCATTAAAACATGATATCCACACCATGCCTCAGCGCAAAGGGTGGAAACAAGGGATTTCACCTTGAACTTCTCTCACAGAGAAGAACTCATTGATAAGATATCAATCTATCAATCTTTTCATCCAAGACTGCTTAAGATAACCTTGTTAGAATCCCTTTGAATCTGATTTCAATCTTCTGAGCTCCTCCTCCAAAGTCACCTCAAAAGAGTCAGACTCCCTTTGAGTCTAATATCAATCTTCTTTTTCCTGCAACAACATCTTTGGAAAAGATCAAGGCAAATAGCTCTTATAGTACGTATAGAAATACAAATAGATAAAGTAATAGTCAAGGATAATAAATACTTATGTGCACATCAACATCCTTGACACAAGTTACTTCAATGAAGGCCTATATACATCAAATCAGAAAACACCTTCTTAGATTATTTGAAAGACATCTCCCCTTTGAATCTATGTGTGAATGTTAAACACCTTCATGAAATTAGGATCATTAACTAACAATTCTAAGAAAATACAATACAAATTTAAACTAAGAATTGAATTTAACATCCATGACATCTCATGGTTCTCTATCCAAGTTTGGTAAGTGAAGCTCTCAGCCTATTCTCCACTAGTGACAATCTTAGAATGAGAAATATGATAGTACTATGTTTAATCTAGCTCACAAATTGATACAAAGATAATTCAAATGCTCTCAATATGCTCTCAATTGCTATAAAATTTCCTATAATGGTGATGCTTTGCAAATGAATTTCTAAGATGATTATTGTTCTCAAAATGCCTCTTATTTATAGTAAATTCCCAAGGGTAGGGGGTAGAGTGAAGTAATCATGATTTAGCCTTGGTTGAGTCAAAAACTTTGCAATGTTTTTAAATGGAGGGACAATTTAAATATTTGTCTCAAAGCTTTGGGCAAAAAGACAAATTTGAGTGGATGAGATTCAAAGTTGAAATGTGTGATTGAGATTCAATTATTTTGGAGTGATATATGTCTCTTTGTTCTCAATTTTCATTGGTTGCTCAATTTGTTGTTGAAAGTTATTAGGATTAATTAAATTCTATTAATTAATTAAATTAGCCATGTAAGGGAATAGGTTCACTTTGATTTTTGATTTAACAACTATACAATTAATTGATTAAAATCAATTATATAATGCTTTTCACCCTTTTAAGCTTGTATTTAATTATTTAATGTCATCATTTGATTTTTCCTTTGATTAATGATTTTGTCCAATTTGATTTAATAAATGTCCATTTTGATTTGATTTGATCTATTTTGATGAGAATTAGAGCATTTTGATTAAGATTTTGCAATTTTATGATTTTAAAAGCACTTGTCCATTTTTGAGTGTCTACAAATGCCTCTCTTTGAATTGATGTGTGAAGAACATTGATTCAAAGAAAAGTTTTAGTCCTAATCGCTTTTTAGGTCCCGATTTACTGATTGATTGATACACCACTCTGATTTTGATACCTGATAATGATATTCGATATGTTAGAACCTGATTTGAAAAATTTGATATGCCCCACTAATATGTCTCTAATAATAGTTTGAAATTTTAATGCCCCAGATTTCATGATATTTGATGCCACTTTGATACTCTTATGATGCCCCCTAATAAATGAAAACTGATTGATCGCTTGATTGAAATTTTTGATGATGATTGATTTATTGATCCAATATGTTTTCATTTCTGAAAAACATTGATGATATGGTGATTTCAACAAATGCCTTGGTTTGATTGATATACTGATATGGGTCAAAGTCAAAATTTCACCTTAAAATTAGGTCAAATTAGCTTAAATAGGTTGAAAAACCTAGATTTACTATTCATTTTCACTTTTCACTGTTGAGATTTTGCTCTGATCCTGCATTGATTATTCACGATGGTTGTCCCTATTCGAGAGCATCAGTTCGAGAGGTGTCACCATTATCAGAGACCCTTGGATTACGGACCTCCTGTGAGTGATTTCAAACCTTCTTCGTGCATTTATTTCTCTTTAATAACATTTATTGCATTTATTTCTTATTGTTGTAGATTACTTTTTGCAAAATACCGCGTAGAATATGTTAAATGCCACGTAGGTTTGTGAAACAACACATCCGTGTATTTTAATGATGCCTTTGTGTGTTAAAATGCCGCTTAGGGTAGTTTAAAATGCTGCCTGATCAATTGTAAAAGTCACGTAGCACTAGGGTTTTCATGCCAATTTATAGATGATTTTACGCTTATAAAACCCTAGGTATTTGATGACACCTAGGCCTTATTAAGTGCCGCCTAGAGCTGTTAAATGATGCGTGAAATGTTAAGTGATGCGTAATAATGATAAAGTGCTACGTATTATCTTTCCTTCACCGCGTAAGGTAAAATGCCGCCTCCGAATAGGCAAATAACGCCTAAAGGATTTTTGAAATTTTTTGAACTCAAATTGGATTTTCTAATTAAAATTTTGATGTCTCTGGACGATTGATTGAATTCCCAAGTTAGACCGGTCTATTATAGTTAAGCAAAACAAGTGATTAGGATATCAGGATAGTAGTATCAATGAATGTTTGATTTGTCAATCTGATAGGATAGAAATCTGATAGTGGGATATTGATAGGTAGGATTGATTGATCAGTGTGAAAATTGATAAGTCATTCTCAAGACATAGAGACACGAATAAATGGCACTAGGTTTGATAGGATTGATCTTTTGATTAACTAATTGATTGACTTAAGATAACCCATTGATATAGTACACTGATATGATTCCCTTGATTTGTGAAATAGGCACATTTCCGTAAGCTCTATATATGAACCATTGCATCTTGGATCCTTGATGTAGGTAAGGATCTTACTCCAGCAGAGTTTCATGTTATTGAGATGTGTGGGCTCAGTTTCCTTCTTGATATCCCACTGTTCCAGCTGAACCATGGTCTCCTTACCGTTGTGGAAAAGAGATGGCACTTTGACCACAATAATTTCCACTTACCTTTCGGGGAGATGATGATCACCATCGAGGACGTGTATCGATTATTGCGCATTCCTACTCGAGGAGAGATGGTGTACTATGATTCAATTTATGATAGCACAATATGTAGACAGGTGTTTGGAGATAAAACCATTGATCATGACACTATCACGTGGGCACAATTTTCTTCTTTTCCCACTTTGCCACTAGTCCTGGGTGCTTTGATTGGCAGATTACTACTTCCCGAAAAGGTCATGGATTCTCGGTTGGATGGGGCCAGATTCTTGAGGATTTTCTTGCACAACCTCGACATTTCGATTGGGGTTCATGTGTGCTTGCGCAGTTATACCATGATTTACATGAGGTGGTGTATAGATCTAGCGCTTCTTTGTCAACAGGTTCTGTGCTTCTTCAGTTATGGGTGTGGGAGCATCTTCCCGTCACTAGGCCATTGCCATATCGTATTTGGCACCGTGGTTTCCCTTATGCATTTCTATACAGTGGCATAGTTATCCAACATCATCTAGGAAAACTTGAGTACTGGTGTTGCAGGATTGATGATCTTGATCAGGTCATTTGGAGACCATATCTTGGTTGCGAGAGATGGAGGGAGGATGATGACGAGCTCTCGTATATGTTTGCTCCTCGTTGGATGATTGGTAGGGCTACGACTGTGATTGAGCAATTTTTCTTCAATCGAGTTTCCAGATAGTATGACAGGGTTCAGGATATGTCGTAGGGTATGGCACTATATGCTTGCATTCAGGCAAAGCGATCGATGTGGGGGGCTCAGATTGATTTTCAGTTTTCTTGCGATCAGATTGCCCAGATGATGTTCTGTAGATAGGATATTAGTGCATGTTGTAGATGCTAGGATGTCTACAGAGTACAGAGATTGGTGGTCTCAGAACAAATTTTTGAGATTCACAGATCCAGCGGAGCCTATCCCGGATAGAGATGAGTGATTCAATGATGATGGGGGTGATGATGGCGGGGATGATGGTGATGATGGTGGTAGACCTAGATGATGTTGACAATGACAAGATGGGAGAGGACAAAGAGCTCCTCAGATCATTGCTATAGGACGAGATGGGCCATGGGTGCAAGGTGGACATGTCAGGGGTAGGGCTGGGAGATAGGTGCAGTAGGATCAGGGACCTGGGTTTGTGCGACCTAGAGCAACAACATTATAGGGACAGAAGAGATAGTAGAGGGCTAGGAGATAGGTTCATATAGATGCTGCTAGACAGGTTCTTGGTGGATAGGATCCTTTGGTTCAGTTACAATGGGTTGCATTGGCATAGTAGGAGTAGATTCCGGCATAGCAGGTGCCTCCATAGGTTCCTCAGTCTCAGGATATGGGTCAGACATCACAGGCTACACCTAGTATGGACACTTTATCATAGGATGTTCAGTCATTGCAGATAGGTTTATCAACTATTGTGGGTCGACTAGACCAGGTGGCTATGATGATGCAACCCCAGTATGGATAGCACTAGTCAGACTCCTCCTACTCAGGATAGACCAGGTGATGGGGGTCCATATGGATCAGGTGGTGCCACAGGATCATGATTATTGATGTTGGATTTGTTCCTTGATGATTTGTATCATGTTTCATGTTGTTATTGATCAGAACTTGATGTATCACTTTGTTGATGACATATTGTATCTTGCTATACTAATTTGGTGGATCATTTGATGTTATGAACATTTATATGATGATATACTTCCTTGATTCTCTTGATGTGTACATGTGAGCTCATCTTTATATTTCATGTTTTATGATGCATTTACTTTTGATTATGCTATGGATGCAATGTATCTTATATATGATATAAATAGATGAATGCAATGATTACGAATTTTTCATATGTTTTTCTACTTTTCAATGTATGAATGCAAATGTGTTATTATGGAAATATGGATATGAATGCCCCTATGCTTTTTATTTTTTTGAATGTATGCAATTCTATACTTAAATGTATGCAAATGATGCATGAGTAGTGAATCTTTTTTTCTTTTTTCTGATATATGGATAATGGTTAATGATTAATGCTATGAATGAATGCAAAAGATAATCTCACATTATTGATTGGAATCAAGGATGAGACATTTAATTGAACCCCCCTTTCTTTAATGTTTTTTTCAAGCTAATTAAGTGAACCCCTTTTCCCTTGGAAAAATAACTACAAACATGAACTTAATCTAACATGAAAATGCAATGCAATGCAACTAAGATTGTCACTAGCTTTTAGCAAAGAAATGCCATGGAGAAATATTTTCATCATTGAGCATTGTGGGACTGGAAAAAAAGTACAACCATCACTGACCACATCATGATGATATGAACACCGCTTTTATCTCGCTTTTGGTAACACCTTTGGAAACTAGTACAACCCTCACTAGTTGAATGACCAACTATGGGAGTATGAATATTGGTTTCAATGGATTCAATGTTGCAAGTGGATTTTGGTATTAAGATATGGAAGATCTAAATAACCAAGGTATCCGTTTGTGTAAACAAGAAAAGGTCAATCCTCCACCTTATATGATAGTCCTCGATGGTTCTTTGATGACCATGTCGTTAGATGAATTCGCATAAGTTAGCGAATTTTCCTTAAGAAAGTCACTCAAAGGCAAGAAAAATATCATGTCTCTATCATGGCCAATCTAGTTGAAACATCATCGATTAGCTAAAAAGACACGATAAAAGTCAATTCAATAAAGATCATCAAAAGCTTCAAGTGTTTTGCAATGTATCAAGATTTTCAAGTAGAATATCCAAACATTTTGATCTTTTAAGTGTTGTCAATTTTTAATCCCAAATAATAAAGTCAATGAAGTCTCAAGGATCAAGTTGTAGGATCAAAAATAGTTGGGTGTGAACAATGATATCCATCAAAAGTTCAACAAAAATCTCTCTCTTCTGAAGCTTTGAAAAGTCTCTCTCTGATGTTGTGACCGGATGTAGCACTAATTGAATCTGTTTGTACCAAAAATCCAATCCTCTCCTACTCCCAAGTGATAAATGTGATCGTGTGACAAACTTAGGGCAATAGGAAATGCAACGATGCAACTAAAAGGCTTTATTATGACTATGCACAAATGACAGATGCAATGAAAATTTACAAGTGAGATGATGGAAATGCAATATGTACACATGCTACTAGGAAATGACTTAAGGGAACAAAAGGTGCTTGATTGCCAAGTTTTCACCTTTTGGGTCTTTTTCTCTTTTTCTCTTTTTCATTTTTTTTTCTACCAAGGTGCCTATTGCTAGGTTTTCACCAAGGCACTTTTTTCTTTTTTAATTTTTTTCAAATTTTTTTTTTCAATGTTTTTGGTCTTTTTGGTTTTCTCATGTACAAAAGTGATGCTTGAGTCATCAGATACACTCGTCTGATACTCTTTCTTGTGATACTCTTTTATCTAATTAGGTATAAAACCTCTTTAGATGAATGCTATTGATGGGCTCTTGTAATTCTTCCCCATCACAATTGGCTAGCTTATAAGTTCCCGTTCCAAATGAAGACACAATGATGAATGGACCAAGCCAATTTGCCTCCCATTTACCCTTCTTTTCTCTTTCGGTTTGATTTTTAGGGTTTTCTCTTAGCACTAAGTCACCTACTTGAAAGACTCTCAGTTTGATATGCTTATTATAGTTTCTTGAGATCCTGTTCTGATAGACTTTCAAGTGTTCATAGGCTTGCATTTGATGTTCTTCTAACAATTCTAATTGTTGAAGTCGGGAAACTCTATAATCATCATTTGTTATTAACCCTTGCAATGATACTCATAAAGATGAGATTTCAACCTCCAAAGGTAGAACAACTTCGGCCCCATAAACCAATGAATATGGTGTAGCTCTTGTAGGTTTCTGAATGCTAGTTCTATAGGCCCATAATGTCGGGTTGATTTGCACATGCCAATCTCTTCCTGACTTATTCACCGATCTTTTCAAGATTTTCAAAATGTTCTTATTGGTAGCTTTGGCTTGTCCATTTCCTTGAGGATAATAAATGGAAGAAGAGTGATGTGTAATGTGGAAAGTATCACAAAGTTCATCAACATCTTTGTTTTTGAATTGTTTTCATTTGTTTGTGATTATGGCATGAGGAATACCATATATGCAAATGATGTGGTTCAAGATGAACATGGAAATCTGTTTGCCTGTGGCAGTGATCAAAGGAACAACATCTACCCACTTAGTGAAATACTTCATAGCGGTGATGATGTACTTGTGCCCATTGAAAGAAGGTGGGTAAATTACTCCAATCAAGTCAAATCCCCATTGATAGAATGGCCATGGTGTAACAAATGGATGTAACTCTTGTGCCGGCACATGTATCATGTCGCCATGGTATTGACATTTGCTGCATATCTTGAAAATGTGACAAGCATCTTTCTCTAAGGTTTTCCAAAAATACCCCATGTGAAGGATCTTCTTGGCTAGGTTTAAACTGCTTGAGTGTGACCCGCAAATGCCCTCATGAACCTCATGCAAAGCTAACTTAGACTCTTCTTCCTCTAGACATCTAAGTAACATCCCGTCAAGACCCTTATGATACAATGTGTCGGAAAGGATTATGTAATGGGCTGATTGTCAGATGAAATTTCATTTTTAGGCTTGGGATTGGTCTGAAGGTAACACTTGGTCTTTGAGATATATATAGATAGGGCTGTACCAAGGCGAGTCATGTCCATTGAGTAGGGAAACAATTTGGGTATCGAGAAGGTCAAATGCCGATTTTGCCAACTCTTCCACCAAGAATTTGTACCTCTCATTCTGATCAGGTTTTTGAAGTAAGGAAGCTAAGGTAGCCATTGCATCCTCTGCTCTGTTCTTCTCTCTTGGAATTTGTTCAAAAGTTATCAATGCAAAGTACTTTTTCCAAGCATCAATCATATTCTTGTATGGCATTAGTTTTTCATCTTTGGTATTGTACTCATCATTAACTTGATTGATTACTAATTGAGAGTATCCATATACTTGCAACTCGGTGATGTTCCATTCCAAATCCATCTTAATCCCAATGACTAAAGCTTTTTATTCTGCTATGTTGTTTGCACATGGGAATAACAATTTGTATGACTTGGGAATAGTATACCCTTGAGGGGTAATCAATAATATGCCGGCCCTGGAACCTCCTTGTGTATATGATTCGTCGAAGTACAACTTCCATGTCTTGGCTTCTATGTTGACAATTGCTGAATCCAGAAACTCCACTTGAATGGTTTGCATAGAAATCAAAGGATTTTATGCTAAGTGATCTGCTATCACTTGTCCTTTTATAGCCTTCCTATCCATATACTCAATTTTGAACTCACTTAATATCATGACCCATTTTTCTATTCTACCCGTTAAGGTAGTTTTGCTTAGCAAGTATTGTAGAGGGTCAATTTTTGCAAGATGCTTCACCTTGTGCATCAACATGTAATGTCTCAATTTTTGTGATGCAAAGACAACTACTAAGCAAGCTCTTTCCATGAAAGTGTAGTTTATTTCATATTTGATCAATATTCTACTCAAGTAATAGATTGCTCTTTCTTTTCCTTTCTCATCTTCTTGTGCCAAAAGAACTCCTAATGACCTCTCGGTAGCAGATATGTATAGAAGCAATGGTTTTCCCTTGATTGGTGGCATTATAATTGACAGATTTATCAAATAAGTCTTCAATAAAGTGAAGACTTTGTCACATTCTTCATCCCACATGAAAAGAGTGTCTTTGTGTAGTAACCTTGTGAATGAATGGCACTTTTCGGCTAATTGAGAGATAAATCTCCTTATTGATTGAATCTTGCCTTGAAGGGACCTCATTTGACTTATGTTCTTTGGAATCTCCATATCCATTATGGCTTGGACCTTTTCCAGATCTACTTCAATGCCTTTTGCGGAAACTATGTAGCCTAACAATTTACCAGATTGAACACCGAAGGCACATTTTTTTGGATTAAGTCTCACTTTGAATTTATCAAACCGTGTGAATATCTTTTCTAGAATTTTTAGGTGGTCTTAGGTGGTCTTCTCTTTGATGTGATTTTGCCAATATGTCATCCACATAATCTTCTAGAAAGGTGTGCATCATATTATGGAAAATAGTGGTCATCGCCCTTTGGTATGTAGCTCTGGCATTTTTGAGGCCAAAGGGCATTACGTTCCAAGAAAAGGTACCCCAAGGGCATGTAAAGGCTATCTTCTCTTGATCTTTGGGTGTAATTTTAATCTGGTTGTATCCGCTAAAACTGTCCATTAATGAATACATGGAGTGACCAGCTGTTAAGTCGACTATTGCATCTATGCTTGGAAGTGGGAAGTCATCTTTAGGACATGCAAGAGAGTCTCTAAAGTCTGTGCATACATGAATGGATTTTTTGAGCTTGGTGACCAGTACAATAGTGGATATCCATTCAACATATGCAATTGCTCTTATAAACCCCACCTTCAACAATTTCTCCAATTTTGTTTTGACTAGGAGAGCTATATGTGGGTGCATCTTTCTCAACTTCTACTTGACGAGCTTAACCCCTAGTTTAACATTCAAATGGTGCATAATGAAGTCAGGATCCAATCCTAGAATGTCGACGTAGGACCATGCAAAGTTCACTTGTTTTTCTTGAAAAAAATTGATAAAATCCTTTCTTTCTGAAGGTGTAAGTGACGCTGCTAGGTGTATAAATTTAGGATCCAATTATGTTCCAATGTTGACCTTTTCTGTTGGCTCTATGAGAATTGGTGACCTTTCTTCTTCATGTTTGGGTAAGGTATCCAACCTCTCTTCCTTTGGTGCCACAATTGGGTTTTCACCATAGGAAACATCCTTTATCTTTACTTTTTTTGGTTCTAGTGCTGCCACATAGTGGTTTTCATCACTAGAACTTTTCATTTTTTTCTTTGGATTAAGAGGTTGGACTCCTGTTGTTCTCATCATGTTCGGATGAAACTCGTTGGTGAAAGAGGGCTCAACTGCGTTTAAGTATTGGGTCATCCCTTGGTCATTTGGGAAATAGAGTAAGTCACTTGGCTCAGTTAGGTCCCAATCAATAAGTTCGGGATGCATCAAGGGTAAGGATTCATTTGGCAAAGTGTCATCGGCTGGATTTATGGACATGACCTCATTGGATGGTTCTTACATTGTATCATTAAGGTCAATGACGTGAGCTTCCTCAAGATGGTCAATGGAAGAAGGATCAAAGTCCTCTTCACTTGAGTCCTTAAAGACTTCTTCGGGAGATAAAACATGCAGGGTAAACCTACCATACGAATCATCCCATCATGAAGGTATATAAGGTTCACCTACCCACTGATAATTATGTGATTGCCCTATGGGAAGTGTCTCTGGATATTCATGAATTTGAGTATGTGCTTGAGTGTTGTCTTGAGTATTGCCCTCTAGGACTTCTATAGGAAAGAACGCATGTGGGTTAAAATTAACATTCAAATCACTTGCCCATGAAGGTATCCAAGGTTCCCTTACCCTTGAATGAGTAATAGGTGTGTGTCCTATGTTGAGTTCTTGTAGACCGGGCTGTATGTATGTAGAAGGTGTCTCTGAATCTTCACTATCTTGAATTCGTACTTTAGGGACATTAGAAAAATAGTGTATTTCAACCATCTCTTTATCAAGGCATGAGTCTTTGGATAAAGTGTCCCACTCATAGTCTCAGGAATCATCACTATCAACATCGAATTCCACCATGTTCACTTGTGGATAGGAATCATGCATGGGGATAGAGCTTTCTCCTTTGTGCTAGTAGCCTACCCCTGATCTTTCTTCTTTTGACCTCCAAAGAAGGTTCAATAGGCTCTAGCAAACCTCTATTTCTTTTGCCTAAGGGTCCTCTTCCCTTGTACCCCATTTTTTGCATCATTTCAAATCCTTTCCCATATTGATCGGTTTGAATGTTAATGTGTTGAATTCTTTCCACGGGAGTATTTGAGGTATCATTTTCATCTTGATAGAGCCATTGGAGAACTTCATCTTCTTCTTTGTCAAATGCTGCCTTGTCACTTTCTCTTACAAAGTAAGAGTTATATTTGTGAGGAAGATATTCCTTAGATGGTTTCCCATGTGTTCTTGGAGATGTAGGTAAGTCGAATAGGTAAACAAAATATTCCCCTACTCCCTTGGAATTGATTTTACATTGTTTTTCAAATGTATGCATCATCTCACTCATTTTTTTGTAATGGTCCTCTTTAGCTTTATCTTTCTCTTCTTTGGTGGGTTTGACAAGTTCTACTTCTGGTATAGATGCTTTATCTGAATTTTCATTTGAAGTTGGACCCTCATAACTCACTTTCTCCTTTCCTTTAGTTGATGTAGTTGAGTTAGTTCGAGGAGGGTTTGAAGTAGAAGTAGTACTTAATGTTAACTTAGGATCATCCTCTTTTATGTCTTCAATGGTAGCCTTTGGAATAATTCCTTCTTTATTATGCAGAATAAATAATTCATGGAGAGGCTTTAGTGCATTGAAATATTGGAAAGGATTTGAGTCCCCTCCAATCATGATTTCCTCACCCATGTATGGAAATTTTATGCATTGATGATACGTGGACGGAACCGCTTTCATCTCATGTATCCACAGCCTCCCCAATAAGATATTATAAGTTAGTTTCATATCTAAGACTTGGCATTTTGTGTCCTTTTTGACAGGTCCAACTTGAATGGGCAATATAATCATGCCTTTTGAAGCTCTCTCTGCCTCATCATAAGCCTTGATGGTAATTCTTTTTGTAGGATCAATGCATGACTTGGATAATCCTAGAGATTTGACAAGGCTCAAAGTGTAGTTGTTAAGACCAGCTCCCCTATCTATGAGAGCTCTCTTGATCTTATGTCTTTCGATCAAAACTTCTATATGTAACGGTAGATTTTGGGGATGGCTAATGGAAATGTCATCATGGTCTGAAAATGAAAGGAAATGGGGTGCAATGAGATGTCCTACCATATTTTGAAACTTCTCCTCTTCCAAGTTGATAGGAACATTAGTTTCCACTAATGCTTTTTCCAAAATCTCCTTATGATTTGGAGATAGTTTTAATAACTCCAAGATAGAAATTTGTGTTGGAGTCTTTTGTAGTTGATCCACCAAACTATATGGTTTTGTTGTTTTAGCTAGTTGTTTTGCCAAAATGTTGGATTGCAGAGGGCCAATAGGTTTAGGATCAACCCCTTGTAGGGTAATCCTTGAAGTCTGCCCCCTAGTGATAACATTAGATGTTTCCTTTTGGGGCTGTTCCTCGGTCACAATAGTGTTTACAACATGCTCACCCTTGGATAATGTATTGATAACATTATCATAATGAGGCGCCAAATTGATATTGTTGCTACTTTGCTTATTCCCATTGGACGGTTCACCTTTCTCATGGTTATAAAAAGGTTGTTTAAACGTTGTGTGATCTTCATTACTTTGAGGCCCTTCGATAGTGATTATACCATTATCAATCAAGTCTAGCACCATGTTCTTCAACTGTAAGCAATCATTTGTCTTATGCTCTCTAATTCTATGATATTCGCAATGACTATTCTCACTCCACCAACTGGGTTTGTTCTGTGGCTCATAGGGTTGAATGCTAGGAAAATTAAAGATCTTATTAGCAATGAGAGTCCTCAATGCTTTCTCGAGAGGTTCACCCAAAGGTGTGAAGGTCCTCTTAGGAGTTGGTGCCAAGAATTGCTTAAACTTGTTACCTCCTTGATTGTTCCCAAAGTTGCCACTATTGGTATTGTTGTTGAAAGCCACTTTGGGAGCCTGATTTGCATTGTTCACCTAATTAGGTGTTCTTGTGAGAGAAAAAGGAGTCACTTTTAAATTATTAGAATCAACAACACTGTCATTGACAACTCCTTTATTATCGTTCTTCAACCCAAACTGATTATAGATGTTAGAAAAGTTCTTATTTTGGTTGTTATGGTTGTTGTTGGAGGTATTGTTATTGTAGTTCTTATTGTCCTTGTAAAGTTTTAACTCTCCAATCTTAACTAATACCTCCTCTGTAGTCACTCCATTTTCAATGAGATCTTGGAAGGTTTTAGGACATTGCATTCTCAACTGACAATTCATCTCATTACTCAAGCTATTGATAAAGATATCCATCTTTTCTTTTTCTGGTACACTCCGAGGATATTTAGCAAATACTGTCCTCCATCTTTGTAGGAAGATTAGGAATCCTTCTTCTTCTTTTTGCTTGGTATTACATAAGGTGATCATTGTGACTTCGTGTTTGATATTGTATGAATAGTGTGTCACAAATTTAGAAGCCAGCTCTTCAAAGGTTTTAATGCCAGAAGGTAATTTTGAAAACCATTCCATGGCCATACCTCCCAAACTCCTAGGAAATAATCTCATTAAATAAGTTGTATCGTGCATGAACCCTAAACTCAATGCACAAAATTCCCGTAGATGATCTTGAGGATCAGATGTTCATTCATTTTTGTCATACTTAGGAAATACTACATTGATAGGGAATGGTACCATGACTAGACTCTTGTCAAAAGGAAAAGGACATAATGCTTCTATTGAAAAGGGCTTTGGAGCCCCACTTTGCTTTATCGTGTCCAATTGCATTTGAAATAACTTAAATTGTTTATTCATGATATCGATCGGGCTTTCCTCAGCTTCTGGTGGCTTAAGTTGATTAACATCATAGTCATGAGGAAGTTTAAGACCTGTTCAGGCTAGGTCTAGAAAGTACTTTTCCTTATCTCTTTCCATTGCTTTCTCCATGAGTTTCAAGAAGTACGGGTTTTGTATAGCTTCACTAACCTTTTCATCAGTGGAATCATCTGCGGTTGGTTCACCATTACCCCCGTTATTATTGTTGTTAATCCCTTGATTTTCAAGGTCTATTCCTCCATTATTGGTATTACCCTGATTGCTTGGGTCAATACCTCCATTTTTGTTATTACCCAAGCTACCAGAGTACATCATGTTGGTTTTTGCTTCTTGAATAGGTGGTTCTTGTGGTACTCTTGGGACAAAAAAAGTATCACTCGGGAAAGGAAGCTCTTGCCTTAGGTAAGTGTTAGGATAATAAGTAGAAAATGCAAATATTAACAAACAAGAGAGAACACAATAACATAAAATTTAACATGGTTCACCCAATCCTTGGGCTACGTCCACCAACAGTGAGTCCAATATCTTTATTATTATCCAGTGATTACAATCTGAAACTTGCAACTCAATACCACCGCAGGAAGCTACAATAATCCCTCATACATTCAATCTCAAACCCTAAGCCCTTTTTACAAGTATTTTTGACATAACGAAATTAGGGCAAAAATACTCCGACTAATAGAAAATAGATGGCCGACACTTAACATCAGGGGCTCTGCCCCTTGACCCTGTTGATAAGTCTGATTAGGCTCCACATACATAACAATCTCCCACTTGGAGACTGATCAGACTCCACAACAATATCCTCCCACTTGGAGACTGATCGACCAAAAACCTGTAGCTCCCACTAGAATAATGAAACCACCCTAGACTCAGCTATTCTTTTATTCTATTCAGTCTAGAAGACCAACCAAAGCTGAACATGAATTCAGCTTCTCCCTTGTGACTGCCTTTGTAAACATATCTGCTGGATTATCATCTGTATGTATCTTCTCCAACCGTAACTGTCCATCATCCAATACTGACTGAATGAAATGATATTGCAATTGTATGTGCTTTGTTTTTTAGTGCAAAGCATAATTCTTTGCAAGATGAATGGCACTCTGACTATCTGAATACAAATAATTATCTACTTGTGGATGTCCCAATTTTTCCATGAAGAATTGAAGCCATATCATCTCCTTGGCTGCCTTTGTAGCAGCAACATACTCTACCTCTGTAGTAGATAAAGCATTCACCTTTTGTAACCGAGAAATCCAACTTACTATTGTCCCACCAACAGTAAATACATAACCTGTAGTACTCCATCTGGTATCAATATCTCATGCCAAATCTGAGTCAACATAACCATGAACAGTAGTAGAAGAGCCCCCAAAGTGTAAACACTTATTGGATGTACCTCTCAAATATCTGACAATCCATTTGACTACATTCCAATGCTCAATCCCAGGGTGACTCATATACCAGCTAACGACTCCCACTGCATGTGCAATATCTAGCCTAGTACATACCATAGCATACATTAAGCTCCCTACAGCTGAAGCATTAGGTATCTTGGACATTCTTGCCTCTTCTTCTGGTGTCTTTGGACACGTTTCTTTAGTCAATTTCAAATGACCAAGCAAAGGTGTAGTGACAGCTTTGGCATCTTTCATGTAGAATCTCTGCAACACCTTCTCAACATAATCAACCTGAGATAGAGTTAATTTTCTGTTCTTCCTATCTCTGCAAATTTTCATGCCAAGGATTTGTTTTGCTACCCCCAAATCCTTCATAGCAAAAGATTTTGCTAACTGTTGTTTCAACCCCTTAATATGATCCATGTTAGAACCAGATACAAGCATATCATCAACATAAAAACATAGAATAATGTAGCTATCATTATTTAACCTCTTGAAATAAACATAATGGTCAGAATTACATCGAGTGTATCCATTCTCATGCATAAAAGTATCAAATTTAATATACCATTTCCGAGGTGCTTGCTTCAGGCCATATAAACTTTTCTGCAATTTGCACACTAAACTCTCCTTACCCTTGACCTCATATCCCTGTGGCTGTACCATATAAATTTCTTCATTCAAATCACCATGAAGAAAGGTTGTTTTAACATCAAGCTGCTCTAAATGCAAATCTTTAGTAGCCACAATACTTAAAATAGTATGAATAAAAGTCATTTTAACAACTGGAGAAAAAATCTCATCAAAATCAATACCATGTTTCTATGCAAATCCTTTTATGACTAATCTGGCTTTAAATCTTTTCTTACCTCCATCTTCTTTCAACCTGTAAACCCATTTATTCTGCAAAGCCTGTTTTCTTGCAGGTAACTGACATAAGTCCCATGTTTGATTTTTCAACAAAGAGTCCATTTCATCTGTCATTGTAGACTCCCACTGAAGTTTTGTATCCACCTGCATAGCTTCATTATAACATTCAGGTTCACCAGCATCAGTTAATAAGATAGATTACAAAGAAGGTGAAAATCTATCTGGAGGTCTACTTAGCCTTGTTGACTGTCTAACATTCACTGGGGTGTGTGGTATTTGTTGTTGCTATTGTTGTGGAGCATAAGGAATTTTTGGAACATTAGCATTTGGAATGTCATCCAGCACTACATAATCATTTTCTTTCTTCTCATGCTGCTGCAACAGATCTTTGTACAACACTTTCTCATTGAATATGACATCCGACTTCTTACAATTTTATGATTTTCAAAATCCCAAAGCTTATAACCAAATTCATCAATGCCATATCCAAAAAATACACATTTCTTTGACTTAGCTTCTAGCTTGGTTCTATTTTCAGAATCTATAAGTGCAAAAGCTTCACAACCAAAGGTTTTGAGAAAAGAATAACTCACCTTCTTACCACTCCATGCTTCCTCTGGAATACCACAGTCCAAAGGAGTGGAGGGGCCTCTATTGATTAAATAAATAGCAGTGTTCACAGCCTCTACCCACATATTTTTGGGCAGTCTAGCATGCAACCTCATACTCCTTGCATACTCCATTATTGTCATGTTCATGTGTTCAACCACTCCATTTTCTTGTGGAGTCCTTGGTACAGTTTTCTATCTACA
The DNA here is from genome assembly GCA_027943335.1 of Chamaecyparis obtusa. Classification (NCBI taxonomy): domain Eukaryota; kingdom Viridiplantae; phylum Streptophyta; class Pinopsida; order Cupressales; family Cupressaceae; genus Chamaecyparis; species Chamaecyparis obtusa. The sequence continues at coordinate 218,609 of BSBK01001546.1, forward strand.
AATATCAATAGAGGCACAATAATCTTCAAATTATTTTCTGCAATACTCACCACCATTATCAGATCTGAGACATTTTAATCTTTTTCCAGTCTCATTTTCAACCAAGCTTTTCCATTTCTTAAAAGTTTCAAATACATCAGATTTCTATCTAATGAAATATATCCATACTTTCCTAGTTGCATGATCAATGAATGTAACATAATACTGAGAGCCACCAAGGGAAGATACCTGAGTTGGACCCCATAAATCTGTATGCACAAGCTCTAATTTTTCATCTTTCTTTTCCTTCACACTCTTTACAAAATTGACTCTCTTTTGCTTTCCATATACACAACTTTCACAGAAATCCATATTAACACATTTCAGACCTGGTAGGGCTTTCTTTGAATGAAGTAATTTCATACCTTTCTCACTCATGTGCCCAAGTCTGTTGTGCCACAGTGCTGTTTCAGAATCTCCAGCTACTGTCTCTTGTTCTACTTGCTCAACTGCAACAACTATTCTTGAACATTCATTTTTCTCTGAAATAATTAAAGTAGAGGGAACAGTATGACCTGTACAAAGATATAAGGTGCCTACTTTCACACCTTTTGCTACTACTAAGGAACCTTTTGAAATCTTCCAATTTTTATCATTAAAAGTAACTATGCAACCCTCATCAGCGAGTTGCCCTGCTGAAATTAAATTTCTACTTAGCCTTGGAACATGTCTTACCTCTTGTAGTAGGCAATGATTCCCATTGTGCAACTTAATCTTGATTTTCCCTTTTTTCAATAATTTGACAGGGTTCATTATCTCCCAAATAAACTAGCCCAAAATCCCCTTGGACATAATCAACAAAATAACTTCTATGGGGTGAAGCATGAAATGAATCCCCCGAATCTAATACCCATGAATCATCAACATTTTCTAAAGACAAAAGCAAAGCATCCTCTTCGGATTTGTTACTTACCACATTTGGCTCCTTGTTTCCATCATTTTTGTCTCCTTGATCTTTCTTTCGAGACCAACAATCTTTCTTCTTATGACCTAGTTTTCCACAGTACCAACAATCATTTGGCCCTTTGGATTCAGACCTCTTTCCCTTTGATTTTCCTCTTGATTTTCCACAATTTCCAGAGTTGTTTCCTCTATCTCTTGTTCTGCCTCTGCTTTCTGTGTTCAATACACTATCTAATGTGGATGCCCCTAAGCTTTTCCTATGAATTTCCTCACTCAATATAACACCAACAACATCATCAAAATTTAGGATATTTGAACCAGAAATAGAATTACTAACAGCCATTACCAAGCCATTCCAACTTTCTGGCAAAGAACACAAAATCAAGAGAGCCCTAACATCATCATCAAAAGTAATTTTAACTGAGGTTAACTGACTTGTAACTGTATTAAACTCATTCAAATGATCAGCAAATGATCCACCTTCTACCATTTTCATATTAAATAAACGCTTCATAAGAAATACCTTGTTTGAAGCTGAAGGCTTTTCATAAATTTGACATCGGTTTGCGATGGCTGTGTCGCAATTGAGACAGCCATGTGTTGCAATTGCAACAGTAATAGACGTCGCTATTTTTTAGTCGCAAAATATGACATCTTTCCTTTTCCGTCGCAATTACATCTTCAATCTGTCGCTATCCAGCCCCTTCATTGTGACATCAACCTCGTTGCAATTCCTTATATTAGCGTCACAATGGCAATGAATACCATAGTACTTACGACGCGCTTGTCCGATATTGCGACGGCATTTGGGCATCACCAATACAGGAAATCCATCGTAATTCTATGCGTAACCATCGCAAGTACGACGAACACCCACCGAAACTGCGATGGCTAGAGGCTTGTCGCATGGTCGCATGTTCTTGGGAAGCCACATGCGATCATGCGACAAGCATGAAATCCATCGTAATTCTATGTGTAACCGTCGCAAGTGCGACGTACACCTACGCAATTGTGATGGTCAGAGGCTTGTCGCATGGTCGCATGCACTTGGGAAGCCGCATGCGATCATGCGACAAGCATGAAATCCGTCGTAATTCTATGTAACTATCGCAAGTGCGACGTACACCCACCGAAACTGCAACGGCATTTGGGCGTCGCCAATACAGCAAATCTATTGTAATTCTATGCGTATACGTCGCAATGGTGATGAACACCCAAGCAACTGTGACGACTAGAGGCTTGTCGCATGGTCGCATGCGCTTGGGAAGCCACATCCGATCATGCGACAAGCATGAAATCCGTCATGAACTTTAGCCACAGTCAAATCAATCAATATTCCATTTCAATATTTAGCAGATTTATGGTCTGACAATCATTAGACAAAAGAATTAATGTAAATTCTCATTAATATAAGAATCATAAATCAAAAGATTTTCCTTGTGATAATTGTAATTATTATTGGTATGTTTACTTAAAATTTCTAGCAATGGTAATCACACATCAATGACAAATCAAGCAACAAAATTTTCACATATATACAAAGAGCGTGCTTGGTCAAAGATATCAATTTTTATTTTCTGTATGGCAATATGGTTGAGGAAGTTTGTACACAATTTCAACTCTTATGCCTGAGGAAGACTGCAGGTTTTAAGAGAAAATGCTTTATTTTATGTGCAGATTCTTATAAACTCCGTGTTATTCATATAAGACTATTATTTAATGCTAAATTTTTCATGATCTGCAATTTTATATCAAACTTCTTCAATATTTGACATGCCCCGGTTGTCATTACAGCATGGCAAATGCATTCTCTGAAGGCCTCGTTCTAACTGATAAGAGCGGATTAAGTCAGCAAATGCTGTTAGATGTCTTGGTAGGCTTCTTTATGCATGCTTTTGCAAGGAACCCTATCTTTTATTTTGGTACTTTTGAGCATACTTTTAAGTTCTATTACAACAAATAGGTAGGTCATAACATGCAATGCTAAGGACATTGCAAAGAGGAAAATGGTTTAGGATAGCAAACCAGTGCCATCTTTGCTAATACAATGATTTATGATAGGAATTAGGTGCAATCAGCAATCCTATGTTTAAGTTGAAAGGGCCAGCTATGATTCAACAAAAGTTCCCCCCAACATTTCCATTGAAACATCAACAGAAGGATATACGTTTAGCACTTGCTCTTGGAGATGATGTTGGAGTATCTATGCCTGTAGCTGCTGCAGCCAATGAGGTATCTTAAGTTTATCTTTCTCTCTTTGTCTACCAGAATGAATTTAAAAGCTATGCTAGCAATTGGCTCAAATCACTTTTACAATATATATATATAACACCAACAACATCATCAAAATTTAGGATATTTGAACCAGAAATAGAATTACTAACAGCCATTACCAAGCCATTCCAACTTTCTGGCAAAGAACACAAAATCAAGAGAGCCCTAACCTCATCATCAAAAGTAATTTTAACTGAGGTTAACTGACTTGTAACTGTATTAAACTCATTCAAATGATCAGCAAATGATCCACCTTCTACCATTTTCATATTAAATAAACGCTTCATAAGAAATACCTTGTTTGAAGCTGAAGGCTTTTCATAAATTTGACATCGGTTTGCGATGGCTGTGTCGCAATTGAGACAGCCATGTGTTGCAATTGCAACAGTAATAGACGTCGCTATTTTTTAGTCGCAAAATATGACATCTTTCCTTTTCCGTCGTAATTACATCTTCAATCTGTCGCTATCTAGCCCCTTCATTGTGACATCAACCCCGTTGCAATTCCTTATATTAGAGTCACAATGGCAATGAATACCATAGTACTTACGACGCGCTTGTCCGATATTGCGACGACATTTGGGCATCACCAATACAGGAAATCCATTGTAATTCTATGCGTAACCATCGCAAATACGATGAACACCCACCGAAACTGCGATGGCTAGAGGCTTGTCGCATGGTCGCATGCGCTTGGGAAGCCACATGCGATCATGCGACAAGCATGAAATCCATCGTAATTCTATGTGTAACCATCGCAAGTGCGACGTACACCTACGCAATTGTGATGGTCAGAGGCTTGTCGCATGGTCGCATGCACTTGGGAAGCCGCATGCGATCATGCGACAAGCATGAAATCCGTCGTAATTCTATGTAACTATCGCAAGTGCGACGTACACCCACCGAAACTACAATGGCATTTGGGCATCGCCAATACAGCAAATCTATCGTAATTCTATGCGTATACGTCGCAATGGTGATGAACACCCAAGCAACTGTGACGACTAGAGGCTTGTCGCATGGTTGCATGCGCTTGGGAAGCCACATCCGATCATGCGACAAGCATGAAATCCGTCATGAACTCCTTTAGCCGCAGTCAAATCAATCAATATTCCATTTCAATATTTAGCAGATTTATGGTCTGACAATCATTAGACAAAAGAATTAATGTAAATTCTCATTAATATAAGAATCATAAATCAAAAGATTTTCCTTGTGATAATTGTAATTATTATTGGTATGTTTACTTAAAATTTCTAGCAATGGTAATCACACATCAATGACAAATCAAGCAACAAAATTTTCACATATATACAAGGAGCGTGCTTGGTTAAAGATATCAATTTTTATTTTCTGTATGGCAATATGGTTGAGGAAGTTTGTACACAATTTCAACTCTTATGCCTGAGGAAGACTGCAGGTTTTAAGAGAAAATACTTTATTTTATGTGCAGATTCTTATAAACTCCGTGTTATTCATATAAGACTATTATTTAATGCTAAATTTTTCATGATCTTCAATTTTATATCAAACTTCTTCAATATTTGACATGCCCCGGTTGTCATTACAGCATGGCAAATGCATTCTCTGAAGGCCTCGTTCTAACTGATAAGAGCGGATTAAGTCAGCAAACGCTGTTAGATGTCTTGGTAGGCTTCTTTATGCATGCTTTTGCAAGGAACCCTATCTTTTATTTTGGTACTTTTGAGCATACTTTTAAGTTCTATTACAACAAATAGGTAGGTCATAACATGCAATGCTAAGGACATTGCAAAGAGGAAAATGGTTTAGGATAGCAAACCAGTGCCATCTTTGCTAATACAATGATTTATGATAGGAATTAGGTGCAATCAGCAATCCTATGTTTAAGTTGAAAGGGCCAGCTATGATTCAACAAAAGTTCCCCCCAACATTTCCATTGAAACATCAACAGAAGGATATGCGTTTAGCACTTGCTCTTGGAGATGATGCTGGAGTATCTATGCTTGTAGCTGCTGCAGCCAATGAGGTATCTTAAGTTTATCTTTCTCTCTTTGTCTACCGGAATGAATTTAAAAGCTATGCTAGCAATTGGCTCAAATCACTTTTACAATATATATATATATATATATATATATATATATATATATATATATATATATATATATATATATATATATATATATATATATATATATATATATATATATATATATATATTGGGTAAGGAGTTCTAGCCTATGGTTTAATCTCAATTGTCTAGTTTTTAAAATTCTTAAGGTTTTCAAGAAGGCTAGAAGCATGGAGCTTGGTGATCATGACTTTTCAGCTGTCTATCAAGCAATGAAGGAGCCATAAAAGACTTGTAAATCTCATGTGCACATGATGTCATGGATTGTTGGAATCAGACCATCGAATAGTAGAATTACTAGATGACACGTGTGCATACACTTTCTTCAAATATCCCATGTCACATTTTGAAGATGGTGGATATGCCATAATTTATTGACTTCAAGGAATCACTCCCTTCAGAGATTTTGAGACATAAACAATAATATTATATGTGTTGTAAACATTTTTTCATTCTTTCAACCATTAATAAAATGTAACATTCAATCAATATCACATGATAACATTCATTAACACATTAGATTCGTTAACACGCAACATTCATCAATATTCTACATTAACACATAATTCATGAACATTCATTAGCACATAATTAAATTCATTGAGACATAAAATTTAGTCATTATCAATTAAGGTATGTAGATGACAATCATTTCTTTTTTTTCTTTCTAATTTTTTTTTCTATGTAAGCTCTAAGAGGAGCATCAGTGTTATCATCAATTCCCCCCTCATCAGTTGTTTTGTTCTCTGTTCTTGATGATCTCAAATTTCTATGCTACTGCAAAGGGGGGTCCTCTGCAATAACAAATAAAAGAGTTAAATTAAAAATATTTTATTATAATTGTTACAATTATTTAATTATTTTAAAGAACATAACTGTGGCGCTCTTTACCTGATCTGGCCACATCATTTTGTCTGGACTCAACCTCAACATGCTCATGAACACCAACCCCTCGATCCTCTACAGCTGCTATACAAAATGTTACGTTAATCCAAACACCAATTGCAATTACATATAAAAAATTTAATAGCAAATGTATACCTCCACCACTAGGATGCACATCATGTGAACCTTCATCATGCATAGATTGTGTAGAAGGATTGTCAGGCTGCATTCCAATATCCTACGCATTGTTATCATTGCTTGCTTAAAACAGATATACTCACTTTATATTGGAACTTAACATCAAATAGACTAATTGGTAAAGTATTCAATTTGAAATAAATTTCATTTAGCTTATTTACCTGTGGCTCAGATGCATCATTATTAGAACCTTGCGCACTGATTTCATTATTAGAACCTTGCATAAAAACAGGTCACACTGAGTAAATAGATCTCATCTCTCCAAATGGATTGACACCATCCGCTGCCAATGAAAGCCTGAGATTACGAGGTTCTTCTTTGAAGTGTTGCCACTTTTCCTCTATGTGCATAAATGCCGAACCATCTGCAGGGATTCGAATAATGTCATCTTGACTTCTATTGCGTGCATGGTAATCCATAAATTGTGCCAAGCTAGAGAGATCACAATTATATGAGTCAAACATAGTCATGAAAAAGCACATAAATTAGTTATTATATGCAATTAAAAGATGTTTAGGAGAGGTGAGGAATGGACACCACAAGTAAGTATTTTCAGGACTAATTGTTTAATACAAGATGAAGTTTATAAATTAGTCATAGATTCAGGTACTTGCAGCAATCTAATATCATCGGATGTTGTCAATGCTTTGAAACTACCTATTCAACACCATCCTAGGCCTTATTATGCTACATGGGTGGAGGAAAATCAAAATTTCATAGTGCATTATCAGACCATGTTAAATTTCTCAATAGGTGGGTACTTTGATCAGATTCTGTGATGTTGTAAAAATGAATTGTGCACATGTTATCCTAGGAAGATCTTGGCAAGTTTCTAGGAAAGTGTTACATGATTGCTTCACTAACATCTACCAAGTGTGGAGTAATGGAAAAAGGTTTGAGTTGATACCATTGCCTTGCAAGGGAAATGAATCTCTCCTCATAGGAAGAATTAGAGAATTGGATACAGGTCAGACTGGGAAAAGCATAAAGTTGGAACAACAAGTAGTGGAGAATAAAGGACAGAGAATTCTGAATTCTGTGACAGAGATAAGGATAGGATTTAAAGGTGGTGAAGGAGTGTTAGTGGGGGATTGGTACTGTCCTATCAGAGGACATGAAAAAGACAATGAAAAGATGGTGCAACAGTAGTTGGAAGGACAACAAGGGTGCTGCCCCAAACAGGTAGAAATAAAGACTGTCCAGACAGTCAAGAAAACAACCAAGGCAACAATGGTGACTGCCCCAAGGGCAGGAGTTATGATTTCTAACAAATGTTTGAATGTTTTGCATGCAGGACATCAGCAGAAGAGACACTTTACCTTAGGAGGTTTCATTCCTATGCACCATATGCAGAGATATGGAGGAAAAGAAGCAATTTATGCCAGACACGGTTCTTGGGACAAGAACATCTTTAAAGGTGGTGAAATTGATGCAGGAGCATCATATGCTTATCAAAGGCACATTGGAGATCCAAGGCATTACAAAGGTCATGGAGCATCTCCTAGATTCAATTGGGCAATCCTTCAACTAATCATGGCACATGGAGGCATTGGAAGTCATGAAATTGCATAATGTCCTGATGGATTTCTATGTTGAAAAAAGTTGTAATTGCATCTTAGGGTTGCCTAGGGTAGAAAAGACATTGGATAGGGTCCTATAGGTTATCATAACCTTACCATGTCATTACATAAATCAGAAGATTCAATAAACTCTTTAAGAGCATAGTTTAGTAGTTTAAAATTTGAAATTTGAATGTTAACGGCTATAAAGCCATTTTGGAAGGAAACTTCATAATTCAAATTTTAAGAAGGATTAGCAAATGAAACTAGTTGGAGACGGTTAAGAGGGGTAGTTACCATGCCCAGGTCTATAAATATGTGTTTGTACGGACTGGAAGATATAATGGACGGACTGTCTCAGAAAAGTGAATAGAAAAAGCTTGGTTTGAACAGCAATTTGAAGCATTCTTGGTTTTTCTGCATATCTTTGGATTGAGAATGTATTGTGCTATCTTACCAAACATGTTTTGATGATAATAATCGAGTCTTGAATCCATTTGGTGAGTTTGTTGTTCAATTTTATTCACTGCCTGGCTGTAGCAGACAGTTTTCAAGCAATTTTGTAGTTTTTTTTTCATTAAATCATGCTCATCCCATGAAATGTCCACTGTTTCTTCATGGAATGGAACTCTTCTAACATGTACAAATGCTTCTAACTCTGTAATGAATATCTAACCAGAATATTTGGTGGCCACCAACAATAAAAAGGTGAAAACAAGGGTTAAGGATTGAAGGGACAGTCCTATAGAGAGAGATTTGCCTTAAGGAGGGCAGTGTTTGAGTTTTGATTCATGGTTATGATGTTGAAACATTGATGTTTGCACTTGGAATTAGTCAAAGAAGTCATTACACATGTGAGATTAGTGATACCCTGGGAACAAGGGTTTATAAGGGATGAATTGGGGTTTTGGGGATGGGAAACCCATAGACTGAAATTGATTGTGTATTTGTCTAATTGAAGGCATTTGATGAGCCTATACAAAGTTTGAAGTCCATACATTAAGTATTGCTATATGTTGCTTTGTAAATGCACTAGTTGTTCCATTGTTAAAGACAGGGTCATTGTGAAGAAACTTTGATTTTTGCCAAAGGAAGCCCATCCAATCTTGACATATGTTTTATATAAGGATAAAGGGTATTTGAAAAGGTTGTTTTTTCAGAGAGTCACTTGAGAAAAATAAAAGATATTTGCCAATTTACCTTGCTATTGTTACAAAAATTGAAAATTGTCATTGACAACATTTTGGTTTGCTATGCATTTTTACTTCAGAGGTGTTGAAACTTGAAGGTAATGTTTGGAACATGTTAGATATGCTAAAACAAACCTATTGAAGCCTTGAAACCTCCTAGAGTTGACTATTTGTAGATTTTGCCCATCAGGACCTAGAAGGGTCACTTGGAACACTTCTACAATTTTGCTCATTTTGGGTTGTTTAAAGGGTTCATCATTCTATCCTTTGCATCACTCCCATTTTAGCACAAGCAGAGAGAATGCTAACAAAGGTTGCGAAATTAGGATTTACACCTACCAAGTGTATTTGATTGAAAGTTTCTACAACCTTTTCAACAAATCCATCTTGTGCATATCTTGCAATTGTTGCAGTCCACGAGACCACGTTTCTCTGAGGCATTCTCTCAAACAATTTATGTGCCTTGTCTATGCTTTTACATTTTGCATATATGTCTATAACAGAATTTCCAACTATAATATCTCATGAAAACCCCCCTTTCATTATGCTTTGATGGATATCCATACCCTGTTCCAAAGATCCTATTTTGGCACAGACAAGGAGTATGTTGGCAAAGGTTATGGAATAGGCATGGAGTAAGAGGAGTTATAGAATGAATAACTTTGTGAATCTTCCACTGTACTAGACCAACTTTGTGAATCTTCCACCGTACTAGACTAGCTCAGTTATCTTCAATAAAAATATTTGTTAAATATGGAGAGGTATCAATCTTAAGGCATCTAACTTAATTTCATTGTGTAATACATAAACCCAACATCTGAAATAGGCACCTTGAGGTTGATGAAATGAGCATTTAACAGATCTCTGTTTTAAACTTTCAAAGATATTTGCATTAGTTCTTATTTTCACATGTTCCCTTCTTTCTTCTTCCTCCCTGCAGCCTCCTTTCAAATGAGTTTCTCTTCTCCCTTCTATATCTCATGTTTGAGGGAGTCACAACTTTTCATTTCATGCCTTTTGACTATTCGTTAAAGTTAATTTTATTCTTTTAAATTTTAATTTTATCCTTTTGTATTTTACTTTATTATTTTTTATAATTAAATCCTATTCAAAGAGGGGACATTACGATGACAATTTGGTAATTTGGGGTGAAATTGCGTAGTTCTTTGAATAAATCCATGTAGGCTAGTCTAGTTGAGGTGTTTAGGCATGCTCAAGAAGGCATTTTGCATCCACTTAAATTTAATCTTTAAAAGTTATTTATAACTCACTTATGAGATCATAGAATCAGATTTCAGAGGTATTTCTCTCATGGTCTATATCAACATTCAGTACTCTCTTCTTCTTGAATTAACATGTTTATTCCACTATCATAATTTTGTGGGGATACATCAAAACTCCTCGAGATCCTTGTGAAAACATATATAGTAAGGGTTGTAGAAAAATAAAAACACCAAACCAAATAATAAGCCCCCATAATGTAAAGCCAATATAGGAATTCATGAACTAAATTTAGCGGCTGAATTTGACTATGTTAACTGTCAATGCAAACATCATCTTGTAATTGTTCTATCTAATGTCCTTTTTTTCAAAATGAAGCCTAGTTGAAACCCAAAATGCCCATCATATATTTAAATTCTTTAAGTGGATTTTGGCAATTTTGCACTAAGGAAATGGGATTAAAATTATAACAGAGGGCCTCAAGTAAAGTGAAAATATAAAAGAAGGTCTCTTATCATTAAATTTTATTTTAAATAATTCCTCTCCAATATCAATCAAAATTCATGAAGGAAATTTGAAGATTTATATCTTTTAGATGAAATTTCTATTTAAAAAAGGCAAAGTGAGGAGGACGCATATTGATCTCTTCCTCCTCACTTTTATTCAGTGGTGATAGCCATTGAAGAAAGGAATGATCTAACCACATTCAAAGTGGCAAAATAGATAAGTTCTTTACAATCTCATGAGAAGTATATGCAATGTTCTACAGAAAGCTTGGTGCAAGCTTTCCAATCTCCTACAAAAATTGAAGAAACTCTCCCACGATTTATATCTTTTGGATAAAATTTTTATTTAAAAAAGGCATAGTGAGGAGGATGCATATTGATCTCTTCCTCCTCACTTTTATTCAGTGGTGATAGCCATTGAAGAAAGGAATGATCTAACCACATTCAAAGTGACAGAATAGATAAGTTCTTTACAATCTCATGAGAAGTATATGCAATGTTCTACAGAAAGCTTGGTGCAAGCTTTTCAATCTCCTACAAAAATTGAAGAAACTCTCCCACGATTTATATCTTTTGGATGAAATTTCTATTTAAAAAAGGCAAAGTGAGGAGGACACATATTGATCTCTTCCTCCTCACTTTTATTTAGTGGTGATAGCCATTGAAGAAAGGAATGATCTAACCACATTCAAAGTGGCAGAATAGATAAGTTCTTTACAATCTCATGAGAAGTATATGCAATGTTCTACAGAAAGCTTGGTGCAAGCTTTCCAATCTCCTAAAAAAATTGAAGAAACTCTCCAAAGACTCTTCCTCACCCAAATAAATTCCAAGGAAATTTTAGCTAATAGAGGACATGGTAGAGAACAAGGAATAGGAAGTGGATCACTGAATCATTCAATGCAGGTGTTCTAAACAATATGGACACGAAGGGAAAAAAGATTGACTTGAATAAGTCGAAAGACAATTAATTAAAGTCTTCTAAAGATGCAAAGTACTCTACATTCTTTGCATGCATTTTGACAAAAGAACACCAAAAGAATGTGTGGTTCCTAAATAGCAGCTATTCAAATCATATGAAAAGTAAATATACCCTCTTTGTCAAATTAGATGATTCATAAGAAGTCTAACTTAAATTTAGTGATGATAAAGAAAATGATGTAATGGGTAAAAGTACCCTTGCAGTGAAGACTAAGCAAGGAGAAATTATTATATTCATGATACTTGTGCCAAAACTAAAACATAATCTTTTGAATATTGGGCAGCTAGTAGCATAAAATTACAAAAGTGTATTTGAAGATAACCACAACAAGATATTTAATAAATTAGATAAATATCGCTTGTAGCAAAGTCTTGTATGATAGAGAATATATTATTTCCTCTCCCATTGGTTTCCACTAAGATGCATGCATTCATGGTAATAACAGATGATTCGTGGTTATGGAACCAACAATACGGTCATTTTAAATTTCAAGGATTAAGTTTGCTTCACAAGAAGAATATGGTTAGAGGACTTCCTACAATTCAATCCAAGAAGAAATTTGTTCAAGGTGTGCACAAGCACCATCATGATAATTTTTCAGTGAACAAATCATGGAGGGCAATATCTCCAATAGAGCTTGTGTGTTGACATTTGTGGTGATATGCAAGAGGAGAAATTGGGTAAGGATATTTATTTTTTAACTTTTATTAATGATTTCCTTGCCACACGTTGGTTTATTTTCTTATGCAAATATATAAGGATTTTCAATGCTTCAAGAATTATAAAGCTATGCTTGAAAATAAAATTGGGTATTATCTCAAAATACTCAAACAGGTAGAGGGGGAGAATTTACTTCCAAAGAGTTTTTTTATTTTGCAACAACGATGTCATAAAGAGAATTTACTGTGGCTTATACTCCCAAAAAAATGGTAATGCAAAAAGAAAGAACGATACCATTATGAAAATGGCATGAAGTATGTTGCAATCAAAATGTCTTCCAAATAGTTATTAGGGGGTTGTGCCAACAATAGTATATATTTTGAATTGAGATCCCACAAAATCAATCAAGAACATCACTCAAAGGAAACTCAAAGTAGTCATAATACTTTTGTAGCTCATTTTCATGTATTTGGTTGTCTAGCATTTATTCATATTCCAATTCAAAGGCAGACGAAGTTGGATACAAAATACCAACTTTGTATCCTTGTGGGATATGCAACTAAAGGGTACAGGTGCTATAATCCTAGCACAAAAAATGTTTTTGATGAAGGGAGAGTCTGTCAATGGAAAAATGGTGTGCAGCAAAATATACTAATAATCATGGGCATTGAAGATGGTAGTGTTCCTCCTCCCCACAAGCTCAAGTGGAAGTTCAAGCTCTAATAGGAGCTCAAGTTCTAGTCCACCAAGTTCTTCTAGTAGCACAAATTCTAATGATAATTCGCATTAAGCATAAACTCCAAGCTCTTCAAGAAATGCACAAAGACTATTTGACATTTATCATAGGACTACAATATAAAACCAATCGTTAATTTTGCTTTGTTTAGTAAAATTCAAGTGGAACCCTCTATGTATGAAAAAGTAGTCAAAGGCAAAGTATGGATTAATGCTATGAATGATGAGATGAATGCCATTAATAAAAATAAAACATGGAAATTATTTGCAACTTCCCAAAGATAAACAAGTGATTCATGTCAAATGGAATTATAAGGTGAAATATCATGTTGATGGTTCAATAGAATGACACAAGGCTAGACTAGTCACCAAAGGATTTGCACAAACACCTCAAGCAATTTACAGAAACTTTTGCTACAATTTCTGGACTTGATACAATCAAGATTATATTGGCTATTGCTACACAATACAAGTGGCTAGTATCTCGGATAAATGTAAAATCTATCTTCCTTAATAGTTATACAGATAAGGATGTCTATGTGGAACATTCAAAAACCTATGGGTTATGAAATTCTAGGCAAAGAACAATTAGTTTACAAGTTTTTAGAAAAAACACTTTATGGGTTGAAGCAAGCTCCCAATGCCTAGTATACAAGGATTAGCAATTATTTCTTGAAGAAGAGATTTAGTAGAAGAAACTAAGAGCCAACCTCATATGTTCAACATATTGATTATGATATTCTCATTGGTTGCCTTTACGTTGATGATCTTATTTATATAGGTAACAACAAAGCTCTCATGGAGAAAGAAATGAAACAGAAATATGAAATGTCAAATATAGGACCCATGCATTATTTCCTTGGTGTGAAAGTTCAACAAAAATTAGAAGGTATATTTATCAAACCAAATATGTAATTTTAGAATATCCCGTCCAAAAATGCTCAACCCTCATTCTATTAGCTACTGAACTTCTACAGCTTTAACTGATCATACAGAATGATTTGGTGTATTGATAGTTAAAAGAATTTTTAATTAAAAAATCATAACATAATTTTTAAACACTACTATTTTTTAGTGCACTTTTATACAGTGGATATCGTGACATGCCCTGGTTGGTTAACTTTAGAATATCCAGAAATTCTCAACAACCATTCTATAACTGTTGTACTTCTACAGCTTAAACACTTCATACAAAGTGATGCAAAACCATTGAATTGTTGTCGTAACTAAAATGGTAATAGTTACACCCCAGTGAAAAACATGTACATTTATCAAAAGACTCAGTGCAGTCTTGAAAGCCTTCTATAAGGCATTTTCAGATTTGTGCACTGTGTTGAGTGCTTTGTTGAAAAGAAGGACATTGTTAGAGGAATGTTTAGGTTTTTAAATGATATTTGTAAACCCTAGCTAGGCTCATGACTATATCATTTGAAAGCACAGTCCAAGGCATTTTTAGAATCTCCATGAAGCACAATGTTAATGATCGGTCTTATGACCTAGAAATATAAAGAATAATGTATGACAATAATACAACAAAGCTTTCACCTATCGGTGCTATCAAGAGTTTGAGGGGCAGTGTTCCATTTAATGGAGGCACTGATATGAATTAGTGTACAATACAGAAGCGACGCCCGAAGTACCTGAGCGCATGATAAAGGGAAGAGAGGGCGACACAAAAGGAGGAGGAAGTGAAGTTTAAAATCATATGTTTCTCGGCCTTTTGGATTCTGAATGTACAATGCCTTTCACCGCAGAGATGCCTGGCCGCAGAGATCTCCTCGTCCAACATACAAATTATCCAACGAATGCAAAAATCCCTCTCGGTGCTATTGAATATAGAAATGAACAACGTTTTCTTTTTTTTTCTTATATCCCGTTAACGTCGCAATTGCGACATTGTCGGGTTATAATTGAAAAAAAAAGCCAAAAACATATAACATTTGCCCACCATTGCAAATTGTAGTCGTAATTTCACCCCAAATGTATTAGTGGCTAGGGTGTCCATCAGATCTTTAGTTTTCATTGCTCCAGTAATATTGAATGCCACCGATTGTGCCAGGCATAAATGAATACTCCCCAGTGCCTTCCTATCCAAAATATCCCAATCTTCCTGAGACATTGCTACCTCTTTCTTAGTTATTCCCTCTAATGGATGCCATAGATCCTTCTGATAGAGATAGTCCTCCATTTTCATCTTCCATAACTGGAAGTTCTACCCATTAAACTTATCAACCTTCAGCCTACCCTCGTCTACCATTTCTCCCACTTAATTGAGAGACTCTCCCACTAACTCGTGAGACCTGCTTCAGAGAATAGATGAAAGAATAAACGAAATAACCTCGCTCTGATACCACTTGTTAGGATAATAAGTAGAAAATGCAAATATTAACAAACAAGAGAGAACACAATAACACAGAATTTAACGTGGTTCACCCAATCCCTAGGCTACGCCCACCAACATCAAGTCCAATATCTTTATTATTATCCAGCGATTACAATCTGAAACCTGCAACTCAATACCGTCGCAGGAAGCTACAATAATCCCTCATACATTCAATCTCAAACCCTAAGCCCTTTTACAAGTATTTTTGACATAACAAAATTAGGGAAAAAATACTCTGACTAATAGAAAATAGATGGCTGACACTTAACAAAATTATCAGGGGCTCTGCCCTTTGACCCCGTGGATAAGTCTGATTAGGCTCCACATACATAACAATAAGTCCCATCTTCTTGTAAAGTTTTCTTGACATAATATGATCGAGTAAAAGCAGGCATGAACATAAACCACTTGAAAATAGGCTTTTGATCTTGCTTGCTTGTGGCCAAATCCTTGTGAAATTTTCAAAATTGCTCAAAACCAAGATTTCTAACCTGGCAGGGTACTAGAACCAATAAAACAGCCAAAAGGGTATCTAAATTTGAAATCAAATTTTTTTGAAACCCTCGAAAAATGCTCATTGTTTTCCCTTTTTTGATTCTGGGCGTCACTTGCCTGAGTGTAGGCGTGACTTTAAACTTGATATGCGGTGACTAGAATTCTCTTAGGCGGCACTCTGCGAGTAAGCAGGCGGCTTTTCCCTATTGATAGGCGTGATTTAAATTTTTCTAGGTGTCACTTAAACTGTCACAGGCGTGACTTCCTTGTTTGCAGGCATTTTCTGAATAGTCATAGGCGTGACTTTACTGTTTACAAGCAATTTTTCTCTTTATGCAAGCGACACTTTACAGACTAGGTTGTAAATTTCAAATTTTAAAAATTGTAAGATTAGGTCTGTAGAATTTTCTTGCTTGAAAATGAAGTACAAACGCAACACACACATCAAATTTGCACCATGTCCCTAAAACCACACTAAAAGTGTATGTTCTCGGTCATTTTTCAAAAGTATTGAACAAGAAAGTCTTCCAAGCAATCTACCTATAGTCAAATTTGGCTTTTAACACGTTTGGCTCTATAAGGTAGCTTACTACTTATAAGGATTTAATGAAAATTTCCATTCTAAATCATGTCAAGTCCTTTTTCCCACTTGCGGGCTTCCCACACGCACAAAAGCATGATTTGGTGCAATCCAAAAGGACTACTAGAGGAAGTAAAGAAACTTGCACATAACCTAGTCACTCCCCTATTAAGGAAGAGTGTATTTTTTTTATAGTGGGTTGGATAGTACCACGGCTAAGGTGATTGTCTCCCACTTGGGTCATTCCCTCTCACCATCCTCTTAAGGAAAATCTTGGGAGGTAGGCCCTTTAGAGATCTAGATTAACTAGCATGTATATAAAAGCAAGAAAATTAAACTTAGTCCAACAAGTTTGGGAATTTGGTTCACTTAGAAAGTGAAGAGCATATTCCTATTGTTGTCCTTTATTCCCAAACACTTCAATCAGATTTTTATTCTTTTTCAATCTCTTGACAAGGAGATTCTTAATAAACGAAGTGCTTGGTTAATTCCTCCCTTCCTTTCTACCAAATTGAACTAGCATGTTTGGCTTTTTGATCCACTTTGAAAAATGGAGAGCATATGCCTAATACTTGTTCAATTTGACAAATAGTAAGGTTTCTCTATTAATATAGATTCAAATGAATAGCCACAATTTAAGCAAATGCAAGCTTGATTTGATGAATACCTCTTTTTTGTAGCTAGCAAAGGCTAGGCGCTTTTATGAGGTTTTTGGCTTTTTAATCTTTGCTCACTCACCTAGTGGTGATCGATCCCACTCCCTCCTCCAACAAGTTAGTCAACAAAGACATACAAAATGAGGGAAATAAGAAAGGAACAAAGTGAAATTGCAAACTTAAGTGTTTTTTTTTTTACAAGATTTTTCCAAGAAATTCCAACAATTTAATGTAAGCAAATTTTAACTCAAAGTAGGGAATTTCATCTTGTATGCATCGAACACTTTAATGTAATGTTTGTAAAGATCTTCTTCAAATTTCAAGCTATCCAAAATCACAGCAGTATGAATCTCTTTTTCCCGTTTTAATTGAATTCTTACCTCTTTACTTGCTTGTGTGACTCTGCTCTTTGGTTTTCATACCTTTCTATGTTTTCTCATCTGCAGGAAAAATATAGACAGAGTTAAAAAACCAAATTCAATAATCTGATAGCAAATTGAAATGAAAAATGCTAAGCATCATTAGTCAGCTAATATGCGTGATTTAAAGAGTAGCAGGCGTAACTTTAAAAAATAGAAGGTGTCACTTTCCAGTGACACAAGCGATATTTAAAGGTTAGCAGGCGTAATACTTTAAATGACAGGCGTTAACAGTATTGCAAATTGCATAAGATAAACTATTCAAAGTAGAAATGAACAACTACTAAACGTTACTTAACAAACACTAGGCGTGACAAATTATGTAAATTGCGCAGTAAGAATTGTCATAGGTGTCAACGTTTAGCTAACAAGCATTAGTTCTCGGATCATAGGCATTGCTTTACGCTTGTAGGCATAACACTTTATCTCATAGGCATCAGAAAAAATGAAAGACATAATAGAAGGAATCGCACAAGCATCAGTTAACTGCTTGTAAGCATCATCAGAATAGTCGTAGGCGTCATTAAATCCTTCATAGGCGTCATTTCTCCTATTTTCTGCAAAACTCATGAAAAAGTGAAGACAAAAACACACAAAATTTGATAAAAATGTTAGAAATGAGGCTCAAAGCCCCACGGTGGGTGCCATTTATGTGTGAATGTTAAACACCTTCATGAAACTAGGATCATTAACTAACAATTCTAAGCAAATACAATGAATATTTAAACTCAGAATTGAATTTAACATCCATGACATCTCATGGTTCTCTATCCAAGTTTGGTAAGTGAAGCTCTCAACCTATTCTCCACTAGTGACAATCCTAGAATGAGAAATATGATAGTACTATGCTTAATCTAGCTCACAAATTGATTCAAAGATAATTCAAATGCTCTCAATTGCTATGAAATTGCCTATAATGGTGATGCTTTGCAAATGAATTTCTAAGATGATTATTGCTCTCAAAATGCCTCTTATTTATAGTAAATTTGCAAGGGTATAGGGTAGAGTGAAGTAATCATGATTTAGCCTTGGTTGAGTCGAAAAATTTGCAATGTTTTTAAATGGGGGGACAATTTAAATGTTTATCTCAAAGCTGTGGACAAAAAGACAAATTTGAGTGGATGAGATTCAAAGTTGAAATGTGTGATTGAGATTCAATTATTTTGGAGTGATTTATGTCTCTTTGTTCTAAATTCTCATTGGTTGCTCAATTTTTTGTTGAAAGATATTAGGATTAATTAAATTCCATTAATTAATTAAATTAGCCATGTAAGGGAATAGGTTCACTTTGATTTTTGATTTAACAACTATACAATTAATTGATTAAAATCAATTATATAATGCTTTTCACCCCTTTAAGCTTGTATTTAATTATTTAATGTCATCATTTGATTTTTCCTTTGATTTAATGATTTTGTCCAATTTGATTTAATAAATGTCCATTTTGATTTGATTTGATCCATTTTGATGAGAATTAGAGCATTTTGATTAAGATTTTGCAATTTTATGATTTTAAAAGCACTTGTCCATTTTTGAGTGTCTACAAAATCATCTCCCCACTAAGGATGGTTCAAATGGGAATGTAACATTGGTTATTATTCTCTCCACAATGTAAAATTCTTACTCTTGTATTTTTTAACAATGCTTATGTCTTCGTGTGAAATGACTTGATTGCTCCAAGAGAGGTGACACTCTATAATTAAAGCTTTCTTCCTAGAAAGAGACACCCTTCTTCTAATGTGTTCTTCTTTGTTAATGCTTAACCACGATCATAACAAATTAATATGTCTCTAATGAAAGACGCTACAAGGTCTAACTAATCATTATGAAAATCACTGTGTATACTTTGTAAATTCATCGCCCTCAACCTCTTACTAAACAATGTTTTTTTTTTTAATCAAGTCACTTTTTTCAAATATCAGTGCCTAAATTATGTCTTTAATGAATCCTCGCATTTAGGAATGACATAGTTTCCAATACATGATTGCAAAAGTTTGCTTCTTAACAAATCTGCTACAATTCACTTGACCTTATTCTTTGCACTTGGTGTGGAAAAAAGTATGCAACACAAATTCACTCACTGGATTTCACATAGACCCGTACACAATCGGTCATAAATTTTGAATCTGATAATTTATCGCCAATCACTCCAGTGAGATTCTTTGAAATTTGTTTATCACCAACATATCCAAAATGCAACAAAACCCAATAGTGTATTTGTGAGATATGGTCCCCGTACTAAGATTGTATTTTCTAAGACAGTCACACATTCATCATCAACAAACTACCCTCTTACATTTGCAATCTGGCTCTGATACCATGTTGATTTTGTGAGGATCACTACAAATGTAATAACACTCTTGATTGTATGTGCTTTTCAAAGGCAACAATCTCTCTCTTATTTATATTGTGGGTGAGACATGGATAGACATGTCCCTTCATGGGACATGTCTATTCATTAACACATACTCTTTTAATTAATATAATGACATATATATATATATATATATATATATATATATATATATATATATATATATATATATATATATATATATATATATATATATATATATATTTATAGTCTTATTATATTAATTTCTCTAACACAATAATACTTTAGATATATAAATTCATATCTCATACATACATACATACATACATACATACATAGATATATATATATACACACACACACACACACACACACACACACACAATAGTATTGTCTCATAGGTTTATCCGACTGAAGCTACCAAACATCAACACATGGGCCCTGGACTGTTCGGTCATCTCTTTTGTTTTTTCAACCTTGCTCTCGAGACTTTTTTGTCTTGGATGATAAGAAACTTAAGCTTCCAGTTTGAGTGGAATTACCTGGTCTCCCTTTGCCTTGTTGGCCTTTTGTTCAAAGCATTGCCCAGTCTGTTGGTAAGGTGATTTGTGTTGAACCAGGCCACTTTTTCAATGCCTGTCCCTAGTGACGGGTTTTTGTTGAGGTCAACCTAGCTGGAGACCTCAAGGAAACCATTGATATTCAAGTGGGTAGCACCACTTTCTCTCAGAAAGTGCTTTATTTAAATCTTCCCAACACTTTCTATAGATGTTATTCTTCTAAGCATTAGAGTAAAGATTGTGTGCTAGTTGTTCCTAGGACAAAATCCCCTCCTAAGGAGGTGGTTTCCAAGCCTGCAAAGGGTTCCAAACTAGATGAATGATGGACTACAGTTGTCTACAAAGGCAAGAATGCTTCAACTTTTATTTAGAAACTGCATGCCGGTTCAACTTCTCAACCGATGTTGGGGGTTTCTTCTCTAGTTGTGCATGTTCAAGAGAATGTCCCTCTAGCTTCTATTTCAAACCCTTGCCTATAGGGGAATGTTTCATCTGGGGGCGCTCCCTGTCCTTCATGGGGCCACACCCCTCAATTTGTGTGGGTGGTTGCGGCTCAACCATCTCTATGATGCTCTCGCAACCCTTTTGGGCATGATGAGAATAGGAATGGAGGCCCAGATAAGCGAAGAGCCTCCCTGGATGGGAAATCTTTTCCTAGCTTCAAAACCAATTTAGAGTTATTGCATAATATCTTCTCCTCTCTTGGGGATGAGGAAGAAATGCATTTCTTTGATTAATGAATTACATCTCATGGAATGTTAGAGGTCTTATGGACCTCCACAGAAAGTATTTTGTTAGAGATGGTTTTTGTCATGCTTCTAGCCTGGATGTTTTATGCCTTCATGAAGTTAAAATTGTTGGTTTTATGCTTTTTGCTACATGTTGTGTTATTTGGATGAATAGCCTCATTTTCTCTTCCTAGCATGATGCTAGTTGAGGTGGTGTTACTACTCTCCTTTCCCCTCGTTGGAGTTCATCTGTTGTAGATCATGGTTCTAATCCCATGCAGAGAGTTGTGTGGGTTTTGTTGTCAATCGACAATCATTCTTTTGGGCTAATTAATTTTTATGATCCCAATGATGTTGTGGAAAGATCACACTTGTGGCATTGGATAAGTGACTCTTTGCCACCTGCAACATGGGTCATGTGTGGGGATTTCAATATGGTTGAGGTGGTGTCAAACAAGGATGAGATTTTACCTTTTCAGTGGGCAGCTAGTGAAAGAGAAGCCCGATTTACATGCATAATAAATTAGGCCTATTTGATCCCAATATCAGCCTTCATCGTCCTAATGGATTCTGGCATACTTGGTGTAATTTTAGAGCTGGCTCTAACATAATTTTTAAGAGGCTTGATCATGCCATGATCTTGGTGCAATCTTTTTTCTCTTTCTTTGAGGATCGCGCCTTGCCTATTTAACCACTTGTTGATGTGACTTTTTCAGATCACTATCCAATCAAGTTTTGTATTGAATGGTAGACAACTAGGATGCAACCTTCTAAGACACAATTCTATCTGAATACTTCCTTGCTTCATCATCAACCTACTAGGGCCCACATTCAAAGGGTCTAGAATTTGGAGGCCAGACCACATCAATCAACTGGTTGGATTGCGTGGTGGAATGATGTTGCTACTCACACTACCAAATTTCTATGCATTTATGGAAGAAAACTTGCTATGTTCTATCAGCAGTCCTATTACACCAACACCAAGGAGCTCCATATTGCCATTGAAGCTTTGGCTTCAAATCCTTTCGATGCAGACCTGCAAGTGAGGTTGGCTCAGCACAAACACCAAAATAAAATTGCTTATTAGTATTTTTCTAGAGGAGCTCAAATTAAATCCAAATTGCATTAGCTTAAGGTCGAAGATAGGTCCTCGAAGGAATTTTTATGGCTCTCAGAGCTCACCATACCATATCTGGTATTAAAAGAATAAAGTAAGGTCAAGCTATTCTTACTTAGCATTTTTGACATTCTACAAACCTTTGTCCGATATTATGAGAAGGTTTTCACCACTTAGAGAAATTCTCCTTCCCAGGATCAAGCTTTGTAGGATTGCATTGTGTTTGTGCCAAACAAGATTTCCAATAGCCAAAGAATGTTCTATGAGAAGATGCTCTCTTTGGAGGATCTTAAAGAAGTTGTCTCTTCCATGGAAGATGACAAGGCTCCTAGGTGCAATGGCTTCCCTTGTGAATTCTATAAGGCCTTCTGGCCCTTGGTTGGCCTAGACCTGCACAAGGTCTACCTTGAAGCTTTTCATTCTTAGTCCTTGGGTCTATCATTAATAAGGGAAATATTAAGTTCATACCCAAAGCTGGGGACCCAGAGGATATCTATAATTGGAGGCCCATTACCTTGCTAAAATTTTCTTACCAAATAATTGCTAAGGCTCTAGCTCTCAAGATTAGTCACATTTTACCCCTCATCATTCGGCTAGAGAAAATTGGCTTTATCA
The DNA here is from genome assembly GCA_027943335.1 of Chamaecyparis obtusa. Taxonomy (NCBI): domain Eukaryota; kingdom Viridiplantae; phylum Streptophyta; class Pinopsida; order Cupressales; family Cupressaceae; genus Chamaecyparis; species Chamaecyparis obtusa. The sequence continues at coordinate 241,759 of BSBK01001546.1, forward strand.
AATCCTGATACAGCTTGGACAACATTATTGTTGTTTGGGAAGGTATGGAATGGGCTAGACATTCTAAACAAAGTGTTATCTTTCTCAAAATTGACTTTTCTAAAGCCTATGATAGGATTGAATGGCCTTTCATTATTGTTATGCTTAGAGCTCTTCAGTTTGGGCTTGAATTTATTCAATTTGTTCAAATCCTTTTGGGGGATACTTATGCTTGCATCACCATCAATGGTAGACAATCCTATGCTTTTGGTCTCTTCAGATCTATTCGCTAGGGTTGTCCTCTAGTGCCTTCCCTTTATATGATTGCCGCAAAAGATTTTGGATATCTTCTTGCAGCAACAATCTTTTTTGGTTGGGTTAGAGGATTCTCCCTACCTTGGTCACCTTGTCATCTTGTCAATGGGTATTTTTCTAGTGACTCTTTTCTCACTTTCATTAAGGAAGCTAACATTCATGTGACTCTTTAGTGTTTGGACACCTTTTGTTTGGCTTATGGGTCTACCATTCAATGGCATAAAACTCATGCTATAGACAATCTTTCCTTCCGGTGCCACCATGGATTCTTCTATATGGGTGGATGTGGATTCAACACGATGAAGTATTTTACTTTTTGGGCATTCCTTTTGCCTTCCAAGCTTCGCCCATGGAATTGTGGAACAATGTTCTTACTCGCATTGATAAGAAGCTGGCTTACTGGATCACCAAGCCTCTCTTTAGCTAGTAAGTTCCAGATTTGTTTTAAGATTTTGGCAGCTACTCATGTTTATTATTTGTCCTGTTGGGCTCCCTCTAAGACCTCTTACATGAAATTGGAAAAATTATTGAGATATTTTCTTTGGGCTTCTAGTGCCGACTAGCATGGTTTTCACAAAGTTTCTTAGAAGTATTTTTGTCTTCCCAAGGAGTCTGGAGGCCTTGGTCTCTTGTATACCTAGAAACAAGGCTTGGCTCTTTGTGCTAAATGGTTCATCAAATCCCTTACTAGGGATGAGGCTTGTAAAATTCTTCTCAAGCATTGTATTTCTTCCGACTTTCTTGTCAATAGACCTGCTTGCAAGGGGATTGGTTTTCAAAACCTTCTTGTTCTGAAAGACTCAATTTAGATCCATGGTACTTTTGTGGTTAGAAGCATCTGGAGAGCCTGGGAGGCCATTACACCTTGGCTTCTCTGGGTTGGGGATAGTTTTCGTGATGAACTTTCATTCAACCAACACAATATTTGGTGGTCACCATTCTTTCATTCTTATGGGCTTCCGCTTGTTAGGATTCAAGGTGTTCGTGCTCTGCATTTTCATAAACGTGCCATCTGAATGCCTAAAGATCTTTTTTCCAGAGCTGCTATGATTCTTCGCTCATGGGAGGATCTCCAGGTCCAATTTCAACTATCTCACCCAAATCAGAAGACTTTTGACCTGCTTGTTTTAGTATTGCCCTCATACATGCTTCATAAGCTTGGTATTCAGTTTTCCAAGCCTTGATGGAAGGACTATAAGTGGTATCCTTGCACTCCTCTTTCTAACTATAAGCCCAAGTTGGGCTACTATTAGTTGGTTCCCCATCTGCCGATGGTCACCATTCTCAATCAATGTTGACATTTGCAGTCTTCCCAGTCTGCTTGGAGGCACAAGTTTTTTATTGTGTGGTCCGCCATCACTGAGCCCAAGATTTCTCTTTTTTCCAGGTGTATTCTTTTCCAAGGCTTGCCTCTGAGCTCTAGGCTCAGACATCTTGGAGTTCTTGACCCTAGGTGTCCTTTTTGTGGTCACCTTGAGTCTTTCCTCCATATTTTTTGGTTCTACAAAAGAGCTCAATAGTATTGGATTTGGATTCATGATTTCTTTGGGCCATTTAGGCCGGAGCCCTTGGCATATGATTTTGTTGGGTGATTCCCCTATATTTTCTTTCAAGTACTCAAAGATATGGCATGCTTTTAGAATGGAAATATTGTTCACTCTTTGGAAGGATAGACATGTTTTTTTGTTCACTCGCAGTTTTCTGGATATAAATGTATATATCTACACTAAAGCATGTATATGTAATAATGTGCTTATGTAGATCCAAGTGCAAGCCAAAAAAGTTGCACTGGAGGTGGCCCACCTATAGGAGTTACTTCAGCATTGGGGTAATGCCCCATGTACAGTTGCTAGAGTGTCGTCAAACTTTGCCTCCGGGGACCGATCTCCATCTCAGGGGCGTTGTTGTGATCGTAACTCTTTTTCCCACCATTCGCACACTTTGCGGTCTCAGGCTCCTCGCTCTTCACCTTCCATAGGTGGTGATTCCTAGAGGAGCTTCTCAACATCTCCTCTACATCATGGCTTTATTGTTGTTTGGCTCTTGGCTCCTCCTTTACTTGCTCCTTGTGGTTGGCCAAATTCTGTCTTGGGTTGGCCATATGCTGGCTCTTCCAAGTTTCCTTGCTTGGCTCTTTTTATTTCTCCCAGGAGGGAGGAAGAAGAAAAAGAAAAAGAACATTGAAGATGGATATTCCATCCCAGACCCTATTCCTGGGCCCAAAATTTGGGGCAAAAAAGATGACCAAGATCCTCCCCCCTCGATTGGCACTGCTTTGGCCGCTTGAGGTGGCTTTCTCTGGGTTGTGCCCTTATTTTTTTATGAATAGTTGATTGTTGCTTCTTTAGCTATTTTGGACTCTTGCAGGGTGTTTTTTTGTGTGAATATGTACTTTATATTATACTTTAATAAAAATGTCCTATTCATCAAAAAAGAGAAAGATGTTTGAACTAATTAAAAATACATTCACAAAATGCAAATTAGAGTTTGTTGTTGTAAGCAAAATTTCATCTCTAACAATCTACCTTTTCTTTCTCAATTTTTTTGTGCTTCAATATTGTAGTTTCTCACATAAATTTTTCTTCAGTACCTAATCTCTATAGCATATCCTTCACTGTATAGTCACTGCAACTCATCATGTCAACCAAAAGGTGTATTGAGTAGATTAAGTACAGTCGGCCCAAATTGCAATTCTTTGATGGTTGCATAGGGAAAATATAACATGAAGAACATTCAATTAGGTTAGCACAAGATTCATAGCATCCATAATCATTTCCAAGATTGACACACACCACCACCTTAAGTTGGATTGAAAAGAATGAAATTACGTAAGAAAATCAAACAAACATCCCCAAAAGATAGTGTGACCCACCAAGAAACATTGTGAAGCAAAACAAATCATTTGTAAAACATAATAAATCTATTTTCATATACCACAACCCTATAAGTATCTGATAAGGGGGAACGTAGAGCTTTCTTACACATTGTTGAATCATTTTTTGAAACACTAGAAGCTCAGAACAATGTATCTTTAATCTGTGAAGAAAACCTAACCATGAAAATGATAATAAAGGATATTTTATCCTTTACCTACATTTTTCCTAAACCACAACCATAGATTTATTATTTTACCAAAATGTAGAGCAAGAATCAAACCATTAACTGTTAGACTATTCACTAAAACAATCATCCTAGAATAAAGTTTATAATAAAACTTCATAAATCAACTCCAAATATTCGGACAAGAATTGAGATGTCCATAAATTTCATAAACCATCATCCTAAACTTCCTTTAGTCAGTAGTGACACTCTAGCTAATCCAAACTAATATTGAACATTTGCAAAATCCTTTGGAAATCAATTGTGGCCTCCAACAACATCTAATTCAACCTATTCCAACAATCTCCAAACTACTATACCACTCTGGAAAAAATTGTTACACTTTATACCAAGTTATTATACCTTCTACCATTATTTAAAAAAATTATATAAAGATTACATATCAATGGAAAACAATACTTCATATGCACAAAAATCTCCCCCTTTTTCATTGATAGAAACACTTGTGAGCCATTCATAAGACCAAAACTTTCTCCCCCTTTGACATCAAGGACCAAAGGCCCAAAACAAATATATATTTCAGCCAAAGAAATAAGGATATGTATTTGTCCCAACATTATCAACTCCCACTTAGGGAATGCATTAGCAAAAAGAAACTTGAACCAAAATTGTGTGTTACCATTTTCAAATTTCAAGAGTGGACCTCAAGTGAGATGTCTTTAAATTGTACCTTCAAAAGAGAAAAAGAAGACTCCCATGATGCAATAGTTGAAGATAGCATTTTGGTCCAACGTTCAATCTACAAAAGAAGCTCTTCTGTTATACCATCTTCATTTGACTTCTATAGCTTCCTCTTGACCAACTCATCATTTTTCATGATTTTTGATAAAGTTACCATCTTTGAATCAACCATCTCTATCAGTAGTGCAAATGGTTTCTTAATCTGAATCCTCTAATCTAAGATGAGATCTAGTTGAACATGTAGTTGATTGATCTACACCTAGATATAAGCATCATTGTCCTTCTCTAAGTCATAAGTATTGTTTGTTTGCTAAATTTGAGATTCAATCAAGTCTATTTGATTTTTAATGCATTTGGTGGCATTAGGCTTTGATGCATTTGGTGGCACTAGCCACTTCATACTCTATTTGAATATATTGGTGGAAAACTTTACACAAATTTTAACCTTTTGCAAATTTTCATGTAGTTTGATGTGAATATTCTTGCTCACTTTTCTTAACGCATCCTTCTTTCCATACAGTCTTTTCTCAACATCTTTTGCTTTCTTCTCCAACAAGTTTTAATTATCTTTAAAAGAAGTCAATAGAAATTTTAATTGCTTTGAATGGAATCAAGAGATGTATTAGTGTGAACATCTGGTAGGAACTCAATAAGTATCTTTATAGCATCAATAACTAGATTTGTCTCCACCAAGGTTTCCTTCCTAGGGAAAGATGAGGACACAATAGATTTAAACTGTAATTAATAACTCTATGAATTTTTGAATGGATTTGTATCACTAAGAGAACCTTCTTTCATCTATTCATATCCTCCTTAATGAGAGCCACTTTCAACATTGGTCAGATCTATTACATTGTCCTTATCATCCTTCTTCAGAGGGTAGATCTCTTTCTTCTTGAACTCTCTAATAATCTGAGTTGCCAAATCATTAGTTTCCCTTAACACTTGTTCCTTTGTTTCACAAGTCTCCTTTAAAAGATTGATCCTCTATTTTCTTTTCAAACTCTAAGATAGTTTTTTCATTACGACATCAACATCTTCCTTAGTCAAGATGTATTCATTAATGCTCACTTCCTTATTTTCTCTTCAAGCTTAATTGCCTCTCCTCTTCTTACAGTAAATACATGTGTAAGATAATTTGCGAGTTGTATAATATCATCTAATGTCAAATTGTGCTCCAACATATACATAACAAGGGCTTGTACAATATTCTCCTTGCTTTATGATAGCATTTTTTTGGGAATACTTTAGCAAATTTCTTTAAATGACCATGATGCATTAGAGTATTGAAAACAATCATAGTTTCATAAGGGTCTTCTTCAAATTTTCAATCAACTACTGTCTCATTACCTCACATAGGTAGAAGTGCATTCCCTATTTTACCATTAAATATGTCATATGAATAGTTGTCACAATAGTAGTCCCTTCTTTGTTAGTGAAGTAAAATTTTTATGAATTCCCATGGTGAAAAAGATGACATTTGGATCCTACATCCTATTCAAGGTGAGTGACCTATTAACATTTTTTTCTCTAGTTAACTTCACGAATTCATCATTTTTTGCATCTTTTAGAACTGAGACATCACTATCAATGTATAATCCAATAACATTTCAAATTATTTCCCCTATAATCAAGTAGTTTTTGTCTAGGCACAAGTATTCACCGTCAATTCTTCTCATCATAATTGTTATGATTTCATCTTTACCGAACCATAAGAGGTTGCACCAGGCATCTAGCTTCTTCTCCCATGGGGTAGAATATTAAATCTTTAGATTCATGTGATCATCTACAAGATTTTCTTCAAGAACTCCATTTTCTGGTGATAATATTCTTCCATGGGAACCAAGATATAGTTATGTAAATCTTCTAAATGAATTACATTCAGTGGAATCAGAGAGAATGTGCCAACTTTGTTGTTATTTATTGATTTTCATGGTCTCATTTTGAATATTGGTCATGGCTCAATGTTTACATCAACAACATTCAAAGAAGCCATGATATTTCTTAAGGGAAAAAGGGTTCCTTGTGATCACATATCAAAATTTTGTGGCAAGCATTTGTTCTTTTCTTAGCTTTACTTCACAACCTTTCAAACCCTCCAAGAGAATCTCCGAAAGATAAATGAAATCATAATTTTCAAAGACAACACTCACTTTTTATTACACGTGAGATTTGTAAGAAATGCAAGACAATAGGTTTTCAAACATTCGACTTATAAATTTTCAATGGATGTGAACAATTGCACCTTTTCAAAAATATGACTATTTGAAGATCTCCCCCTTTTTTATAATTGTTATGCTAGCTAACTAATTTCCCTTTTTCGAGTTTATGCTAAGACCTTAACTCCTTTATAACCTTTGCAAATTTAACAACACTTTAGCATGTAATTCAACCAGAGCTCTCATTTTAATTTTTGGAAGAGTTATCTATATCAATAGAAGACACAAATGTATTAACTAACTTTTCCCTTAAAATTTCATTAGAACTCTTTACCTAGATCTTTTTCATGTTATCTCTTTCCTCATTTATATCAATTCTTTTCTCTAGAATAGGGTCTTCATACTCTCTCTCTCTCTCTCTCTAAGGGAGAGAGAGAGAGAGAGAGAGAGAGAGAGAGAGAGAGAGAGCAATAAGTATGGATATAAGGCAAATGAGTGTATAATTAGGATGATTAAAACTACTCTCATAAATGTGGAAATCTTCAATCTTTCTATGGATACTATTATGCATGCAATCAATTTGGGCACAAACTTGTTGAGTGTAAATCTAATGGAAGAAGTTGGAACATTCCACAACAAGGTAACCCAAGTTTAAATTGCAAGCATAACATTATCCAATGAAGGATGGTAATTTGATTTATCTTCTACATTCACTAGCTTGACCAAATTTATTGAATGAAAAACATCTACAATTAAAGGTTACAAGGTACCTTGTTTGAGCAACATTAGTCTTTCTAAAGTACTTGCTCCAAACATGAGTGAAGCTATTTGATCTTCTTTTTTTCTTCTAGATTCACCTCTAGTTTCCTTTGCTTTGTCATTTCTATTTGCATATCCTTTTTCAAATCCAAGTCCTCAAGTGTCTCTTGAAGACTTCTGCAAGCTAAGCATTGTTAGAATAAAAATGTCCCAATCAACTGGGGGGGGTGAATCAATTAATGCCAAACTTATTAAGCTTAATTCCAATTATAACCTTATGCTTAATTGAATACAAGACAACAATAACACATAATAACACAATAGAACTGTGTGTGTAAAAATTGTACCTGATTTGTAGACACAACACTTCAGTAAAACATTAGAGGTTAGCAAAAATCAAAATCATGCAAAATTAAAATCTAATTTAACCAAGGGATTTACTGTCTTCTAGTAGGTGCGAGATTAATGTTCTCAGATTGTTATCGAGATCAATGACCTAGATGACACCTAAACGAAAGATTTGAATGCAATTGATCTAGATATGAATTGAATGCAATTAATCTATATTTTTGAATTTTCTATGCAATAAGAATGATAAAAACTGATATGAATCTATGCTAATATGGAAATTGATATGCTAAAATGATCTAACAATGATATGAAAAAGAATCTAAATGAATGTAAAAAAAAAAACAAATTGATCTCACAATAGCCTTGATTCGCAATAAGCTTTGATTCTCCAAATTCCAATTCTTCAACGTGATTGTGCAAAAATATGAGATGCTTTGAGATGAGCTGAGGCTTTAATTTTATAGAAATCCAAGGCTTTGGAGGTGCATGAGAAAAAGCCATAAATCACTCAAATAACTCAGGTTGATTTTTGAGTTATTTTTAAATAAAGATAATTAAGTCACAAAAACATGCAAAAGCTAAGTTTTAACTCAAAATAGAGTTTAGTTTTAATTGATAATTGCTAGTTGTCCCCTTTTATGATTGTGCATGTTTTATTTATGAATTAATTTAATAAATAAAGTGATTTATGCTCAACTTAACTGATTTTTAAAAATAAATAATTGATTTATGGGTTAATTAATTATTTTTCAAACTTTTATTAAAAACTATATTATTAAATAATGACAACTTGCTTTAATTAATTAAATAAGAATTTAATCAATTATTCATATGATATTAGATTTATTATCAAAATTAAATAATACAATTAATAATAGATAGAATTAAATTTAATTACATAATTAAGTGGCAAATATTAAATCTAATTAATTAAATATGAAAATATTCAATTAATCAAACTTTAGGATAAATGTGATTTATTGCCAAATAATTATAAAATTAAAGATAATTAAGATAATTAAGAATATTGCTAGGAATATTCTCCGATGTAAAATTTAAGATAATCGATTATGATTCAATGATGTTTAGATGTGCCTTAGATTAGGACTTTGATGTCGATTTCGTTCGAATTGAAGATGTAAGAGATTAATGAACTTATAGCCCATTTTTGGGGTATTACATTTTGCCCCTCTTTGAATTACTATGTGAAGCGCAGTGGTTCAAAGAAAGTTTGTGTTTGATAGAGATATGAAACTGATTCAAAATTGATAATTGATATGAGACAGAAGTTGATTGATATTGATTTGATATGGAGATAATAGGTCCTGAATGACCAAAGATAATGTTCACTATAGCAGCGATGAACCGCAGATTGCGAAAAAGTGTCAAAACGCCTGATTCCAAACCTTAGGATTGCAAAGAAGTGAGTGACTGGTTCTAGACTCAATTGTCTTAGCAGAACTAGCAGGTATCATATCCAAACCCTTCAGTTGCCGAAGAACCAAGGAAAGAACACTATGATCCGATGGTTGCAAAAACTGATACAATTTACAAGATTAGGAGAATACCAGATTGATATGGATCTTGATGAATCTGATATGCCCCAAGTGATGATAGATTTTCCCCGAGTGATGAGGACTTTTGATGAATCAGTAACTAGACATGATTGTTTGTCTTGATCACTAATGAAGATATGATTTCCATAAAGATATGATTTCAAATTTGATTACAGACTTTGAATGATATGCAATACCATGCCCCCTTCAGGATTAAAATTGAAATCTGACAAGAAAAGTCAGCGTTGATAGTTTAGAAGCATGTTAATTGATTGGAAAAGTGGTTATACATGTTCAAGAATGCATTCTGCATCGTTGGAAGGTCCCAAAAGACCAAGTTTGACTAGGTTTGACCATGAGTTGACCATGGTTGACCAAGTTGAAATTTTGATAGTTTGATGTTAGATAATCAGTTAAGTTGAATACTGGATTTCTGTGATGATAGAAGGTCGAATATGCAAGCAGTTAATAATATGAATGATCTCGGATTTGAATTTTGATCCTGAAAAAGGATTCTACTTGCTATTTCATTGGAGGAACCTTCATGTGGGATTCAACTCTTGTTAGATTGGAAGAGGTGATCGAAGAATTGTTTAAGCATTGCAGTTCGTTTAGTCATTGTGAGATCATGCAACATGCAAAATGCAATGAGACATGCAAAATGAAATGCAACCTAAGACCTAGGACCTAGTCACTGATCATATGTCGATTTGTTATCATCATTGAACTTTTAGGTAACTGGATAAATCAATACAATGCCCACTAGCTATGAAACCATAGACATATGAATATCGATTTGTATGTGCAAGAATCAATACAACACCCACTGGTCAACAACCATGGATATATGAATATTGATTTTATTTTTGGAATGTCGGAGTAGATATAAGCACCAAGGCACAAACGCCAAGATGACCTGAATATCATGTCCATTTTTATATAGCAATTTGTATAAGCATCAAAACATAAACGTTGTGATGACCTGAATATGCCTTGCATTGACAAACACATCAAACAGCCAAGAGATTATTCTAAATCCAATGTGAATTACCCGTAGTGACCCTTTATCATTCACATCCTTAGGTAAGATCGTGTTTCACAGTAGGAGAAAGAACTCACTCAAAAAGACAATAGTTAGATCAAACTTCCTTGAATTTTTTGGGTATCAATGGTCGAGGTACGCATGGCCATCCAATTCGAGATAGAGGCTCTTACAGTCGGACACCATTTCAATCCAGAATTTTCAAAAACATTAGATATTCACATACAAGCAGAAGACAAAGAAAAGATTATGCCCCTAGTCATCACTCTCTAAATCCTATAAAGGACATCATCGAAGAGCTCGAAGGGACACAATATGCAAAAATCTCAATGCGAATCAGTAAGTATACAAGGAGATAAAAGCATGTAAAAGCATAGATTGTTTTTAGTTTGATGTTTGATTGTGTTGTTATTGATGCAAAATCCTTTCTGGAGACAAGACTGACTGACTGACTCACATGAAGCTTCAAAGGACTCTAACTAGGGATGACTCAACTGAGGTATACTAGAGGCCATAGGATATGACATTGATTGCCCCCAAGTGTGAACATTGATAGGATACAGACACTTGAGCAGATTGGTGGACAAACTGACTTATTGAAAACTGGAAATGCAAAAACAAACCGGGAGATATGTACAAACTAAAGCAAGACTGAAAGCTGGAAAAGACCAAGATTGCGCTGATAGATGGAGCATTTTGAAACAAGTGGCACCCGTTTGCTGGGTTTTCACCATCTTAGCAGAGATTCTATTTTTGCTATCAAGGTGCCTGTTTCCAGGTTTTCACCAAGGCACTTTTTTTTTTCTTTTTTTCTTTTTTTCAATTTTTTTTGAATTTTTGATATTTTTTTATTTTTTTGAATTTTTAATATATATATATATATATATATTTTTTTTTTTTCAGGACTTTTTCCAATTTTTAAGATTTTTTTAGGACATTTTACCATAAACTGAATGCCTTAGGTGTAGAATTTCTTCAGATGGAGAACGTTGATTGGTTCTTGGAGCTATTCTTCTTCAGTCGTTGAGAGTTGATAGGCACCAGAGCCAAAAGTAGCAGTGATGACAAAGGGACCCAGCCAGTTGGGTTCGAACTTCCCCTTGCATTCTCGATGGGATTGATTTTTTGGATTTTCTCTCAAGACTAGATCGCCAACCTGAAATTCTCTGTGTCTAACTTTCTTGTTGTAGCCTCTAGACATTCTCTTCTGATATACTCTAAGATGATCATATGCTACTTGTCTGCGCTCATCTAGTAGTTCAAGTTCTTGCAACCTAGACACTCTGTAGTCATCATCAGTTACTAGACCATGCATTCTGATTCTGAGTGATGAGATTTCAACCTCAATAGGCAGTATCGCTTCAGACCCATAAACTAAAGTGAAAGGTGTAGCCCCAGTAGGTGTTCTGATACTTGTTCTATAGGTCCATAGAGCTGGATTAATCATGAGATGCCAGTCTCTGCCAGTTTTGTTTACTGTTCTGTGCAAGATCTTCAATAGATTTTTGTTAGAAGCCTCTACTTGGCCATTCCTTTGTGGATAGTAGATAGAAGACCAATGTTGGGTGATCTTGAATTTGGCACATAGATCATCAAGGTCTTTATTTCTGAATTGCCCACCATTATCTGTGATTATGGAATGAGGGATCCCATATTTGCATATGATATAGTTCAATATGAACATAGATATCTATTTCCCCGTTGCTTGTGTCAGAGGGACCGCTTCTACCCATTTTGTAAAATAATCTGTAGCAGTGATTATATGGGTATGTCCATTAGAAGAGTGAGGATGAATCATCCCGATAAGATCGAATGCCCATTGATGGAAAGGCCATTATGTTGTAAAGGGGATTAGATCCCTCCCTGGAGCATGAATTAAGTTGCCATGCACTTGGCACTTTTGACAATTCTTAGCAAATTTGATAGCCTCTTTCTCCATTTCAGGCCAATAGTACCCAACCCTAATAAGTTTTTGAGCTAGCGTTAAACCATTCGAGTGTGACCCACAAATACCATCATGGACTTCCTCTAATGTATGTTGAGACTCTTCCTGTTCTAAACATCTAAGTAGTGTACCATCTAGACCTTGTTTGTATAGATCATTACCAATGATGACATATCAGGAGGCATTATAGATAAGGTATCTCTCTTCGTGATGGTTGAAGGTATCAGGAATGATTTGGTCTTGGAGATAGGAAAATAGGTTTTTATATCAGGATGAATCATGACCTACAACAGTGCAGATCATGCAGGTTTCGGGGGAGTCATATGCAGGATAAGAGAGTGCTTCCACCAGGAACTCATAGCATAGCTCATGTTCAGGCTACTGTAATAAAGTAGATAGTGTTGCCATTGCATCAGCAACCTTGTTCTTCGTTCTAGGAATTTGCTTAAATGTGATAGATATGAAATATTTCTTAAGATCATCGACCATTCTCTTGTAAGGAATGAGCTTTTCATCTTTAGTTTGGTATACATCATTAACTTGATGAATAACAAGTTGAGAGTCTCCATGAATGTGTAGCTCTGTTACTCTCCATTCAATTGCTATTTTCATACCATTCAAAGGGGCTTCATATTCTGCAATATTGTTCATGCAAGGAAACTTTAATCGGAATGCTTTGGGGATTGAGTATCCTTGGGGAGTTAGGAACAATATGTCTGCTCCAGATCCATTCTGTGTATAGGAGCCATCAAAGAAAAATTGCCATTCTCTAGAAGATAGGTGCATAATAGATTAGTCTGGAAATTCCATTTGCATTGGTGTGTCATCAAACATGGGTGCATCTGCTAGTTGATCAGCAATAACTTGACCTTTTATAGCTTTTCTTTTAACATATTCAATGTCAAATTCACTTAGAAGCATGACCCATTTAGCCAGTCTACCTGTGAGGGCAGCCTTGCTTAGTAAGTATTTTAGTGGATCAATTTTTGCTACTAGATGTGTGGTATGAGCTAACATATAGTGTCTCAATTTTTGTGATGCAAAGATCACAGCGAGACAAGCTTTCGCAATCATAGAATAGTTCTTTTCATATGCCACCAATGTTTTGCTTATATAATAAATCGCTCTTTCCTTTTTGTCTTCATCATGTTGCGCTAGCAATGCCCCCAGTGATGTGGCTATTGCGGAGACATACAAGATCAATGGCTTCCCATGAATAGGAGGCATCAAGATAGGTGGATTTGATAGACACTTCTTGATATGGTTAAAGTTGTTCTCGCATTCTTCATTCCATGCAAAGGTCACACCTTTATGTAATGTTTTTATAAAAGGCTGTGATATGTCCGCTAGCTGTGATATGAATCTTTTGATAGATTGAACTCTGCCTTGCAATGTCCTCATTTGACTAATATTTGTGGGAGGTTGCATCTCTATTATAGCCTTGACTTTAGCTAGATCAACTTCAATGCCTTTCTTTGAAACTATGTATCCTAAGAGCTTTCCAGAAGTGACACCAAAAGCACACTTCTTAGGATTTAGTCAGAGACTAAACTGTTCCATTCTATCTATGATCATGCTCAAGTCCTTTAGATGTTCAGTTCTGATCATAGATTTTGCTAATGTGTCATCAACATAATCTTCCATGGTGCGATGCATCATGTCATGGAAAATAGATGTCATTGCTCTTTGATATGTAGCTCCAGCATTTTTGAGTCTGAATGGCATAACATTCCAACAGAAGTTTCCCCACGCACATGTGAAAGCAGTTTTCTCTTGGTCCTCTGGAGCAATTTTTATTTGGTTATATCCAGAGAAACCATCCATTAAGGAATACATCTCGAAACCTGCAGTCATGTCTACTATCATATTAATGTTAGGTAGTGGAAAATCATCCTTAGGGCATGCTCTATTCACATCTCTAAAGTTTGTGCATACTCTGATTGAGCCATCTGGTTTAGAAATAGGTACAATGTTGGAGATCCATTCAGCATAGTCTAAGACACGGATGAATCAAGCTTTTAGGAGTTTCTCTAATTCAGCTTTGACTAAAAGTGCAACATGAGGATGCATCTTTCTCAATTTTTGCTTGACCTGTTTTACTCCAGGAGCAATGGATAGATGGTGCATGATAAGATTTGGATCCAACCCTGGCATATCTGAATACTTCCACGCAAAGTTGATCTTTTTTTCTGTCAAGAATGTAGTAAATTTACGTTTCTCTTCTTCTGACAAGGATTGTGCTACATGTACTAATTGTGGTTCCTCTGTTGTACCCAAATTGATGGATTGGGTGGACTCAATTAGAACTGGAGATCTATCCTGTAAATGACTCGGAAGGACATCAAATATCTCATCCTTAGGTGCCTCAGAGAGGTTTTCACCTTTGGATACGTCTTTTATTTTTACTTTTGTCGGTTCTGAGACTGCCACAAAGTGGTTTGCACCCTCAGAACTCTTTTTCTTTTTCTTTTTACTCTTATTTTTCTGACTAAGATATTTGATGTCTGACTCGGTCATGCTGACGCTCGATTCAATGATGGAAGTACTCATAGGCTCAACTGCATTGAGGTAGCAGGCAAGGGCATAGTCAATCGAGAAGGTATAAATACCATGGTTTGGGTTTGTGGAAGTTTGGTCGATAAGATCAGGGCATTGGATAGTCAAAGTGGGAAAGGCTTGGGATATGGTGTTTACGGATATTGATCTGTCATCATTGGTCCTAACCTAATGCTCAAGTTCAAAGGTGATACTACAACTTAAGACATTCAATTCGTGAATAGGCTCAATGTCATCGTGGGAGTCCAATTCAGCCATAAGTGGATCATACTCGATAGGTTCATCATTTCGCTCTAGACTTACATTGGTTTGAGGTGCATATTGGTGAATAACATCAACATGTTTCTTTGTGATAAGCTCATCTAGTTCTGGAATGGCTCCCCATTCATAGTCATTTGATTCAGCTTCTGATTCAGGATCTCTAGGAAATCTTAGAACATGAGTAAAGTTAGAGTGAATACCCCAAGAAGGGCTACCCTCATATTTTGATTTGAATTCATACTCATGAGAATCTGTCTCAAAATCACTACCACTTCCCTCTTCTTGATTGTTTTCAAGATTAGCTGGTTCTTGTGTTGCAACTATCTCCTAATTGATAGTAGGTTCTTGTGTTTCTACTACATTAATTCTTTTGATAGGATCATCTTTATCATCAAGAAGGTCTTTGATCTCTTTAGGCAATTTTTCATAGGGGATGAGTTCTGAACTATCTGAATCACTATCTGATGGTTTTGTTTCTTCTTTCTTAAGAAGAGGTTCCCCTGGTGCAATCTGGTCTATGACATGCGAGAAATTACCTTTGAGGTGATAGGGTTTCTTCTTAAATCCTAAGCCAATTTTATTTTTATTTTCTCTACCAGTATGTGGGAGAGGTGCCTCAAGACCTTTTCCTCTGATTCCTAGAGGTCCTTGACCTGAGTATCCCATCTTAGCTATTAATTTACCTTCTGGACCATATGACTTGGAAGGGAGTTTGGGTACTGCAGAGTTACCAGTTTGAACAACTTGAGATTCAGGTTCATCTTTGTACAGCCATGATAGCACAGCTTCATCCTCTTCAAATTCTTGCTTGGATACTTGTTCTGCTACAAAATTCCTTTTATATGCCTCAAGAGTTTCCTGAGGTTTGGGCTTGGATTGTTTCAAAGATTTCCCATAAGACATAGGCGAGATAGGGAGAGATGTCAAAGATAAGACTGGCTCGATAGTGTATTCTCCCATACTATTTTCTTTGATATTAACCTCTTTGGCAAGATCTTCCATTTTAGATGTGGATGCTTCTTTAGTTGGCTCTATGGGAGATTCTCTGTTATTAGGTACAAGCTTATCTGCACTTTCCTTCAAGGTGTTACAAGTTGTATTCAGATCTGCTAGGATAGTAACCTTGACTCCTTCATAAGGAAACTTCAAACATTGATGGTATGTAGAAGGAATGGCTTGCATTTCATGTATCCACGGTCTCCCTAGAAGGACGTTGTAGGCCAAAGGTAGATCAAGCACTTGATAGATGGTATCTTTGATAACTGGACCCACTCTGATAGGTAAGATAATGGTGCCTTTAGAAGATCTTTCTTGTTCATCATAGGCCTTGATAGTTATTTTCTTTCTAGGATCAATAGCCAATTCTAAAAATCCCAATTGCGTGATCAAGTTGTAAGAACAAATGTTTAGGCCAGCGCCCCCATCTATCAACACATGTTTGACTCTATGGTTCTGGATCAATACTTCTATATGCAAAGGCTGATTATGTGGGTGACTCAAGGAGTTGTCATCTTCCTCTGAAAAGGAGATATATTGCGGAGATGTAAGATGTCCAACCATAGTCTGGAACCTATCTAAATCAAGGTCATCAGGAACATTGGAACCGAGCAAAGCTTTATCGAGAATGGCTCTATGAGCTGGAGATATTCAAAGCAACTCAAACATGGAGATTTTTGCATTAGTGTGCTGGAGTTGTTGAACAATGCTATAAGACATAGGCCTTGTATCCTTTGGATTGGAAGATTTGGAAGCAGCCTTCTGTTTAGAAGCAGATGAAAGATTGAAGGGCACTTTAGGGACATTTGATGAATCTGAGATTTGTCCTTTCAGATGTGTTTGAGCTTGTGATCAAGTAACTGCCTTAGCTGAGGAATGATCTCTGTCTCTTCGTACGATTGTGATGACATTGCAACTTTCAGAGAGACATGGTTCAACCATATTGATGACAGTGTTATTTCCAAGGTAGGCATAGTTGACTTTTGCCCCCATATTAGGCTGAGAAGTTGAAACCTTTTGACCATGTTTCGAAAATGGTTCTGTGAATGTTGTATGATCATTATTGCTCATGGGATTGTCAATTGTGATGTCTCCACTATCGATCAGATCTTGAATGGTATGCTTCAAATGGTAGCAACTACTAGCTTTGTGACCTTTACTCTGATGGAAACCACAGAATTCATTATCCTTCCACCATATCAGTTTGGGGTCCTGAGCATTCGGTCGGATTGGTGGTAAAGAGATGATGTTATCAGCCAGTAGAGTTTTCATAGCCGATTCTAAAGACTCTCCTAGAGGAGTAAATTTTTTATGTTTATCCCATTTTTTGAATTCTGACTTCTTTTGAGATGGTTGAGAAGACTTTTGCTCAGAAGCTTTAATGGCTTGAGTGCCAAGAGTGAGATTGTAGGCTGGTGCCTTTGATGGGGCACGGACAATGTCTACAACACCATCTGTGATGATGCCTTTGTTCTTGTTCCAATTTTTGTTCTTGTCTTTGGAACTAGATCCAGATTCGTACTTGTCTTTTTGGAGTGTGATTTCCCCTTTTTTACAAGCACTTTTTTGATTTTGATAGCATTATCCACCATCTTGTCAAAAGATGTATGATCTTGCATTTGCAGAGGATAATTGAGCTCTGGAGCAAGGTTATTGATAAAGATTTCAAGTTTCTCCATTTTGGGAATTGGTCTAGCATATAGAGAGAACTTCTTTCGCCACCTCTTGAGGAAAGTTAGGAATGATTCTCCTGGATATTGCTTGAGATTACAAATATCAATCATGGTGATCGGATGCTGAATATTGTAGGAATATTGTTGATAAAACAATTTAATCAATTCCTCAAATGTTTTGATCGTAGGAGGCAATCTTGAAAACCACTGAATGGATGCTACGCCCAGAGATCTAGGAAAAAGACACATCAGATAGGTCGGTTCATGCATGAATTCCATGGATTGCGTACATAACTCTCTGACATGATCTTGGGGATCAGAGTGTCCATCATACTTATCATACTTTAGCATCTGCACTCTTTTTGGAAACGACGGCATGTACAAGTCTTTGTTAAATGGAAAAGGACATAGAGCCCCCATGAAGAGCTCTTTGGGTTCCTTCTCTTTCTTGAGATTGTTAAGTTCAACTTGTATAGCATGCATTTGTTTCGTCATAGCTATGAGTGGATTCTCTTCCTCATGTGTAATGATGTCTTCAACATTAAAGTTGGGAGGAAGTTTAGCTCCTTGATGAGCTAGTTGTAAAAAGTATGCTTCTATATTTTCTTTCAAGAAATGTCTCATCATCTTGTTAAATTCATCATCATTTTGGTAGCGAGCAATTTCTTCAGGTGTGGGTTCCTGATCTGCACCATGTTGAGATTGAGCTCTTTGAGAGCCAAAATTTGTCCCTGCTTGAGACATGGTAGGAGTTTGTGGACTCCCTGGATTAGATTGATGAGGGGTATGTTGAGTACCTCCGTGAGTCAATGGAGGGGGTACGTAACCAGATTTCAATCGATAGTTTCCAAGACTGTCATCCTCGTAAAGACCAGAATTGATGAGTTGCTCAAAAGTCAAATTTTGGATAGTGGTAATAGATTTATTGTGAGAGGAAGCTCTAGTCTCCACCATCAAATTTGAGTGAAACAAAAGAATAAGATTCAGATAATTGAAGAATGAATTGAATCAAGATGATCAGATGAAGCAACCTTGTCAAGGTTTGATTGATTTGAAGATTTGATTAGACATGGATGAAGGATACTGTGCCCTGGATGTATGGGTAGGTTCCCAAAAGATAGCGGACAAGATATCACAACACTTAGTTGTTTTGATGATTGATTGATTGAAGATTGATAGTTATGACAAGGTTTTGACACAAGATGATAAAGACTCAAATCGATTAGACAAAAGGCTGAATCAGATTCAAAAGGCCACTTTAAGAAAATGATTGGACTCTTAATAGCTACTGCTCTATTCCTGACACAATGATCCGTTTGACAGATTCTAAAACTAGGCTGAAAGAGCTAAATATCTGGCAATCCTGACAATTTTCTGACAACTTTCAAAAATTTCCCAAACGACACTCTGAAAAACTCGTATGACAGTGGGTAGGCTATGAAATGACAGTTGACAATATCATACGACAGTTGCAAGATTTTGACTTTGAAGATTTGCTGGCATGAAAACTCGTACGACACTGGGTTTGCTATCATACGACAGATGGGTTGCAATGAAATGACACTTGATGGAAACTCGTATGACTTTCTGACCTCCTGAGATGACTTTTGACTCCAAAAAAGGATTTTACTTCAGATTTTGCAAATTTTGAGTTTTTAGTTTTGAATCGTTTGCAAATTTCAATGTCTAGACTTGAGGATTGTAACAAATTTGTCCATTTTCAATAACCAGATAGATAAACAAACACGCAAAACAACAAGCAAGTGATTTCAAGCATGTCTGAAAACAATGAACAAGAGAAAAAGCAACCTTGTGCATGAACAATCAAGTGACTTATTCATTCTAATCCTTAGAAGCACTAATTGTGTATGTTCCAAAAATGTTTTGCAATAACGCACATATACCCTATAAAATGAAAATTTGGCCTCACTAGGGTTTTTAGTAATGGTTTGACTCTGTAACTTTTATGATCCAAAGGGGTGAACTCCAATCCCGGTGCACCAGGGTTTTGACACAGTCTGAGAACTTAATCTTCAAGAGCTACTAGGGAGATCTGACAACCCAACAATGAACCATACCCGTGGAGATTTCTTCCACAAGGACATTTATATAGCGGCTGTCACTACCACGATGAAAATGGCTATTATCGCTTGAGGTTCCGTCAACATAGTTTTCCCTGTGAAGGGATTGTCCGCTACAGTTAACCCTCTCTAAAGATGACTCACAATAGTATACCACAAGGGGACTTGGCTCCAGATCCAAGGTTTTTGACACCTTTTCACTTTTAACCCAAACAAAGTAAGCAGATTAATCTGACACGCTAAGACAAAGTTTTGCTTCACCAAGGTCTATGATGCCAACTCCACGTGATCTATCAACCTCTCTGAGGAGAGAATGCATCAATCAATAAGAGAAGGTGCACTAACCAATTTTGATTCACCAAAGCTCATGATGTCAACCCCACATGATCTATCAACCTCTCCTGGGAGAGAATGTATCGATCAATAAGAGAAGACACACTAACCAAGTTGAATGTGAAACGCACTAAGTATCCTCCCTACCTACAAGGATTCTGTCATCAAGAAAGATTTCGCTAGGAATCCAATCTCTTAAGAATCACGAATAGTGTTCATAGGGCCTAATTACTATGTGAGCACAGATATATTCCCGAAAGCAAATCTACCAAAAGTACCCAAAAAGAAGAAAGAGGAACACTTAACGCTTAAAGTGAATATGAGATGAGTCCACAAGATGGAACACTTAACACCTCACACAAGCTGAAAATGAGTCCCCAACTTAGAAAATAAGTGAGTTCCTAAAAGCACAAAAGGGTTGCCAAGTGGAACACTTAACGCTTCTGTCTTGTTGACCCCTCCCCTTTATGGTGCTGAGATTGCAACCATAGGGCGGAATGAGGGGCCGATGGATTAGCGAGTCCAATAACCCAAGATAGCAATCAAGATCAATCACAAGTAATCTAAGACTGCTAATAAATACTTAAGGTGTCACAACCTAGTATCAATTATGCAAGTGTGTAAAACAAAAGCATGAAAAGAATCACCCAACCTAGACACACGAGAGATTTATTTTAAGTCCCAAATCAAAATGTCATTAGATGAAGGAGAATACCTAGGATCCTTGCAACGTGCTTAGTATATTTTACTTAATTTTTAGCAATTTTTGTTGAGCTTTACTATGCAAGCAAGCTACGAACTCTCCAACAAGCCAACAAACAAACAAGATATGCAAGGTATATTCAACTTATGAAAACCCTAGGGTTAGATCTAAAAATCAATTGCTAGGAGCAATAATAACTAGAAATTAATCCAAATGACAACTCATATCATGCATTGAATCATATGAAAAATAAGTGCATACCCATCACAAAATTTTAATTTTTTTGCACTGCATTTGACCTAGTCAACAAGATCTAATTTTTTTGATATGATTTTGGCTAAAAAATAGAAATTCAAAATAGAGACCCCTACTAAAAAATAGAGAGCTTTCCAAAAATGCAAAAATTTTAGAAAAATCTCTTCATTTGTGCCCTGGAGACCCATTTTATCAAAACAGACCAATTTTTATAAATTGACTATTTGAGCTATGATATCATGTCCAAATTTAAAACACAAAGAATGAACCCATTGTATAATTTAAATAGCTTTCCGAAAATATAAAAATTTCTAAAAAATATGCTGATTTGCGTGAGATATTAATTTTTTCCAGAATTTCAAGAAAAAATTATTAAAAATTCAAAACATCTTAGAAAATTCTAAATTTTTTATTGTTTCTTTCCTTATATGTCACCAACCTGCAAAAAACATTTCAGACCAAAAATCCAATCCGTTTGGGAGATAAAATTAAATCTTTTAAACTTTGGGGTTTTAGCTCCCAAAAAAAATCAAAACCAGCATGCAAAGGTGGGTTGCCCCACGGTGGGTGCCAGAAATGTGTGTGTGAAAATTGTACCTAATCTGTAGACACAACACTTCAGTAAAATATTAGAGGTTAGCAAAAATCAAAATCGTACAAAATTGAAATCTAATTTAACTAAGCGATTTACTGTCTTCTAGTAGGTGCGAGATTAATGTTCTCAGATTGTTATCGAGATCAGTGACCTAGACGACACCTAAACGAAGGATTTGAATGCAATTGATCTAGATATGAATTGAATGCAATTAATCTATATTTTTGAATTTTTTATGCAATAAGAATGATAAAAACTGATATGAATTTATGCTAATATGGAAATTGATATGCTAAAATGATCTAACAATGATATGAAAAAGAATCTATATGAATGTAAAAAAAAAAAATGGATCTCACAATAACCTTGATTCGCAATAAGCTTTGATTCTCCAAATTCTAATTCTTCAACGTGATTGTGCAAAAATATGAGATGCTTTGAGATGAGCCGAGGCTTTAATTTTATAGAAATCCAAGGCTTTGGAGGTGCATGAGAAAAAGCCATAAATCACTCAAATAACTCAGGTTGATTTTTGAGTTATTTTTAAATAAAGATAATTAAGTCACAAAAATATGCAAAAGCTAAGTTTTAACTCAAAATAGAGTTTAGCTTTAATTGATAATTGATAGTTGTTCGCTTTTATGATTGTGCATGTTTTATTTATGAATTAATTTAATAAATAAAGTGATTTATGCTCAACTTAACTTATTTTTGAAAATAAATAATTGATTTATGGGTTAATCAATTATTTTTCAAACTTTTATTAAAAACTATATTATTAAATAATGACAACTTGCTTTAATTAATTAAATAAGAATTTAATCAATTATTCATATGATATTAGATTTATTGTCAAAATTAAATAATATAATTAATAATAGATAGAATTAAATTTAATTACTTAATTAAGTGGCAAATATTAAATCTAATTAATTAAATATGAAAATATTCAATTAATCAAACTTTAGGATAAATGTGATTTATTGCCAAATAATTATAAAATTAAAGATAATTAAGATAATTAAGAATATTGCTAGGAATATTCCCCGATACAGAATTTAAGATAATCAATTATGATTCGATGATGTTTAGATGTGCCTTAGATTAGGACTTTGATGTCGATTTCATTCGAATTGAAGATGTAGGAGATTAATGAACTTATAGCCCATTTTTGGGGTATTACAAGAACTAGTATTTATTTTTTAAGAAAACCTTGTTAAGGGAAAAACCCTAGTGGGAATGATGCCCATAAATCAGTACTATGAATATAGTAACCCAGTTAAGATTTCTATCCCTATTAGGAGATGATTATTACAATAGTACAGTCCATGTTAAAGGACATACCCTATTAGGAGTCAAAAACCTGTTAAAGGTATTACAACTGGTCAATGGCCGAAATACAAGAGAAGGTTACATCCATCTTCAGGACTCAGTGTCCTAGATTTGAAGAAATATCATCATGAATACCTGAACTAGCTTCTAGTACATCCATTGGCAAGATAGTTCCAACCTTGTGCCTTAATGCAAAATCCTCTTGTCTACATCAATATCCCTCACAACCTAAAATCTTGCACAATAATCCACATCCTTCGTATCATTACAACTACAAGGAAAGACTTCCTTATATACAAGTTACAAACATAATTCCTGGGTCGGCCATTATAAGACCTCTCCTATAAAAAAAAATATTACATAGACCCATGTGAGGATACACACAACATCCTTAACAATATTAAAACAATAAAAAATCATGAAATACTCTGCCACAACATTAATCCATGATTAATTATTCAATAAAATGCTACCACTCATGGGTCATCTTCCAAATAAATCTTCGCTAGAGTACATGCCACAGATGACATCACTAATCACACTAGTACTCTGCAATCACAAAGTAGACTCTTGCATGTGTCCTATGACATTCCCCAAGCTTGCAAGGTTTAATCCATTTCCACATTGAATTTATAATGCAAATACTGAGACCAACTCTGTGAGTTTCCCAATCACTGGCCCTGTAACTAGTCTTCACCAATTCATCCATAACTTGAGCAAATGAGCATATAAACATATGCAAAAATAACCATGAATAGTAAACATGTTATGCTACACAAATCTCAGCTCGTTGGAGCTAAGTCATTGTACACTATTCGTACAATTCTATGTAACCTGTCTATCCAGTCTGTCTGCAGCTTTTGGATTCCCTTACTAAAACATATGTTGACATCGATGAAAAAACAATGAATGCCAACATCATAGACTACAACAATTCTAACCAGTATTTCATTGAGCATGTCACTCCCATTCTTGAATTTCAAATTTTTCTCTAAATGTTATTTTGCATCTTCAAGTTCTTTTCTTAAGAGTACAATATCTTCCCTGAGATTTACATAATCAACAACTTTTCTTTTTTCTTTATTTTCTTCCAACTCTTTTTCAATTCCAAAAATTGAGGCATTTTCTAAGTAAAGTTTGAGGTACTCATTAGTTTTTATTTTTAGCTTTGTTTTAAGAGTCTATGTGGCTCTTCTTATTTCTTCTATTTTCTTCATAAGATGAATACAATTGTCTTTAACTTTCTTTTATTTTTTGAAAATCGTCTATCTTACAAAGGGCACACTTCAATTCCCCTTCTAGATTTACTGCAACCTCAATGTACCAATATTGTGTTTCCATAACATCCATATCTTTCTTAGAGTCAACTATTGTATTCAAATCTAATATCTACCTCGGTGGTTAAGCTACCAGCTTCAAGAACCTTTCTCTAATACCAATTGTTGAGCACCTCTTAATGCTAAGATGGGGGAAGAGGAGAGGGGGCGGGGGAGGGGTTTGAATCAACATGCACTTGATAGTTTAACTATCTTCATTCACGTGATTTATTAATCTAATTTTAGTAGTAAATGTCTAAAACAAAGAAAATAGAACACACAACACCAAGATTTTTATGTGGAAAACCCAAATTGGGAAAAACTATGATGATAATCACACTCACTATATGATAATACTATTTATAATATTTCGAATAGAGGCCAAGGAATTCACTATCCCTTATATAAACAACAACAAAAAAAAATAATTGAGGATCATACCTTTCCCAGAACAAAGTGCATTTTATCTAATATCAATGAGTAAGATGTCTAAACTGATAAAAAATACATTCACAAAATACAAATTACAATTTTTTGTTGTAAGCACAATTTTATCTCTAATAGTATAATTTTTCACTTCAATATTTTGATTGCTCACATAAATCTTTCATCAATACCTAATCTCTGAAGCATATCCTTAATTATGTAGTTATCACAACTCATCATGTTGGCCAAAAAGTGTAATGAGTAGATTAAGAATAGTCAGCCCAAAAATGCATTCTTCGATGCTTGTGAAGGGAAAATGTAATGTGAAGAACATTCCATCGAGTTAGCACAATATTTATAGCATCTGCAATCATCACCAAGATCATTATACACCACTACCTTAAGTCAAACCAAAAAGAATGAAGTTGTTTATGCAAATCAGACAAATGTCCCCGAATGACAATGTAACTCACCAAGAAACACTGCAAAGAAAAACATATCATATGTAGAACACATTAAAGCTATTTTGTACAACACATTATTATAAGTATTTGATAGGGGGGAATGTAGAGATTTCTTACACAATGTTGTATTATTTTTTAAAACATCAGAAGCTTAGAACAATGTATCTTTAATTTGCAAAGAAAACCTAACCATGACAACTATAATATAGAATCCTTTATGCTTTATCGACATTATTCCCAAACCGCAACTATAGATTTATCATTTTACCAAAATGCAGAGTAAAAATCAAACCAAAAAATGTCAAACTATTCACCAAAATAGTCATCCCTAAATAAAGTTCATAATCAAACTTCATAAATCAACTCCAAATCTCCAAACAAGAATTAAGATATCCATAAATGTCTTAAACCATCATTCTCAATTTCCTTTGGTTGCATGTGACACTCCAAATAATTTAAACTTATATGAGCATCTACAAAATCCTCTAGAAAACAACTAAGGCCTCTAGAAACATCTAATTCAACCTATTTCAACAATCTTCGAACTACTATATGCATCTATTGTACCACTCTAGCATAAACTATTGTACATCAATTGTATAAAGATTACATCTCCCAAACAAAAAGTTGACATCAATGACAACCAATACTTCATGTGTAACAATGAACAAAAATAGAGAGACTATTTTTTATTTGGGTCATGATGCTACTATGATGTCTTAGACTTCTATTATAAAACCCCAAAGGTCTATGTTATTCTTTATCAACAATAATTTGTATGATTTTCTTGTTTTTATACATCATTTTCCAAGCAAGAGGTAAATCTAATTAGTGAGATCAAGAAAGTGTTCAAGATAACCTACATTGAATGCATAAGATAAACATGTGATAATTGTGTTGTAAAATGCTCTCATAACTGTCAAGAACATGAAGGATACTCCCATTGACAATATATTAGCATAAAGGGGCATCACAGATTCAAGGAGACTGTGGGATTGTTAGGAGATGATAAAAATCCTAGATTGAAGGTTTGATATGATAACAACCCATAGGAAAAGAGTCCAAGTTAGTTATGGTGAAATAAAAATGGACATATATGAAGACAAGGATGAATTTTTGATGAATTTTGATATAATCTGCCCTATTTTGCTTACAGTTGAAAACAATGTAATTTTTTTTTGTATTGAAATCTTAATGGTTGTCAAATTTAATGTCTCAATTTTTAGTAAATTAAAAAATCATCTATTCCTTTTTATAATGAAAATTAAAGAATTTTACTATATGGTCGGGCAAATGGAATTGAAATTATTTTGAATATTAAAATTAAGTTAAAAAACTAATAAAGTTTATCGGCCCACAATACTTTTTCACCATTCATACCTTTTTCCTTAAAAGGTTTTTAAGGATTTTGAAGTTATATAACTTCATAATAAAAGGAGCTACCCACTATTTATTATTTTAGAATTTATGAATACATTTGTTTGAATTTATTTTGGATTGGATTCCATCAAAATTTGTTCTATTAGGCAAGGAGGATGTTTTTATTCAAATGGCAGTAACTTTAACCTAAAGAGTCAAATTTTCAACTTCTTATGCCTATTGGAAGACTTCTTTCAAGAATTAGAAGATGATATAGGTTTATTTTCATGATTTTTCCATTCTAATATGTTTTTTGGTCCTAGAAGCCAAATGTTCTCCTTTACATGATTTTGGTTGTAACTTTTTCATACGGAGTTGGTTTTTCAATTTTGAATAGGTGTTGGAGAGCATGTTCAGTGTGATTTTATTAGGTGTTTCTATTTTATCATTTTTATGAGTTCGGAGAATTATCTACTCGTTTGTTCACTCGTTGAAGCCCAATATTTAGGATGTGAATGTGAGCGCACACAAATAAGTTGAGAGGTAAAACCTTGAGGAATTACATGGTTTTATGAGATATTTATGATCATACAATTGATTATCAAATTTGGTGCCTCTTGATATAGGTTTACATGTGTTTAATAGTCTGGGATTTTATGATGACAAGTACATAAGTTTTTTTGGTTTGAGGACATGGTCGGACATAATTTGAGACTGAAAGTCTCAAGTAAGTGATAGTTGAGAGAATATTTGACATCAGTGATGATTATGGTGTCAATGGGTATACGGTTACTTGTTTTGCAGTGATGTGACATAAGTATGTTGTGGTGATTGGTGGTGATTTGGTTTGATGTTAGGAGATTGTTCCTTATCTCCTTAATTCTAATTTGGCTCCTAGATTATGATATTTGATTGTGGACATGTTTGGAGAATCAGATTGGATGTTGATTTGGTGTTTGATTCATTTGATCTATAGAGTTATTCCCTTTGATTTCTCAGTTTGCAGGTTATTAATGTGATTATGAGTTTATATGCTTTAGTGTATGTGATCTATGAGTTGTGCAATGTTGTTGGTTTTCTTTACTTATATGTTACATAGATGAATCGGTTATGGATTGTCTATATCCATGTGAGTGGTTCATTCTTGTGTAGACACTTAAAAATGGTTTGTCACTTTAATGCAATGACTTAATTAACCTTCCTCTTAATTTAATAATTATCTTCATTATTTAATTAAATTGTGTCATTCTACTATATTCTAAATTTTAAATCATTATTTCTCTTTAATTTCATAATTAAGTAATTTTAATCAATTACTTAATTATTGAATGTTTAAATCATTAATAATCAATTATTCCTCTATAAAGTAATTAAACAATTAACATTATTTAATTATTCTCTATAATACTTTACTTAATTAAATAATCACATTGTTTAATTAATATTCCCTCTTTAATATTATTATACCCATGTAATAATCACATTTAATAAATCAAATTCTCTCTCATGATTAAATAAATTATATTTGTTAAATTAAATTAATTATTCCTCTCATAAATAAATAAGTTTAACTATTTATTTATATTCCTGACATGTGCAAATAAATGAATTATTTTATTTATTTAATCATATTTATCCTTCCAGTTCTAATTCATAGTAAGTTTCAGTTAACTTCTCAATTACAATTTTGACGCCACAATTCTCTCATGACTAATCAATCTATTCAGTCTTCTATTCCACCTCATCTATTAACTCTCCAATTTATTTTCCTAACAAAATAATCAAATATGTCGACAAGACAATCAATTGATTTGAACTCCCACTCACTTTGAGTTTAACTCTTCAATCACAAATAATCAGTCCCACCAATCAAGGAATCCTGATTGAAAACCCTAAAATTCTTATAAATAGAGAGCTAATTCTCTTATTTTGCAACCACATTCATGAGAAATACATGAAACCACACGTTCTTTGAACTTTTATGTTGCCACACTTTGAGCTCAATTATGAGAGCCCAACATTGCATAGAGAAGGAGAACAACGACAAAGGACTTTTGGTTTTCATATTCATATATTTTTTAAGTGATATCATTATGATTGAATTATTATGTACGTTTTTTATTTGCTTCCTCTTTCAATATTGGGATACCAACTACTATTAACAATCTTCTTATGGTTAAGATTTTATTGTTACTACAGGTACTACAATTACCAAAATTACCCCAATTACAAATGGTTAACCTAACATGAAATACTAGCCTTTGAAAATTTGACCTTCTCTTTGTTTTTGTGCATTTACAAATTTATTTTGACGTAGTTATAGGGTGCATCGATGCAAACATATAATCACAATGACACACTCAACACTATAACTCAATGCAGATGATATATTATAGAGATGCACGTTCCAACTTGTAGAAACACACTTGTAAATCATAATCAACGTGCTCATTCACATAGGGTGACACACTCAACACTTGCATGTAACATTAATTTCTACTATTTGTTAGAATAACTGAGAGGGGGGTGAATTAGTTATCCATACTCCCAAATCAAAATGTATAATCCAAAATAATTTACTTAAACTTTTGCAGCTCGGTTAAATAAAATACTATACTATCTGTACTTTTACTGATTACCAGTCAATAACAAACTAATGATTACCGACCAAATATAACATGTAATATGTAAAGTATGATAACAAACAATCATCACAATGAACACATAACACAAAAGATTTAACATGGAAACCCTGTGAAGGGAAAATCCACCTAGGACTGGCAACCCAAAAATGTTCACTCTTCTGAAGTGAGGTTGATGAAGACCCAACCCTGTTAAAGGTTACAAACACACTATTAGGTGTGACCTTGTTAGAGGATTTTAGACCAACCATTATCTTCCAACGAGCATTCACTATGGGGTTGATAGGATAACAATGCTCATTCTATGAATGAAACATAAAAGACTTTCAAGTCCACTCAGTTAAGAGATTTCTCTGTTTACAATGGTTAAAATGTAACAGTAGTTGATCTGAATACAATACAACTTCAATTGTAGATTATCAGATCTATTTTAATCTCATTCAAATCCTTTGATCAATTTATCAGTTTTGTATCACAATAATCAATGACTTACTGTCACTCGGTAATAGCTTTCTGATGCTCAGTAAACTCTGCAATTAGGTTCTTCTTAACTAGTTTGATCAGGCACACATGAAGCTTGTTCATGTGATAGTTCTGTAGTCTCCTCCTTCTAGCATTAGTTTCATAATGAAACCTTAGTCTCTTAAATAGACAAGTAAACCATTTTATTCTCCTCCATAAGATTTTTTTGCTTATTCTCCTTCGTCCATTTTGCTGCTTAAAACTTCCTTGGCTGATGTGCTAGTAAAATGTTTTGATTTGATCCTTTAGATCTTCCTTGAATTATGCTAGCCATTGATCTTCATAACAAACATTATCTCCATCACTGATTTCAATGTACTTTACAACTCAGCAATCCTTAACGGCTAAACTAATCATTTAGTTCCTTTTCTCCTGCTTGGTTAACAAAGAAATGTGTTGGTGAACACAAGTTCAGTTTATACTGTTGTCGGTATACACTAAATCTCGTTGGTGTATACTGAAATGCTTCATCAACCAACCACACTGCTTTGTGTCTTTCAGTTCTTTTCTTCATCATAGATGAATGAAACATAATCAAGTCAATAACATAAGGTCATAGACTCATCAGCAAGTTACACAATGTATTCCTTATCCTCATCTATCATATACATCTTCCTAATGTAGATATTTATGTTCTTCATCTCTTTTACTCCTTTTCTACAAATGTTTAGTTATTGTAACTTACAAAATAAGTACTGTCAAACTACTAAACATCAATGACAACATATTACTGATTTAATCTAATCAGCAACTCAGTGATCTCTAATCACAGATTCTTCAATCAGGTTCTAAATCAATTGTAGTTCATCAATCTCTCCCTTTGGCATTGATGGAAACTAAAATAATATGAAATATACCATACACATACCAAACATGTATTCTACAACTCTATGAACAAATGTTGTACAAACTCTCCCTAGCTTAATATGTTTAATCACTACGTTACTCAACAACATTACCAATGAAGCTTTGACATTCTACAAATATGATCTTTTCAGCTCTCGGATTCTTTCTTCTATTCTCAGTAATTGATCTTCAGTGCTCTCCCTTTCTTTCATTTTGTCTCTCCCTTAGATAGATGTTTTGGTGTTCTCATCGGTGCATCTTGTTTCATATGGTTTATCTCTCCCTTTGACAACAATGCCAAAGAAACAAATAAACATACAACTCTATAGTAGCCATGTAACTCTCTATTTTCGGTGCATTCTCTGTATCTTTGTATACTGATATGCCAATCTATTCCAGTTCTCAAAATTTTCACAACCTTAGACATGATCCAAAGTGTGAACTATGCTGCATCAACATGAATGATCTTTTGATAAGATCAGGCTGATGCAACATCCAGATCACATTAGTGACCCGTAGATAGGGGACGGACCCCAAGTCTAGTCCTCAAGTACTCAAATGTATCCTTCGGTAGAGGCTTTGTAAATATGTCTGCAAGTTGTTCTTTTGATGTAACAAAATCTAGCTTAACTTGCTTCTCCTGTACTTGTTCTCTTAAGTAGTGATACTTAATAGATATATGCTTTGTTTTAGAGTGCATCACTAGATTCTTTGAAATGTTTATTGCACTTGTGTTATCATAGTATATAATCACCGGCTTAGTGATTATCTCATTCATACCTTCCAATACTTGCTTAATATATGCAATATTTGAACAGTTTGTAGCAGCAGCAACATACTCTGTTTTGACTGTATACTAAGAAATGCAAGCCTGCTTCTTACTTATCCATGTAACAAGTCTTTCACCAAAGAAAAATTCTCCTCCGGTGGTACTTTTTCTATCATCCACATTTCTAGCCCAATCAGCATCGGTATAGACTCTGAGTTCAATTTTTTCTTCCTTAGGATACCATAATCCATAATCTTCAGTTTTCTTTAGGTATCTTAGGATTCTCTTTGTAGCAACCATGTGTGACTCTCTAGGGTTTGCAGAAAATCTTACAACAATTCCCACAACATGTGCTATGTCTGGTCTATTATGCACTACATACATTAACTTACCAATCATTGATCGGTACAGTGTCTGGTTCACCTCTGTAGTTTCATCTTCCTTAGTCAGTTTACATCTAGTAGCCATTGGTGTTCCCATAGGTTTAGTATCTTCCATGCCAAATGTATTCAATACTTCCTTGATATATTTAGATTGTGTGATGAATATACCATCATTCTGTTGAATCACTTGTAATCTTAGAAAGAACTTAATCTCTCCAAACATAGACATTTCAAATTCACTCTCATTTCATCAGCAAATGACTTACAAATTTGATCTTGTCCTCCAAATATAATGTCATCCACAAATATTTCAGTAATAAGAATAGTATCATCAGTATCTCCTTTCATATACAAATTGTTGTTCTCACTTGTTCTAACAAATCCAATACTTAACAAATAAGTATGCAACCTCTTATACCAGGCTCTCGGTGCTTTCTTCAAACCATATAAAGATTTATGTAATCTACATACCATATCTTTGTTTTCTGGATCAACGAACCCTTCAGGTTGTTCTATGTAGACTTCTTCTTCAATTATCCCATTCAAAAATGCTGACTTGACATCCATTTGATAAACTTTGAACTTTTTGTGTGCAATATATGCAAGTAACATTCTAACTCCTTCTAATCTAGCAACAGGTGCAAATGTTTCACCATAGTCAATTCCTTCCTCCTGTGCATATCCTTTACATACCAATCTAGTTTTATTCCTTGTTACCTCTCCATTCTCATTTTGCTTGTTTCTGAATATCCACTTAGTACCGATAACATTCTTATCTTTAGGTCGAGGTACTAAGGTCCAGGTTTTTTTCTTCTCTATTTGCTCTATTTCCTCTTTCATTGCATTAACCCATTCTTCATTTTTGAATGCAACTTTTACATTCTTTGGTTCATAATCACAAACTAGACATGTACCTTGTCTTGCTTTACTCCTTGTTTGCATGCTAGCTTGTTTTTCTCCAATGATTTGTGTCTCAAGATGATGTCTTCTGACAAAACTTGCCAGTATCTGATTTCTTCTTTCTTGTTCATCCTGTGCAAGTTCATTTTATTTCTTGGTGGGTGCTTCCTACTCGTCGGTTTCTCTTTCCTGCTCGATATTATTTTCCTGCTGACCGGTTGTCATTGTCTGCGGCTTCGGTAGATACTCAGGTTGTTCAATGTAAGTGAATCTATTGTAGTCTTGTAGTTCCTTTCTGCTATCCTCTGCATTCTTATCATCAAACTCATCAACTCGAACATTAGTACTTTCAATCATTTTATTTGTAACTCTGTTCAGACACTTATATGCTTTACTTTTATTGGAATATCATAGAAATATCCCTTCATCATCTTTTGAGTCAAAATTTCCATTTCTTTCATCTTTCAGAATAAAACATTTGCTTCCAAAAATTCTGAAATAACTTACAGTGGGTTTGTGTCCAAACCATAACTCATAGGGTGTCTTATTAGTGTCCTTCAGTTGTACTCAGTTTAGCACATAAACTACAGTGCTAACAGCTTCTCTCTAGTATGTCTGGGCAACATTCTTTTCTATCATTAATGTCCTTGCACAGTCAACAATTGACCTATTCCTCCTTTCAGCAATGTCGTTATGTTGTGGTGTCCTACGTGCAGAGACATGCCTTTTAATACCATGCTCATTACAAAAATTAGTAAATTGATCAAAGATAAATTCACCTCCTCTATTAAATCTTAAGTATTTCAAATCTTTACCAGTCTCTTTCTCTACTTTTTCTTTATACCACTTAAACATCTTGAATGCCTCAGATGTTTCTTTTAAGAACATGATAGTCATCAACCTAGTATAGTCATCAACAAAAAGATTAAAATATCTATCTCCATAATAACTATGAGTTCTCATAGGACCACATAGGTCGGTATGCACTAACTCAAGTATCTTCTTTGTTGAATAGTCTTTTCTTTTGAAACTAGATTTAGTCATCTTACCTTTCTGACATTCATGACACATAACATGATCTAGCTTAGATAAGTTAGGCAGACCTCTAACTCTTTTCCTTTTATTGATCTTAATCATGCTATCAAAATTCACATGGCATAACCTTTTATGCCACAACCATGCATCTTCATCTTTCATTATTAAACAAGAAGATTGATCATTATCAAGATAAAATAGATTACCTTTGGATTGTGTACCAGTTCCAACAAGTCTTCCTCCATCATAAAATATTTTCACCTTTTTCTCTCAAAAGCAACTCGGTGGCCTGAATTGTTCAGTTGTGCCACACTTAGCAAATTATAGTTCATTCCTTTTACCCAATAAGCATTTTCACATTTTAATATATCATTTATCATCAGGGATCCTTTACCTTTTACCATACAGGGTGCATCATTTCCCATTCTTACAGATCCTCCATTGTATTCTTCAAGATAATCAAATTTTTCTTCATTACCAATCATGTGATGTGTACAACCACTATCTATAATCCATGTATCATTATTATTAACCTTAGAGATAAGTGTTGTCTCTACATACCTTTCATCTTCTTCAGAATCATCCTTCATTGCCACCAATACAACCTCCACATCATCATCAGTGTCGGTATCAATGATATCTTCTTCCTCAACAATGTAGCATACCTTCTTGCCTTTTTCATTATTGTCTTAGTTGTCTCTGTTGTAGTGTCAGTAGCCTATGTTGTATCTTCTCCCATAGCTTCCTTCAGATTGGTCTTTGGTTCTTTCATCATCTTTCTTATGTGGACATCTAGCAGCAATGTGGCCAACTTCTTTATAGTTAAAGCATGCTAAAGGTAACTTACCTCTATACCTTCCTTTACCTTTAGGTAACCTTCTGGCCATAAGAGCTTCAAGTTCATCAAGCTCATCATCAGTATTGTTGTCACTATCATCATTCTTATTTCTAGACTTACCAATCTTTAGAGAAGTCATAAAAGTGAATTCAACATTGGGTGCAACACTATTATCATAATTATTCAGTTCAAATGTTGTAAGCTTTCCAATCAGATTATCAAGAGTGAGTGTGTTGTTAGGTGCTGACCTATTTTCATGAATTGCAAATATTCTGATGGCATAGATAGGCAATAAGGTCCTTAGAATTTTGCTTACCACAGTTTCTTCATCAATGACTCCATCCAATGCTCTAATAGCGTGAACTACCTCCTTTATTCTATTTGTGTACTACATAATGTTTTCACCTTCTTTCATCTTCATGTCATCAAATCTCCCTCTTAAGCTTTCAGCTCTTGCTCTCTTGACATTCACATCACCACTATAAACTTGAGCTAACTTATCCCACATCTGCTTAGCAGTTGTACAGTCCTTGATATCTTCAAATTTGACATCTGAACAGGTAGAAGCAATCTCCATCATAGTAACATTATGTTCATGCCTGTCCCTTAGTTGATCAAGGATCAAGGGACCATTGGGTGGTGCAAGGTATCATTTTTCATCAGATCTAGAGCAGAATTCCCAATCCCAGATATATGTGGCTTCATTTGACTTTTCCATATTGTGAAGTTATCTTTGTTTAGCTTTGGCACTTCCCTCTTAAACATTTTGAGACCTTTGTGCTGAAGTCCTTAAAACTCTGTTCCAAGAAACCAACGCTCTGATACCAATTGTTAGAATAACTGAGAGGGGGGTGAATCAGTTATCCACAGTCCCAAATCAAAATGTATAATCCAAAACAATTTACTTAAACTTTTGCAACTCAATAACATAAAATACTATACTGTATGTGCTTTTACCGATTACCGATCAATAACAAACTAATGATTACTGACCAAATCTAACATGTAATATGTAAAGTATGATAACAAACAATCATCACAATGAACACATAACACAAAAGATTTAACGTGGAAACCCTATGAAGGGAAAAACCACCTAGGACCGGCAACCCAAAAATGTTCACTCTTTTGAAGTGAGGTCGGTGAAGACCCAACCCTGTTAAAGGTTACAAACACACTGTTAGGTGTGACCTTGTTAGAGGATTTTAGACCAACCATTATCATCCAACCAGCATTCACTATGGGGTTGACAAGATAACAATGTTCATTCTATGAATGAAACATAAAAGACTTTCAAGTCCACTCGGTTAAGAGATTTCTCTGTTTACAATGGTTAAAATGTAATAGAAGTTGATTTGAATATAATACAACTTCAATTGCAAATTATCAGATCTATTTTAAGCTCATTCAAATCCTCTGATCATTTTATTAGTTATGTATCACAATAATCAATGACTTACTGTCGCTCGGTAATAACTTTCTGATGTTTGGTAAACTCTGCAGTTAGGTTCTTCTTAATTAGTTTGATCAGGCATACATGAAGCTTGTTCATGTGATAGTTTTGCAGTCTCCTCCTTCTGGCATTAGTTTCATAATGAAACCTTAGTCTCTTAAATAGAAAAGTAAACCATTTTCTCCTCCTCCATAAGATTTTTCCACTTATTCTCCTTCATCCATTTTTCCGTTTAAACCTTCCTCGGCTGATGTGCCAGTAAAATGTTTTGATTTCATCCTTTGGATCTTCCATGAATTATGCTAGCCATTGATCTTCATAACAAACATTATCTCCATCACTGATTTCGATGTACTTTACATCTCAACAATCCTTAACGACTAAAATAATCATTTAGTTCCTTTTCTCCTGCTCGGTTAACAAAGAAATACATTGGTGAACACAAGATCAGTTTATACTGTTGTCGGTATACACTACATCCCGTCAGTGTATATTGAAATGCTTCATCAATTGACCACACTGCTTTGTGTCTTTCAGTTCTTTTCTTCATCATAGATGAATGAAATATAATCAAGTCAATAACATAAGGTCATAGACTCATCAACAAGTTACTCAATGTATTCCTTATCCTCATCTGTCATATACATCTTCCTCATGTAGATATTTCTGCTCTTCATCTCTTTTACTCCTTTTCTACAAATGTTTAGTTATTGTAACTTACAAAATAAGTACTATCAAACTAGTTGACAATAATGACAACTTATTACTGATTTAATCATATGTCATATCTAATCAGCAACTCGGTGATCTCTAATCATAGATTCTTCAATCAAGTTCTAAATCAATTGTAGTTCATCACTATTTTTCATGATTTTTCTATCATTGGTTCTATTGTTTGGGTTATTATATGTTTGGATTTACATGTTTATCATTCTGACAATTGGCGATTTCATTAACATTTACCTACTATTTTATTTCAAATGAAATACTGTTACATGTATGTCTTTGTTTTTTCCTTTATTACACAATCACAGGTCCATGATTACCACACTTGGCAAACATAATTATTGCAATCGTTAGGCGGAATTACTACAACCAGTATATAGTTTCACCCCACTCTCTCTACCAAAAATTCAGAAAAAGAACTCTGTATCGACGCAATTGAAGAATAAAATAAGTACACTTGACTATCATAAAAATTCTATTCTATCTTTGATTCTATTTTTTTGTTATAAAGCAACACATTTTCACTCTTGGAAATATGCAAATGCCAACATTAAAAAATGTAGTGGACCACCAGAACACAAAAAGGTCAGGATCCAAGAACTCATAGAACAACAAGAGAGAGAGAGAGAGAGAGAGAGAGAGAGAGAGAGAGAGATCAATGCCTTGGAAGTATAAATTAGAGAAAGAATTTTTAACGCATATTTGGACAAGGGATTCAGAATCTCTAAAAATTATGATTGACGTGATATTAACCTTAGTGCACTTCGAAACTATCAAGACTAATTGCTAGGTTTTTTGTACTAAATTTTTCTTTGTAGCTTGTGGCGTGAAAACAAGTTTAACTTTTTTAAATCTAAAAAATCAATTCATCTTTCTTTTAGTGCACCTAAAATGAATAGTTTATGAAGTACACATCACAAATTAATCTTTCAGTTTGGTGCTTAAAATTGACATGGGGGTTAAAAATTGAAAAAGGTAAAATACATTTGAGATTGGTGCATCTAAAACTGAACAAGGAAAATCTCATATGTTTTAGTGCTTAAAATGAACCCATGTGTTTGTATGATTGTTATTCTAATGAACATTTTATCTTTGGTGCTTAGTTCAATTAACCTAGTGTCTTGTGTCTTTGGTGCACTTGCACATTTTGTTAGATTAAAAACCTTTTTTTCTTTTTTTAGAGAGGCCTATCTGGGGGTGCACTTAATCTCCAAAGGATGACCTCAAAATAGCAAATCCCTCTGGTCGGTATAGAAACAAGACTCTGAGTAAACTCTGGTTTTATATATAACCAAGCTTAGGCGAGGTGTGTTGATGATATCCTCGATCGGGCCAAAGTGCCTAAGAATCCAACATGGTCAACTAGAGACTTAAGTGTCTTACACACATACAAATTGATTGGGTAGAGTTCGTAGATCTGACTAAAACCTTGTTAATTAGAGACCACCCAGTTCACCTCTGAATCATTGTCTTATTATAGTGCAAGGGGAGGGAATAATCTCCCCCTAAGATCCCTATCATATGTGTCCCAGGGTATTGTATTATGAAAGAGATATTCATTAACACGAGAATAATACCTGGAAAAAGGCAAAAAACCCAGGCACCTTTAAGAGGACTTTCATGTTCTAGTTGTATGACATGGTTGTGCGACCTAATGGACATCCAAGTAATTGGCCTATAATATTACAATTGAAGTCATTGACCTGAGGTTAGATTGTCTGTCTCCATTTTTTCATTATGATAGACCTTGTAAAAACTTGCAACTTGAAAAATTTGTTGAACATACACTGATGGTTTCTTTTTTGAGTCAGTCTTGCAGCTATATAGTGAGTGTGTGATTTTTGAGTTTGTACACATCTCCAAAACTTGTCCTACAACATTGTCCTACATAGAGAAAAAAAATCAAAATGGTTTCAAAAATATTCTATTGGTCTTTCATCTTGAAATATTATGATCGACATACCCTTGTATATTAGTTCATATCATACACTTTAGTATCATTTTTTATTTAGAGTTTAGAAACTTTCTTTATCTTGCATAGTCATCATTTTACTCTCAAAAATCCAAAAAATCCATAAACATAGATTGCATATCTTAGGGTCAAGTATTACTCTTTCTAGAGTCATTTGTCAAATTAGAGGGTGCATTTTCTTAGGACATTCCTATAGTGGTCTTGTGTATTATCTTGACTTCATTGAAATTTTGATCCATGGCTTTGTCGACTTCTTTGTCTTAGGCCCTTATCATTTTGGTCAAACATTTGTCTTATTCATAGACATCATTTGCCAGAATTTATCACTTTTTTGGTTCTACCTTTTTTAGGTCAAGATAGTCCATAGAATCATTTGGGGTTTTTCCATAGAGGGTTTACCTTCAAAGTTTACATAATCTCTCTTAGGGTACAATACCTTCACCTTAGGCATCATTCTAGACATTCATTCATAGATTTCATCAACATCCCAAAAAAAATGAAAAAATATTTTCCCTTATTGTCATTTTCCTTATCATCTCTTGCATTTTAAAATTAGAAAATCCAAAAAAATTAAAACCTTAGTTTTCCTAGTTTTCTTATGTTTTTCACATACTTTTCACATGATCCATGAAATAAAAGGACACAATGAACCAAAACAAAGACCCCAATGGTGTTTCTACTAGCAACTTTAACTTCACCCTGAGAACCTT
This sequence comes from Chamaecyparis obtusa, assembly GCA_027943335.1. Taxonomy (NCBI): domain Eukaryota; kingdom Viridiplantae; phylum Streptophyta; class Pinopsida; order Cupressales; family Cupressaceae; genus Chamaecyparis; species Chamaecyparis obtusa. The sequence goes on from BSBK01001546.1 coordinate 280,812, forward strand.
GACACTAGATTTCAAAAATCCTAAGACAATGCAACGTCACAAGAAAACAAAAGATGATATTCTATAATTTCCTCCCCCATACAATCAGCTCTCACATTAAAACACTAGTGCCAAATTCACAAACAGAGAGGTTGAAAATGGTGTAAATGACCCTAAGGTAATGACTTCTATGGGATCCATATTGGAAAAAGACCCAAATCTATACTTTCACATGCTTGCATAAAATGGTGCTAAGTTACTTGTTGGATTCCACACCTCTACCATAGTAGAGGACATATACATGCCATTATCTTGGGCTACTAGAAATGCACCCCCTTAGATCATTTACATCCTACCATCTAGTGGCACCACTCAAAATGTAACCCAAGTCACCACATCTTCCACCACCCTAGGGATCTATACCATAATATCTATTTTCCCAAATTTTTCCCACATCTAGTGCACCTATAACCACAACAATATTGCCATGCCCAAAATTCAAGGAAAAACACACCAACAAGATTTTTTGAACTAACACTAAAGTTTTATAGGATATCTAAACAGTTATAGTTAAAATTTTGAAGGATTGAAGACATTGAATGCGTCTAAGGGGAATCATGACCAAGTTGACTTGGTCAACCTCCCTCTAAGTTAACAGTTTACTAAAATGAGAAACTGCACTAATGGCTATAGGAACCCTAGAGTGAATAGTTTGACTAGGTTTTGACTTAAAATCCTTCAAGTGTTAATCACATAAACTAGGCCTTAATTAAAGTGCCTATTTTTCTTTAACATGGAAAATCATGTAAGGGTTCTAGAATATTAAATGTAATAACTTTGTTTTACTAATTATCTTAATTGACTTTAATTAACTTACAAATTAAAAATCTTTGTTATATTCAGTAAAAGGATGTCGTCATACTAATCTGGTAAAGTCTCAACTATTAAATTTATCCATTTATCCAAATGGTTACATTTAATAGGAAACACTTAGCATAAGTAACCAAAAGGATAGCTTGATTATTTTAATAATAACAATAAAATCAATTTACTATAATTTTTACTTAATTAACTAAATAATAAATTATACATTAATTACTATTGAAATGTTAAATTAAATCCAATTTAATCTATCCATATTATAATGGATTTTAATAACAACCTATTAAAATTATTACATATTAAATTAAAATATCTAAATGTAATTAACTAATAAATCTAGGAAATCAAATATCTCCCTAAAGTCCAACTTTGCAACAAAGATATTAAATCTAGAAGTTTCCTATGCCTTAAAGTCAAATTTAGGAACTTAAAAACATTAATGAGTAAATCAAATATTATGTGTTTAAACTTGGCTACTAAATGGAATTTGATTAAATTTTGAAATCCATTTGATTTGAATTTCTATAAATACCCAAACTCCTAAATTTAAATTTCACATTACTTCTATTCTTCTCTTTATCTTCCTTTCTAACACTTTTTTTTTCATTTTTACACACTAGTGAAAGAAGTCCTCCATTAATGGAGTTTTCTATTTATTGGCAAAAGAACCAAGCTATAAATATTTATATACACATACACACATATAGCATGACTAACATAAAACAATTAACTCAATTTTAAATACAACATTCAACAATTACTTTTACGAGTAAAAACACAAGGCAACGAGGTTCATGTCTCTTCACTAGACATAACCTTTGCTTTACTATTTAACATAGTTTCACTCTTTGTTCCACACATTTTGAACCATAGTCAATATGCTACACACTCATTGCAAATATCAGTAGGGCCAATAACATAACAAATTAAATAACATAAATCCACACATATCATCAAGCACTTATATTACGTATTCCTCATAACATAATTCAATATCTGCATTTGATCCCAATGTGCATAACATGTATATTTAAATGAATTTTGCATTATAAACATCTAATGTATCCAGTATACTACATCATCCAATCATAATCCTAACATAGGTGCATCAAGATCAACTATAAAACATCAAATAAGTGTTCAAATCAACATAATCAAGATGCATAATATACATAGCATAGGATTTATCAATCCTCAAATAATAACATATGTCCAAGTAACTCAAAATCAATATATCAATTGAAGAGTCTGAACTAAAGATCACTGATAAACTATGATGGCTGGGGTAGGCTTCACATCCTCCCCCTCTAGGCATGAACATCCTCCTGGAGTTCATCAAAGATGTGGGGGTACTGAGATCTCTTTTGAACTGCATCCTCCCATGAGGTTGTCACCTCATCATAGCAATCCCACTAGACCCTAACCAAGTCCATCTCTCTACCTGGAAGGGCCAAGGTCCGTCACGCTAAGATACGAATGGGCTCTAGAGCCAACTGTCTATTTGACTTCACCTACAAGGCATCCCAATCTATAACACGAGACTCATCATAAACATACTTTCTCAAAACTGAAACATGAAACACATCATGGATGCATGACAAGCTAGGTGGCAAGGCTAGATGGTAGGCTACTAGTCCTATCCTCTCTAGGATTTCAAAAGGTCCAACGAACCAAGGTGCAAGCTTAGAGTCCTTTTCAAAAATGGATTGGACTCTTATGCAGATGCACTCTCAAAAAGACTCTATCTCCAACCAAGTAAGCCTGATCTATCCTCTTCGCATATGCATACTTATTATGCCTATCTTGTGCCTCTCTAAAAAATTTCCTAATCAATGTCACTTGCTACTCCATATCTCTGACTAACTCTGGACCAATGGAAACTCTATCCTTGATCCTATCCCAACTCAAAGGTGTCCTGCATGGTCTACCATAAAGAGTTTGGTAGGGATGTATACCCAATGATGTATCATGCCCATTATTGTAGGAAAACTCAACTAGGTGTAGCTACTCTGCCCACTAGGCCTGATGATCCATCACATACATGTGTAGCATGTCTTATAACACCTGATTGACCCTTTTAGTATTTCTATTTGTCTCGGGATGATAGGATGTACTCAAATTGAGCCTAGTGCCCATAGCTGCCTACAATTCTCTCCAAAATTATGATGTGAAAAGAGGATCTCTACCAAAGACAATCTTACGAGGTACACCATGAAGTTTGACTATATCTTGCAAGAACACCTATGCCACAGTTGGTGCGGTGAAGGTAGTACACAAGGGTGAGAAGTAAACCACTTTGGTCAACTTGTCAACTCTCACCATGATGGCATCATGGCGACGAGATGACGTAGGAAGAACAATAATAAAATTTATATAAATGGTATCTGACTTCCACTCGAGAACATCATGTGGCCGAAGAAGACCACTTGGATGGTGGTGCTCCACCTTTACCCTCTAACACTCTAGGAACCTAGCTACCATCTCCACGATTTTCAATCTCATGCTTGGCCAATGATAAAGTTATCTCAAATAGGCATGTATCTTCTTAACTCTAGGATGCACTACATAAGGGGCCCTATGAACCTCTAGCATAACAAACTCACGCAATCCTCGAGAAGAAGGTACATAAATGCATCCTTTGTGAAGCAAGAGTCCATCGAACTCCGAAGAATAATTTGTGTACTCTTCAAGGTGTCTTTGAGATCGAATCAACTCACAAATCTTTGCATACATCTCATCCTCATGTAAGTGATGAAGAATGTGATCTCTCTGATCTGTGCCAGTCGACATAGAATAAATCTTATGCCATCTCCTAATCAAGGCATCTGTGAAAATATTCTCTTTCCCCTTGATGTAATGAACATCAAAATCAGTCTCACAAGAATTCCATCCATCTCCTCTACCGAGCATTAAGGCTCAGATGTGAGAATATATACTGCAAGCTCTAGTGATTTAAATGAAGCTCAAATTGATGTCCTAAGAGGAAATGTCTCCATTGTACTAAGGCATGCACCACTATTGTGAGCTCAAGGTCATGGGTGGGGTAGTTAAGATCATGAGTCTTCAATTTTTTGGACTCGTAGGCAATATCTCGACCACCCTGCATAAGAACTTCTCCTAGACCATCCAAAGATGCATCTATGCAAACCACAATGTTTGTTGAAGGATTTGGTACTGCAAGGATAGGTGCACTAGTAAGTTCCTTTTTGAGCTCCTGAAAGGTTCTCTCGCACTTCTTTGTCCATTCAAACTTCTTTCTCTTTCACTGAAGAGAAGTGATAGGTTGTGCTACCTGAGAAAATCCCTCAATAAAATGCATGTAGTAACCGACTAGACCCATAAAACTCCTAACCTCTATCATAGTGGTAGGTGTAGGCCAATTCATAATAGCCTCAATATTTGATGGATCCACTAAGATCCCATCATCAGATATAACGTGACCAAGATATCTAACCTCGGGTCTGAAAAATGCACACTTTGACAAGTTGTCAAAAAATTGATTCTATCTCAAGCACTGCAATACCTATCTCAGGTGCTCTTTGTGCTCCCTCTCATCCTTTGAATAAATCAATATATCATCGAGGAACACTACTAAAAACTTGTTAAGGAAGGTACAAAATACTCAATTCATGAGGCTCATGAATATTGTTGGAGCATTCATAAGACCGAATGGAACCACAGTAAACTCATAGTTGCCATATCTAGTGCAAAATGTAGTCTTGTGAATATCACTATCCACAATCCTCAACTGGTGGTACCTTGATTTAAGATCTATTTTTGAGAACACTCAGGCACCTTGAAGTTGATCAAATAATTCATTGATCCTAGAAAGTGGATACTGATTATTGATGGTGACTTTATTCAACTGGCAGTAATCCATGCACAACCTAAGAGATCCATCCTTCTTCATGAAGATCATTAGTGCACCCCAATGAGACACAATAGGACATATGTACCCTTTCTCTAATAATTTCTCAAGCTGAATCTTGAGCTCATTAAGCACATTCATGGTCATCCTATACGGTGCTATGGAAACTAGTTCGGGTCCTAGCACAAGATCAATGTGAAATTCAACTTCCCTATGAGGATGCATACCAAGAATCTCTGATGGAAAGACATTTGCAAACTCCTACAGAATTGGATGGTCATCCAATGAGGGTTCTTCCTCTCCCTCATCCTCTCTATCACTGATGGTGATAGCATACAACTAACATCCTTTTTGCATACACCGCTTAAGATTCATAGCGGAGATCATAAAGAGAGATACAGGTCTCTGAACCTCTGTGATTAATGTTGCAATACCATCATCATCCAAACATTCTACCATCTTCTAAGAACAACCTAACTTGGCTTTGTGGGCATAAATCCAATCCATGCTAATTACTAAACCATGAGATCCAAGAGGGGTGATTCTAGGTCTACTATGGTAGTCATGCTACCCACCTAAATTTGGAAATATTTAACCAAAGAGATAATGACTACTCTATATCTTGAGGCTAACTCTACCTCCTATCTATTATCTTTCCTAATTTCCTCTAGCCCACAATGCTCCATTGCTATAGAAACTCTATGGGACTTGCCCATGTATCCAATTGTAGGATCTGACATCGCTTCTCATTGACTACCTCCCTGAGGACACTCTCGAGCAATGTACCTCATGGCACAACAAGTGTAGAAATGTCCACGTGACTGAATCTGCACTCCTTGAGGCCTGGAGTACTATGAACCTCATGTCCTATTGGTGTAACCACCCCTGGAGGACTACTGAGTCCGTGCAGGAGGTGTATAAGATGTTTGGGGTCTCTGGTCCTTCCTAGGACCTTGTGACTGCCACTACTTGGGCTTAGAGCCCTGTTGTCCCTGTGGTGGCCTCTGTCTTTGGTTCTATTGAGGCTACTATTGCTACCGAGGCTGGGGGATCTAAATTTCCCCAAATATTTCCTATAATTTCCCTTCCAAGGGGGTTTCTAATAACTTGATGACTAAGGTGCAGTATTATGATTCTAAGACCTATCATAAGATCCCCTCTGAATATCCTCATCTATCATGGCTCTCTCAACTTTATAGCGCAGATCTTGTGGTGGTGTCATGCGCACCATGCTGGATATAGTGTGGTTCAATCCCTTAATAAAGTGATTGACCTGAAGTTTATCATGCTTCATGTATTCTATGTAAGGGAGGAGCTTGAGGAACTTAATCTCATACTAATCCATAGAGAGTCCTCTCTTTTGAAGATCGTGAAACTCATCTATATGATGCTACCTGAACTTTTCTGACAGGTATATGGCCCTAAACCTCTCCAATAAGGTCTTCCAAGTAAGGGTGTCGATGAAAAAGTGACTCTTAAACTCCTCTTGTCTCCACCATGTGGAGGTTGTCCCTTTCAAAAGATGTATCACCATATGTGCCTTAAGATTACTCCCATAGAGACGTAATCCAAAGCACTTCCCTAGGCTCAAAAACCAAGACTCAACCTTTTTCCCATCGGTGGAACCTATAAAAGTGGGTGGCTTGAGTCATAACAACTCTCTAATTTGATTCCCTGCATCTCAGGGTGATCTCTCCACTACTTGAGCCACTAAATCTAGTGGAGGCTCTGGCCCATGAATAGACTCAACGTCATGCTCTGCTTGTCTCTCTACAAATCATGAAGGAGGACTCCTACTCCACTCTTTGGCTGACACCCTATGTTCCTTGGCATCCTGGTGTTGTTCTTGTTGTATTGCAAGAGGCATCCTATCTAGGATGATCCCGACTAGATTATGCAATGCCAATAAAATGGTATGGTTTGGATTAGGTGGTGGTTCAAGAGGGGGGTATTGATTCCCTCCAGGAACTTTTGTCTCCTTCCTAACCTCCTCATGAACTAAAGGGTTACGCCTATGACCTTGCCTACGTGCACGAGCCTGATGAGTAACTAGTGACATCCTACAAAATTGAAAAGGTTTAATGTTTAGATGTAGTGGTTTAGGCTCCCAAAGTTTGAAACATAGCTCTGATACCAAAATGCCATGCCCAAAATTCAAGAAAAAACACACCAACAAGGATTTTTGAACTAACACTAAAGTTGTCTAGGATATCTAAATAGTTGCAGTGAAAATTTTGAAGGAGTGAAAACATTGAATGTGTCCAAGGGACATCATGACCAAGTTGACTTGGTCAACCTCCCTCTAAGTTAAGAGTTTACTAAAATGAGAATCTGAACTAATGGCTACAGGAACCCTAGAGTGAATACTTTGACTAGGTTTTGACTTAAAATCCTTCAAGTGTTAATCACATAATCTAGGCCTTAATTAAAGTGCCTAATTGGCTTTAACATAGAAAACCGTGGAAAGGTTCTAGAATATTAAATGCAATAACTTCATTTTACTAATTATCTTAATTGACATTAATTAACTTACAGATTAAAAATCTTTGTTATATTCAATAAAAGGGTGTCACCATACTAATTTGCTAAAGTCTCAACTATTAAATTTATTCATTTATCCAAATGGTTAAATTTAATAGGAAACACTTAGCATAAGCAACCAAAAGGATAGCTTAATTATTTTAAAAATAACACTAAAATAAATTTACTACAATTCTTACTTAATTAACTAAATAATAAATTATACATTAATTACTATTAAAATATTAAATTAAATCTAATTTAATCTATCCATATTATAATAGATTTTAATAACAACCTATTAAAATTATTACATATTAAATTAAAATATCTAAATGTAATTAACTCTAGGAAATCAAATCTCTCCCTAAAGTCCAACTTTGCAACTAAGATATTAAATCTAGAAGTTTCCTATGTCTTAAAGTCAAATTTAGCAACTTAAAAATATTAATGAGTAAATCAAACCTTATGTGTTCAAACTTGGATACTAAATGGAATTTAATTAAATTTTGAAATCCATTTGATTTGAATTTCTATAAATACCTAAACTCCTAAATTTAAATTTCACATTACTTCTATTCTTCTTTCTATTTTCCTTTCTAACACTCTTTTTATTTTTATTTTTATAGGTTGGTGAAAGAAGTCCTCCATTAACGAAGTTTGCCCTTTATTGGCAAAAGAACTAGGTTAGATATATTTACACACACACACATATACACACTGTGATAAAAGTCTCTATAAATAATTTTTTTCTTAATATTTTGTTTCTGTTCTATTAAATATTTTCCTTAATAGCAATAATTTCATAATAAATTAGGTGTACTAAACTAGAAATTTCATTAGTTTAATTTTTACATTAGTTTCATAAACTCTTAAATTCAAATTTAGTAAAAGTAATTTATCTACATATTTGACCATATAAATAAAATTTTCTCTTTACGCTATTTACTAGGAATTTAATTAACCTTTTATAAAAGAGATTAATCAAATGTATATTTTTACATGATTTAAATAAGGTGTTTAATTAATCAATTTTTCTAGCTCTTCTAATAAATGAAAGTTCATCCAATTAACTAGGTGAGCATACAAACTTTTAAGAATGATCTTTTAGATGCAAAAATTAATTTTGAACTTACACTAATATTTCCATTTGAGATGATAAAAATACTAAAAATCTAAATTTATCAAAGGACTAAAAATTTCTTCCTTTAGGAAACAATAAATATATTAAAAACATCACCTTACAAACATTGAAATTTAAATACCTTCTTTTATATATTTATAAGGAACAACTTTTACAACTTTTATCTCTTGGAGGTAAAACATAGAAGCACATTTGCCTTTAACCCTTTTGAAATTTACAAAATAGCCATAAGTTAGGAGATTCAATTTTACAAAATAGGGAAAGTCCCTAAGTCTATATCCAAGTTTCCATCAAATGATCCAAGCAAGAACTTGCATAAGAATTTTGGTTGACCATGGAGGCTCACCTCCCAACCTAGACCTTTACAAGGTCACCCTCGAACTAGGGGATCAAAGAATGCAATAGGAGATAGAAAAACATAACTATTTTTAGACAAAAACATGCACAAGGGGGAAAATAATACCCAAACCAATAGATTTACAAGGCCTTCAAAAGACTTGAAACTTTAGGGGTGAAAGAGGACTTTCCACAAGAGGAGAAGATAATCACAAAACAAAGAAAAATAAGAGGAATAGGCCACATATGGGCTCAACATTCCCTTACAACAACCATATCCTCAAATTCAGAAACATGGCTTCAATCCATCAAATTTTCCCTTATGACCCCCAAAATCCCATAGGCATGATTAGCATCATGGGGACTCACACACCCATGTACATCTCTCCACACATGGGAGACACTGCACTACATGAGTAGTCTCTAACCTTCACCCCTTCAAGGTTACTTTTCCCTCCCAAGTGTGAGTGTGCCTTGAAGAACCTTATATAAAATAAGCACAAAATAAATACAAGATTACAAAGAACCTCCATGAAAATCCACGGAGTTGAAACATAATATACATAGAATCTATTAATGGATTCCTTAAAGCTATCTACATGCATGAGAAAAAACTACTCTAAGCTATTTTTAAAAGAAAACCAACCTCAAGTCCAAGCTTAAGGAAAATAATGAAGTTTGAGATAAGCTTTCCCCTTTATGCTATTTCTTTCTTCCAAATCTAGGAGTCTCTAGGAAATAGAGAGTGGGTGAACAACCTAGGAAATCTCCTAAAGGTTCTCTAAATGGTCTCCTACTCAACCACTAACTTACAACCATAAATGAAAAGGTTACCTTCACCATAACTCCTCCAAATATCTTCATCCCCTCATAAATGAGGTTTGAAGACTAGATGGAGTTGAGAACATGGTAGCCCAAATTATCAAATCTCCTAACTCGGATCTTGACTTTGGGGGTACTTTAGAGGGTTCATTTATGAGTCTAAGGCCTTCTAATGACAAAAATTTAACCCCTAACCCTTAGTATACCTAGTGGGGTAGTTAAATTTGACATAACTACCCTCTAGAAGCTTCCTAGACCCTCCAAAATATCACTTGAAGGTTAACCTACGAGTTTATCCATCCTTGAACCATCTAGAAACTTCCTACACCATGGGTGAGCATGGGGACTCTACAAGTTAACCCTCTAGTAGGTGTCATACTTATCCTAGTTAGAAGGGTTAGTCATTCCAACACATCATACATCCATGTGTCAAGTGACACAACATAAATTCCAACCCATTCACACATAGCATGACTAACATAAAATAATTAGCTCAATTTTAAATACAAAATTTAATAATTACTTTTACAAATAAAAACACAAGACAACAAGGTTCATGTATCTTCACTAGACAAAACCTTGGCTTTACTGTTTAACATAGTTTCACTCTTTGTTTCCCTCATTTATAACCATGGTCAATCTCCTACACACTCATTGCAAACATCAGTAGGTCCAATAACATAACAAAGTAAATAACATAAATCCACACATATCATCAAGCACTTATATTTACGTATTCCTCATAACATAATTTAATATCTACATTTGATCCCAATGTGCATAACATGTATCTTTAAATCATTTTTGCATCATAAACATCTAATGTATCTAGTATACTGCATCACCTAATCAAAATTTTAACATAGGTGCATCATGATCAACTATAAAGCATCAAATAAGTGTTCAAATTAGCATAATCAAGATGTAGAATATACATAGCATAGGATTTATCAATCCTTAGATAATAACAAATGTCCAAGTAACTCAAAATCAATATATCAACTGAAGATTCTGAACTAAAGATCAGTGCTAAACTATGGGGGTTGGGGTAGGCCTCACAAATACCTTCTATGTTGACACTTACCCATCTAGTGGGTGTTGCTCAAACAATAGTAACAAGTTCTTCCAATATGGCTCCACAAGGTCAAAACCCTAATGGTCTAATAGGTGTCCCTTCAAATTCAGGTTTCCCCCAAATCAATCAAGGGGCACCTCCACAAAAACCTCATTATTCAGTGTTTCTTTCTACCTTTTTTAAGAAACAAGGAGAAAATGGGTTCAACACTTCTCAACCTACAAAACCACCCAGTATTCTCCACAACTTCATGTATCTACAATACATACAACCATGAGGTACAAACCCCCCTATGATCAAGCACCGTCCTATAAAAATGGGATTCCATTTGTTCATTCTAACACATTGTCACCTACATTGATGCCCATTGAAGTCCTTGATCAATTGTTAACCCTCTAATAAAAGGTCATAAATCTAAAACTAGGTGCTCCTAAACTATCTTACACATTATCTTAACCTTAGTCCTTATCCATTTGATAGGATTCTACACATGCCACCTTTTCTACACAACTTTGAGACACCTAAATTTGACAAGTACAAGGAAAAGGGTGATCCTTGCGATCACATACATGATTTTTTCACGGCCTTCATAGAAGTGGCATATGAAAACACCTACCTAATGAGACATTTTCAATGTAGTCTTGGTGGATCATCCATGGAATGGTTTTCTAGACTTCCTCGTGGCATAAGATCATGGAATGAACTATTTGAAAAGTTTATATCACATTATTCACACAACGTTGTCATGGAGATAACATTTATGGACTTGTGCACTACAAAATAGAATAATGATGAGACATTTGACTCATTTCTATAGTGTTGGAGGAATGTTTCCTCCAAAGCATCTTTTCACATACCCATGAGCAGAAAAATCTACATGTTCATTGAAAACTATCAACTAGACATGATGTGTGAACTAAACTCACAACACTTTGAGTCCATTGAAGAACTAGCCAAACAAGGGTTAAAATCAAAAAGATCACTCACCTTGAAGGGAATCATCAAGAAAGAGATCAGTACTATAACATCCTATGAAAAAACTAAATACTGGTCCAAAAAGAAGAATGTGACAGGCATTGAAGTTGTTGATACTAAAATGGCACAACCTGTCCTAAGGGTACAAGCAAAAAAAAATGTCCAACAAACTCAAGCATCACATAATAACCAAGGCCTTCAAAAAATTTATGCAAGAAGGAACCTTCGTCCATATAGAAACTTGATGCCTCTTGCAGAACCTCTTGAGACTATTTTAAACAAATTGGTATAGTCTCATTCAATTACCCTACCCAAGATAAGACATTGTGAAGGTTTTGATAAACTAGCATGGTATAACAAAAATACTTACTTTAATTATCATAGAACTAAGAAACACAAAAAATTGGTTGTATGCAACTAAAACACCTTGTCCAAGATTTCATCAAACACAATGAAATTGAAGTTGTCACAAATTTTAGCACCACCAATCAAGACCATAAGATCTTCTCAAATCCACATATGGATCATGGAAAATAAAAGGGCCTCTATGTTGGGAATGAATAATAAATAAAACCTTACCTACACCAAAGAGAACCCCAATTTGACCATAAACACCATCACCATTTGAGATCCAGACATCGATTTTGTTGTCACTACTTGTCATTCCAAGTTAATAGTACACAGATCCACATCAAAAAATATTGTACCAAGTAAGTCATCCACTCCTCCATCAGGTCAGTACAACTTTCTAGATCATCTAAAGAAGATCACCACATAAATATCCATCTATGACCTACTCCACATTTTTCCAAACCACAAGGAAGTTTTAGATACAACCCTACAATAGTTTTCCATCCTAAAAGACATACAAGTTGATAAGTTTTAAGCCATGGTTGGATATTTTTCCACACCACATCATTTTCCTTTCAATGAAAAATATCTTCCAAAACATAAACAATCCCACAATGATCCTTTACATCTACAAGTCTTCATCCATCTCCATAAAATCAAGATAATCTTATTAAATGGAGGAGTTGGTTTGAATATCTTTACACTAAAATTGGTACAATCACTAGGCTACTCTAAGAGTTGTGTAGATGTCACCAAAAAGATCATAATAAGAGCCTATGATGATGAAGAACATCCCTCCAAGGGTGTCATAAGTCTCCCAAACAAACTAGGTCCAAAATAACAAGACATTTCATTCTAAGTATGAGACATAGAGTTGGGTTATAACAAGCTCTTAGGGAGACCATGGATTCATTCCATGAAGGTAGTACCATCTAATTATCATCAGTGCCTTAATTTTCCTTAGAGTGGAGTTTAAATCACTATGCTTGGTGATAGAGATCCCTTTTTGTATTGCACAAATATTAGAGGAGCTACTTCCCATCAAGTACCCAATAATCAAGAAGCATTGACTATTTCCTCTTCTAAAAATATAGATCCCAAAACTCTTGCAAAATCAATAGCGAAATCCACATCAGAACTAAAGATCCACGTACAAGAAAATGGATATAGATAATATACCTATGTAGACTCCTTCTACGTAGGAAAGTTACTTATCTCACCCTGCTCATATAGAAAACCGAGGAAACCTCTAGAGAGGAAGCAAAAAATGACAGTCGTCTATCCACCAATAGTTTTCATAAGATGGGGTGACATACATGAAGAAATCATTAACAACCTATATTTTTGGTTATATACAGATGAAGAACCCCTTGAGATCAAGATTATAGTGCATGAATATGGACAAGGTACACCATTATTTAGAAGAAGGGTATAATGGGTACTCTGGCCTAGGAAGAAATAAACAAGGAATCGTGGAGCCAATTGCTCCTACCCAAAACCAAAGGCATCACAATTTAGGTTACAGACCACCTGTAGAAGGAATTTTAAATATCTTATTGCCCACTGATATTAATTCTTATGTTTACAATGCAATTGAGACATATGAGGAGTCCCATTCAAAAAAGACTCAAATTATTATGATTGGGATCCCATGTGAACTACAGATACCCTACATCTTAACACTGACATTGCTTGATTATATTTACAAGAAGAATCCATAGATCAAAAGGCATGGATTTCACAACTATGGAACATATCTGATCCCTCATCCTCATCCTCATCTGAAACCTATGAATCGGTGACTGATACATATATCTACACAATAACCGAACTCCTTATATCCTCCTTCCAAACCAAGGATATAATAGCCTCGCTTTACCCCAACCTTATTGAATGAGAACAATAAAATCCACCAATCATAGATGTTTTTGAGAATGATGAAGCTATTTCTAAATTATTTAGACTAAGGCAAGGAATACCTATGTGAGACCAAAAGGTAGGCTACAACATTGAATTAGATATAACAACATACTTTGGGGAGTTATATCAATCCTCTAGTTATAAATTTGAAAAAGAGAATGTAAATCTCTTAGGTGAAAATTGAAAGGCATCTTCTAGCTATAAAATAGTAAAAACAAAATATGTATCGAAGGGTGAAAACCTCTTTGAGGCACCTAAGGATGGAGAGATTGATATACTCCCCATTAGTCATACTCTGACATGCTTGAGTTAGTCATACTCTAACATGCCTAAATTAGGTCTAGAACTGGTACTCCACCATCTACCACTAAATTTGAGGGTAAATCCATACAAGAAGAAACTCTGCAAGATGCATCCCAAGATTTCACTATTGGTCAAAGAAGAAATAAAGAAGTTACTTGAAGCAGGCTTTGTAAAACCTATAGACTGTGTTGAATGGATCTCCAATCTAGTACAAGTTCCCAAAGCTAGTGGAGTCATAAGAATCTATACTGACTTTCGAAACCTAAACTTGGCATGTCCAAAAGATGATTTTCCCTTTCCAAACATTGAAATGATTGTTGACCTCACTTATGGATATAAGATGCTATCACTCATGGATGATTTCTCTAAGTAAAATTAGATCAAAATTGCACCAAAATATTAACACAAAATAACTTTCACTTATGCATGGGGCACCTATTATTGGTTTGTCATTCCTTTTAGTCTAAAAAATGTTGGTGCCATGTATCAGAGAGAAATGAAAACTACTTTTCATGATATGATGCATATCACCATGGAAGATTATGTTGATGACATATTGGCATAGTCCTTGGAAAGTAATATGCATTTATTTGTACTAGAGACAATATTTGACATGGTTTACAAAAACAAGGTTGGACTGAACCTAAATAAATATCTCTTTGGAGTCACATTGGAAAATTTGTTGGAATTTATTATTTCCCAAAGAGGGATAGAGATTGACCTTGAAAAGGTCCGAGCCATAATTTCAATGCCTCCCCTGACAACTTTGAAGATCTTAAGAATCTTACAGGGCATATTACAATCAGTAAGAAGATTTATCTCATAGTTGGCAGACAAGTGTCATCCATTCCAATACTTTTTGCACAAGGACATAAAATTAGAATGGACAAAAGATTTTAAAAATGCCTTCCAAATATTGAAAGACTATCTACTATTGGGATAGGTCTTAGAGGCACCCATTCCATATCAGCCCTTAATATTGTACATCTTAGCTACAGAACACTCAATGGGAGAATTACTGGCACATAATGACTTAGAAGGAAAGGAAAGGGATATATACTACATCATTTAGACACTTGTGGCTTATGAATTAAACTATACTACTATTGAAAGAGAATTATTGGTTGTAGTTTTTTCTTCGCAAAAAATTAGAGACTACATATTGAGCCACAATATGATCCTAATTTCTAAAATTGATCCATTGAAGTATCTGTTGAGAAAATAAACATTGACAAGGCACCTAGCCAAATGATTCATGATACTAAGTGAGTTTGACATAGACTATGTGGATAGAAAAGAAATCAAAGGTCAAGCTATTACCGACCAATGGGTAGATGTGCCTTTACCTTATAGTCATTCAATGTTGATAGAATTTCCCGATGAGGGAATATTTTCTATAGAAGAGTTGAAAGAGTGGAAATTATAGTTTGATAGCTCTCACATATAGAAAGGATCAAGTGTTGTCATAGTGTTCATCACTCGTTAAGGAGACTCTATTCCTAGATCCTATAGACTGAAGTTTGATTGCACCAACAACATATCTAAGTATGAATCCCTTCTCATAGGTCTCAAAATAGTTTTCTAGTGAAAGATCCAATAGTTACAGGTATATGGGGATCCTCAACTGATTATGAACCATGTCAATGGCAACTACGACACCAAAGACAAAAAAATAATTCCATATAAATCTATGGAAGAAGATATCAAGATGCACTTCTAATAGATAACATTAGAGAAAAATTAGGAACAAGGTAGCAGATGCCATGACCACTATAGGATCTTTGCTAGACATTCTTCCTAATATAACACATTGTGAGTTCATGGTCGAATAGCTCATGGTCCCTACCTTTGAAGTCCCCAAGTTTGAGGTTGTGTGACAAATTGTTGATCCCACTTATCCATGGTACCAAGATATCTATGCCTACCTTACCATCCAAATCATTCCCCTTGACCTCTCCCACAACCAAAATAATTCCTTGATAAGGCAGGCCTCATGTTATACTATCATTGCTAATACACTCTACAAATGAAGTCTAGATGGTACACTCTAAAGATGTCTCAACTCGAAGGAAGAAAAAATGATGATATTAGAAGTACAAGAGGGAATTTTCAAAGCCAAATTTAGTGGCTTAACCTTAGCTAAGAAGCTTCTAAGAATTGGGCATTATTGGCACACCATGGAAACATATGCTTGCTTATTTGTCCAGAAATGCAGAAAATGTCAAATTCATTGGAACCTCATCTATGCACTAGCTTGGGAGTTGTAATCACTCACTTCATTGTGGCCTTTCTCACAATGGGGATTTTGTCTCGTTGGCAAGATCCATTCATTATCATCAAACGGTCATAAGTACATCATCACAACCATTGAGTATTTCATAAAGTGGGTCAAAGTAATTCCAATGACCTATACCATTGGAAAACATATCTCCAAGTTCCTTTTAAACTATATCATAAGTCAGTACGGAGTCCCATAGACCATTATCATAGATAATGATCCCCCCTTCAAAAATAAACAAATAGATGAGATTTGTGCAAAATTCCACATCCATCATAGCTACTCTTCATGCTAATTTCTCCAAGGTAATGACCAAGTTGAGGCTACAAATAAAACTATTACAAAAATCTTAAAGAAAATAGTTAATGAATATGGTTGGGACTAACACCTTCAACTCAACCTTTTGCTATGGGTATACCGCACTAGTTTTTGTACCCCCACAAGAACCACTCCATATTCACTAGTATATTGTACCAAATATATCTTTCCAATAGAGGTCCAACTCCCATCAATTTGAGTATTCCTCCAACACATCATTTCAGATGAGGAATACTGAGTATCTCAACTATAGGAGCTAGAGTTTCTAGATGAAAAGAGACAAAATGAACTAACACACTTGCAAGCATATCAATAACATCTTAGGAGAAGTTATATCAAAAAGTTCATACCATAGTCTTTTGAAGTTGGTGACTTGGTACTAATGGAAAATTAGAAAAATCAAATAGAAAGAGAAAAACTAGGGTTGTTTGAACCAAAATAGTTGTGCCCCTACATCATTACATCAGTCTATGGGTCTAGAGAAAATCAAATATACACATTGGAGGGTCAACCTCTATCAGATCCTATCAATAGCTTTCATATTCACAAGTACTATTCATAACTTTCAGAGTAAACACATTTAAAAAATATCAAAAATTAAAAAAATTAAAAAAAGAAAATAATGTTACCTTGGTGAAAACTTGGTAATTAGGTGTTTTTGGTGACAAAAAATACAAATACAAGAGAAATAAATTCTTCCTACGGTTAAAACCACTTTGGTAGCACATTGGGAAAGTACCATGGTGAAAAATGGAAAATCTAGCACCTTGTGTGAAGATCATTTCTCCATCATTTATCATCGCACCAACTTGGTATCACATGTCACTACTACATTTGGGGCCAAATTTTGACTGAAACTTTCAACGGGTAATTTTTTTTTATGAATTTGGTGTTTTTTTTATAATAGGCCCCAATGGTGTCAGTATATAGATGGGTTTTAAATTGACCATCAGAATTCCAACGGGTTCAGGGTATAGATGAAAAAAAAGTGAAACGCCCAAATCATTTTAACATCGATTGTAGAGAAAAGGAGCGGGTGAAAGTTGAACAAGCAGGTAAAAGCTGAGCACGAGAGAAGGTATGTGATTTCTTCATTTTTTACTAGTATCTTTTACGGGCAATGTCTTTCGAGCCTCTAGCATCATAGTCGACCATAAATTTCAAATGCATTGCATTTTATTTGATCATGAATGCTCTCTGAAATGACCGCATTCTACTAGTGTCATGCCCTAGCCTGTGCTTTATCTCTATTATTTGATGTTATTGGTGCTTGTGCTCAAGGATATCGATTCACTATTTTGAAATGTTTGGATTCACATTTGTTGATATTACTAGCACGTTTAATGACACCATTGTATATTGCTAAGATGCTCATTGAAATGACCGCATTCTACTGGTGTTGTGCCCTAGCCCATGCTTTAACTCCATTATTTGATGTTATTGGTGCTTGTGCTCAAGGATATCATTTTTTTTGAAATGTTGACTGTGGTTATCAAATGGACAGCCCGTGAGCTTCTAGCTAGGTGCTATTTGTATTGATAGCTTAGGGAATCAAATGTATTGTATCATTGATAGTTGAGACTTTGTTAAAAGGAAATAGGAAAAAGAACGATTTTGATTTATTTTTTGCATTTTGATCCCTAAGTGGCTTACAACCCTAGAAAAGTCTATGCAGATTTACAGATGTAGTTGCAAGATACATAGTAGCTGATAATTCACAAGAAATCTATGCATCCAATTTGAATAGAAATTAATACAAAGAAATAGGGTCCTCCAATGGCCCAATCATCCGGACCTTGACTGTCCCCTCAACCAGTGACCCTTCAAAATCAGGTTATCATGCAATAAATGAGTGATCCTTCATTCTCCTGGTCTGCCCTACATCCAAACATATTGGAAATACATAATACAATGATAACAAGTCTTTCACAATCCCCCTTCCCTCAAGGAACACTATCAACCATCCCTATATAGCTCTCTACTATCACTCCATCCTGTGATGACCATAGTGATGAGTAGAAGTCTACCACTTCCTTGTTGATTGCATCTAATTCCACAACTTGCTGACCAACTTCATTCTTTATTGAAGCTATTCCATTAATTAATGATCTTTCCTTGACCGAACTATGGAAAAACATTGTATTGCAGTTCTCATCTTTCAACCAATTCTCTCTAGATTTTTGGCGTCAATATATTTCTTCTTTGGCTAGAATTTCCTCATATTGTTGTTACAAGTCCTTTTTAGTTAAGAAATCAATTTTATCCATACCTTCTTGAATCACCTTATTTTTTAAAACCTCTAGCTTCTCTTCCAATGTTTTTTCCACAAATATATCCTTGAAATGAATTTGGTTCCAACACTTTTGCTTATTCTTGATATACTATAATTTTTTGAACAATTGAAACCCCATATTTCCTTAAATAACAAGTAAAATCTTCCAATAGTTTGCCACCATTTTCCAGAATCATTCTTCTCTTAGCTACATTTTCTCCATCTTCAAAGAGCATCAAATCGGTGCCAAATCCTTCTACAAAACTAAAGCATCCGGAAAGTGATTTGACCCGGTCATGGGAAGTATTTTTTCCTCAAAGATCAAGGGGAGGGATCCCCATTCTCTTTCTAGAAAAAATGGTACAATCTCTCTGTGATGTGTGAGAATCCATGTCTCCTATTCATCCATGTAAACACCACATTCTTGGTTTTAACTTCCCACAATCAATTTTTGGTGAGAAAGATCTGAAAATCAAATTGGATCGTGCTCATAGTCCCCTTGCTCCCTTTCTTATCAGTCATATCCAATGTTTCATTGAAGTCATGGCAAATAATGAAGGTCACCTTACCCATACCATTCATGGATTCTAAAATTTTGTTCCAAACTTCCTTCTTCTCTTCTGTTTTAAACAAACCATAAACATTAAACAAAAACACTAAGATCTGCAAGTGCAAAATACTTACCTTCACTAGTTTCCAACTCCTTGTTTGTGATATACCTTCCACTTGCACCATCATCAGATTCCAAAGAACTCCCAATCCTCCTAAGGCCCCATATGAACTTAAGAAACACCCCGACCATCTCTAATGAACTCCTGAAAACTTTTATGTTTCTTCTTGTTCTATTTTAGTTTCTATTAAACATACTACATTAGGTTTTGTCTCAAAATACTTTTTGATTAAATGTCTCTAGTTGGGGGCATTGCAACCCCTAAAATTCCATGTTATGAGCTTCATTTCTTTCCAAGAGAGAACAAGTCTCTCCCAAATCTTAACTTTCTATGGTCTTTTCTATTCTCAACATATTCCAATAAGCACTGAACAATCTTCCTCCCTATCGTCCTCTTTCCTCCCGTATTTATCTTTTTGGACTTAGATTTATTTTTCTTGATTGTTCTATTTTCCAAAATTCCTTCTCCATCTCTCAAGACAAAATCATCTTATGCCCCTCCCTAATTAAGACCCCCCTCATCCTCAACATGGTCTTCATCACCTATAGTCTCGATTTCATGAATAGGGGACATGTAAATATCTTTAAATATCTCCACTATTCCTATACTTACCAACAATCCCTTGTTTTTGGGCGTTAATGGATAAGGTTATTTCTTCCCCTACATCAAAGATCATATGAAACTATGTAAACCAATTTTAGTAATAAAAAATGTAAATTTCATGTATATTGGCAGTCTCTGCTGCAGGGGTACAGTTAGAGGGTTCATTGACAAAATGATCCTTTGAATGGTTACTATGAATATGAATGATTTGATATAGCATATTGCTCTTTTTACTTGAATTTTGGAATAGCTTGTGCAAGGGTGAAAGTACTTTTGATCATTTTGGTCGTGACTGTTCCTGTACATAGTCAAGAAATGTAACTGTCTAATGATTATATGTAATGTTGAATGGATTAAATGCTTTATTCTTGGTAGAAGTGAATGGAAGGAATAGTGTTGGTGTCAGGTTTCATTTATTATTGAATTAAATGGTTTCCAATATGTGTTGAGGAGTTTTCTCCTTGTTTAATGTTAACTGTTCCTGCACAATCCACTCATACAATAGTGAAATGATATGTGATTGACAATTTCATACAACTAGTCCTTTGGTGTGTATTAAATACAATCCACTCATACAAATGGTCCTTTGGCATGTATTAAACAGAATAGAATTTTTAGCATATTATTATCATTCTATTTCTTTATTGTAAACATGCCATTGGTTCAGTTTTGTAAAAAAAAATTGTGTTAATTTTTTTTTTTTTCTATTTTTTCCATTTGATAACCACAGTCAACATTTCAAAATAGTGAATCGATATCCTTGAGCACAAGCACCAATAACATCAAATAATGGAGATAAACAATGGGCTAAGGCATGATACCAGTAGATTAAAACTGAACCAATGGCATGTTTACAACAAAGAAATAGAATGATAATAATATGCTGAAAATTCTATTTTGTTTAATACACGCCAAAGGACTAGTCCCAAGAATTTTTAAACATACTTTATCTGATATGATGAATTGTTAATAAAGGTCTAATTCTGTAGACTGCTAGCACAAAGGAAGATTTGACCTAGCCAAATCTTCCTTGTACCACACAAAATATTGTGTGATAGCTTTGTAATCTCCAACCTTAATTGTTTAAGAATTCATCATATCAGATAAAGTATGTTTAAGAATTGTTGGGGGTTCCATTACACCTTTGTTGTAAACATGTCATTGGTTTAGTTTTGTAAATTTATTTTTTTGTGTTAAATGCATTTAAATGAAACATTAAGCATAGTTATCACACAATTTTTTGTGTGGTACAAGGAAGATTTGGCTGATTAAGAGTGAGGCCTTCTTTAGAATCTCATGAGTTTTGTACTACACATGCAATGTATTGTGAGTTTGAAGAGATTTAAAGGTTTCTAATTGAAATTAGTGATCTTAAAGGTGTTAAAGTCTTGTTTTAGTTTTTCCTTTCCACTATGCAATAAGGAATAGTTTTCAAACATTCATATTCACTTATTGAATGCTTTGGAGACTAGTGGTTTGACTATCCATGCATTACCAGTGACTGAGATTCATTAAAGGATACAAAACCCTTTATTTTTGGGTTATTGTGTGTGGATTCAAATGTAGGTTTGATTTGGTTAATGTTTAGAAGAGATCAATAAAGTATTTAAAGACAATCTTACATGTTTGGAGAGGTTTGAGAGGCACTTATCATGACTGTACCCTCACAATCAGCGGCATAGACTGGTTTTACTAAGTTTCTTTTCTCTATTTTGAGGTTCTCATTGCCAAAGTGGCCAAAGACTATGTTAGGCTGATAAAATATGGGGATTCTCTTTACCGCTACAAATCTTTGAAGGTTGCTTCACTTGGATGGATGTGTACCATTTTTAAGATAATTGGACCGATTTTGGCTTACCTCAAACAAGTGAGGCAACATATGGAAAGCTTGATGTCTATTGACCCAAATACTAGGACTATTTTGATTTGTGGGTACCCTAATGTTGGCAAGAGTTTTATTAATTATCATGAGTTGTATCATTCCCATCATGTCCCATGCTTGCACCATGTGTACCCTCAAATATAGGATGTAAATCATTGTTCTCTTCTTGACCAAAGGCTGCCATATCTTGAGGTAGTGGAGTTATGTCACTATTATGAACTTAGAATTATGGTCATACCCCGGGACAAATTTTAAATGGATACAAGAAACTTGGAATCCACTCAAGGAGTTAACCTCACTCAAGGATCAAATGGAGTTCTCTGACTTTTTAAGTCACTCCCAAAACCATACTACTCAATTTCACTATCACTTTTATTTGTCCTTATCTCTCATAGCATCAACTCCATCCTAGGCCACCTAGTGCACCTAATGCCTCCACCACACCAAAACTCAAACTAGACTTCACACTTTGATCCTAAAACCTTAGATCATCTTAACATGGTACATTTTCCATGTTACAACTCCCCATTCACTCCTATCCACTCATCTTTCACCATTCTTCTACTATAGCCCTTCTAGGCCTGCCTAATAGCCCTTCCAACACTGAAATCAAAAAATTGCTCCCAAACTGCCCAAAAAAACTAGAAATGTTTTTACATTTTCTAATACCCTTTTCAAAGATATTAAATTTATATCATTCTCATAATTTCATTCTTTGAGTGGTGAACACTTCCCTTTCTAAGTGCTCTTCTCCTAGGCCTAATTAGCCCTTGCTCAAAGAAGCAACTCTATCATCCACTAATCTTCAGGATTCCAAAACCCCAAAAATTCTTGATAAAGGATAAAAGACAACCATTTTTCATCTTATCTTTCTCATACTCATCCATCTATACTCCCATTCAATAAACCCTCACTATTTGGGCTAGAAACCAAGGGTTTTGTAGAAAATACCCTTCCCTGTGACTCCCAACCTCAACACCAGTTCCAAAACCTTCTAATAAATCCCAAAGAACCTTCCCAACAATCATCTACCCCCTTCAATCATCGGGTCACTCCCAGCCATGACTGGTGCTATTCAAATGTTCCAATCATTGGATGTTATTAGGCTTGCCACCGCTCAAAATACCAGTCAAGTTCTTGACTATAATCACAACAATAATAATGTAATGACTAAAAAAACATGTAAATAATATGCAATTAAATGCTCCTATGATATAATCCAACTAGAATCATGTTTTTCCAATCATATAGCTTCACTGTGGTATTCAATGTTCCACGGGACAGTCACAGTATGCAGAGAAATCTTTAACTTTTATTTATTGAAAACATTACAAACTCAAATCCTTTCATCTCTAGTCGACCCTCTCCTCATCTCTCATGAATCCCTCCTAAAACAACCTCTACACTCATAGAAATTGATACAAGCCTCTAACTAACTCCTCTAACTGTCCCCAAAACAGTCTTAAACTGACTGTCACTAACATAAAACAAGTAATTATTGTCAAGTTGACAACAAAAGTTGTCAACTCAAAAAATCAACATCCAAGACCCTTTAAATATTTCTAAAAGGTTTAAGGAGACCCTTTAAAACCCAAACCAACTTATAAACCTTTACTACTAACACCTACTAACTCCAACTAACCCCAATTAAGCCATTTTAAATGTAATGACCCAACCTGGTTCAATCTCTGTATGTTGAAATACCAGGACTATTTTGATCTATGGGTACCCTAATGTTGGCAAGAGTTCTTTTATTAATAAGATTACTAGGGCGGATGTGGATGTGCAACCTTATGATTTTACTACTAAGTTTCTATTTGTGGAGCATACTGATTATAAGTACTTGAGGTATCAGGTTATTGATACCCCTAGTATTTTGGACCACCCCTTGGAGGATAGGAACACCATCGAGATGCTTAGTATTATTTCCTTGGCTCATTTGAAGGCGGTTTTTTGGTTTTTCCTTGATGTTTCGAGGTCCTATGGTTATAGTATTGCGCAATAGGCAGCATAAAACCTTTGTTTTCCAATAAACATCTTATTGTAGTTTGTAATAAGATTGATTTGCAACCACTAGAGACACTACTGGAGGAGGATACAAAATTGGTTGTGGAGATGAGATCTAAGGCTGGGAAAAATATGGGTGGGTTCTTTGGGAATCAAGAGGGGGTGGGGGATGATGGCGCACTACTCTACAAGCTTGAAGAAGCGGTATATTTTGGCAAATGAAGAGTGGAGAGAAGGTGATATTCCTGAGATCATGGATGGACACAATGTTGCATACTTTATTGATCCAGGTATCTTACAGAGGCTTGAAGAACTAGAGAGGGAAGAAGGGCTTAGGATGGCAGTTGAGGGTGATGAGGATGATGATATGGGGGAAGTGGAGTTGAATCCTGATGAAAAGGAAGCTCTGGCTGCAATTAGGAAGAAGAAGAAGATGCTTATCATTGAACACATATTGAAGAAGAGTACTACAGAGAGCACACCTACCATACCAAGAAAGTTTGATAAGAATAAGGAATATGGCTTAAATAGAATGGGAAGACATCTTTCTAGCATGGGCTTGGATCCTTCAACAATTAGCTTGATAATAAATGAAACAAATGAGAGCTGAGCAATTAGCTTCCTAAGAAAAATCTCATAAATGAACTATGTGTACCCCAATTCATGTGCCCTATGCGCGTACCTAAATGATATATTTGAAACAACAAGGGTAAGGCTTAAAGAAGTTAATTTTGCATCAAAGACTATAGTTGTTGCAGCAGTAGAGCATCAAGCACCACCTTCAGCACAATATGATCACTAGATAGGTCTGTATGTTTTATGAAGTTTGGTCGTTGTGGATAAAACATACAGATCTGCAGTAAAAATCAGTGGTGATCTTGGCTTGAGATTTGTCAGTTATCTTTTTCTTATCATATCCTATCACATTTTTCACCAAGTCAGTCCATCATGGCCATTCTGCAATAAAGTGCCCATTTTGTCCTAACAGGGGGTATCCCAATGTCATGATCCATCAAGTCCTATAAAAATACCAAAAACATTGCAAAAAGTCTTTAAAAAACTCCAAAAACATTAAAATATGTCCTAAAAAATTAGAAAAAGTCCTTCCAAAAAACAAAAAAAATGGAAAAAAGTCCTTCAAAACAACAAAAACATCAACAAAATAATCTTGATAAAACACCAAAAATATTTGCAAAAAGTCCTGAAAATTTTGTCAAAGACAATGAAAAAAATTGAAAAAATGAGAAAATTTTGGAACAAATCTCCTTTAAGTATAAACCAATCCTTTCACACTTCAGATATGCAATATTGAACGATGTCATACAAAAATTCTGAGCTTTAGAAAAACCAAGTCAAACTAGTCAACAGGTCCTCAGTGAAACTAACCAAACTGTCTTATCTATCAACCAAATCTCATAGCAAAGTCTTTTGCCAAAAATCATGTCATCTTAGACAAGGGAAGGAACACTAAAAAATAGACAAATCAGTCTTATAAGGGATACCCTTTTCTTGAATCCAAACAACAACACCAAAATGTTAAAATTCAATATCCAAACTCCTACAAAAACAAAGGCACATAATCAATATGTTTGTAACTTGTTGAGTCAAGTTGCTCTTATTATGTCTTGATTTTTTCAAGTAATATTTTTATGGATCTTTGGGATATCCACAAGTGATTAGAGATGTCATGATAGTTCATGACTTATTTTTTTGTGTCTATTGTCTGTGGAATGTTTCCCATGAAGTCTTAAAAGAGTTTTTTGGGTAATTGTGATAAGATCCTTCACAGCCACATACAACATCTAATTGAAAAACATATTGAAAAAGATGATTTGGTTGTGATATGTCACACATACCTTGACTCTGAATGCCTAACCTAGATGGATTCCTTGTCTATTCAAAGTGCCTGTATAAATGCAAGAGGATAATCATACCTAGATCATTCATATCTTGGTAGGATGGTATCCTATTTTTCTATAATAAAGTGGCTCAATGATGAAAAATAAATTGCTCAATTTTGTTGGAATTCAAATGTGGTTAATGAAATTTAAAAGGTTTCAATTAGGATTCATCCTCATTCTCTCCTCTCCTAACATTCTATCAGTCAATTCTAACATTCTATTGGTAATTCAATCAATTTATCTATCAAAATAGTCAAATCAATTTTCAAATTAGTCAAATCAATTGGTCAATAATTCCATCATAATAGGATGTCTTTCTTGAAACCAGACATCATAATCATTTATCTTATATAGGATGTATCTTTCCTGCAACCAGAAATCATCATTTGTCTTATATAGGATGTATCTTTCTTGAAACCAAATGTTGTCACTTGTCTTATACATGGTATGTCTTCCCTAAAACCAAACATTGTCACTAGTCTTATATAGGATGGGTACTTCTTGAAACTAGACATGATTCTTATCAACAAATCTCTATGACCAATGTCGATCAAACAATCATTATAACCTACCAACATTCTTCACTTCCTACTAATTATTCTTTTCTTGCATCATTTAATCTAAATCTTCTTTCAAGAGATCATTCATGACTTTCTTGCATAAACAATCTCTTCATGGGGCATCATTTACCTCACTGTCACATTGTTCCCGCTAGGCATACCAAGGCATAATTTTGATCAATTATTCTTTGAAACAATGCCTAAAAATGTATTGTATCAAAGAGGGAAAAACGTAGACACTTAAAAATAGTCTATCTCCTTAACACAATGACTTAATTAACCTTTCTCTTAATTTAATAAATAATATTTATTATTTTATCAAATTGTGTCATTCTACTATATTCTAAATTCAAAATCCCCATTTCTCTTTAATTTCATATTTAAATAATTTTAATTAATTACTTAATTAATAAACATTTAAATCATTAATCATCAATTATTCCTCTATAAAGTAATTAAATAATTAATACTATTTAATTATTCTTTATATTTGTACTCAATTAAATAAGAGACACAATGCGTCAAAGTTCCTCCCAATAGTTAGAGAGGAAGGAAAGTAGAGATATATGGATTGAAATAGAATTTAAAAATAATAGGAGATATAGAGAGAGTTAAAAGGGATAGAAATATATGTAATAGATAAATATATAGAGAGAGAGGGAGGGAGATAAGACAAAATGAGAATGAGAGAAATAAATATAAAGATAGAGATTGGAAGTAATTTATAGAGAACAACTAGAGATATAATGATAGAGAGGATTGTAGAGGCAATTTAAATTTTAAAACTATCAAGCTTTACAAAAGTATAATTATTTATGTCATTTTAAGAAATTCTTAACTAAAATAAAATAAAATTAATGCAGGCACTGCAAAATAAACTTTCCATGCAATTAAAACTTTGATGACAATATTTTATAGTAAAGTGATATTGATGCTTTTGGAGCTCATTGATAACCACATTTTCCTAGATTAAGAATACAATAGCATAGATTCTTTAAAGCATAATCACTCGAATGGTTAGTACAATCTTCTTCTACATGAAGTTAAAATAAGAGTACACATGTTGCATGTCATGCATATTTAACTTATCTAATGTCTGGTAGAGTTCATAGATTTAATAGACTTTTATAGATAAACATGTCAATTTACTTCGGTTAGAATTTTCTCTTAAATTCAAATTTTCTAGAAGTTAAATATTGTGTCTTCTCTTTTATGATGTTGTTGCTCTTTATTAGTAAATTATTATTTAGAAAATAAAAATTCTTTAATCCTTCATATAGAATGGTTATGTGTTCAAGAGAGCTTAATTTATACTCATCTCTAAAGATGTAGATAAGTAAGTATGTTAATTTACTTTGCTTAGAATTTTCTCTTAAATTCAAATTTTTTAAGCCAAATATTTGTTCTTCTCTTTTATGATGTTGTCACTCTTAATTATTAAATTATTATTTATAAAGTATAAATTATTTATCCCTTCAACAAGTTAAGTATTTTGGCATTCAAGTGTCTTTAAACAATTCTAGACAACAACTGGCCAAATCTTAGTTAGAAGGATGCAAGATGAGGTGGCACCCACATTGCCCTTTGTTGAAAGATGTATGGGGGGTGGGGCAAAAGACTCTATAATGTGAGGGTTTGATTCATAATAGAATCAATTGAATTTATTAGATAAGTGAAACATAGAACTCAAAAGCTAGGTATAGGTATGATATGTTGGAAAGCTAGTCAAAGATAAAGTATTGCAAGCCTTTATGCAAAAATCTTGATTTTTCTAGTGGGTGATTACATAACTACCACAACTGCTACCACAAATTTGAAATCATCCATGCAATTTCATATAGAAATTGTAGCTTCCTTAGATATTTATCTAGAAATAACTAAAAATGCTAAAGAGCACTCTAAATTCCTCCTCCATTTGATTTTTGATAAATTTTGAGATTCTTGACAAGATTGAAGAATACGGTAGAGAAAAAAACACAATATTGATCAATGTCATACGTTAGAGAAAACAACACAATATTGAATTGATTATTTAGACACTACTTTTATCAATTTAAAAGTATATGTCAAGTATTATGTCCAATGAATTCTGCTTTAAAACATTTTTCTCTCATATCTCAAATATGACCATTTCTCTTTCAAACATATTTTAGTTGCTTTTAAATTTCACATCTCTTAAATTGTAGAGAAAGTGATGGCTATTTTTTATTTATTTTTCACAAGTTCCTGTCCCACTCATTTAAAAAAAAATGCAAATCAAAATTTTGTTAGCTTGCTTTTTAGGCTATCATTTTAAAACTTCAAATTTGAGAACAAAAATATCAGTAGTAAACTTTTGCTTCTATATAATACAATCTTGTCAAAATTATATTTGAAAATGTTAATGTTGATTGTAATAGTAAAAATTTAGAAGTTCTAGGTGTTACTCCTATTTGAGCATTAACAGATATCATTAGTATCATTTAGTTATTCAATCAGTAAAGGAGACAAACAGGACAATTGGTCAAGCACATAAAGCCTATACACCAAGTAGGATACAAGGCAACTCTATAAGCTTACTGAACATAGCTTTAACTGAGTACTCTCATTGAGCTAGATGATTACTGAGTACTGAGCATAGTGATCACCGAGCATTCATATGAACCAAACATCAATTAATTACCTAATGAAGAATGTAGTGAACACTGAGTAAAATAGGAAATGACATAGTAATTTGAAATGGCACAAACATAAATGCAAATGGTTCACACTGATCAAAAAATGGTTTACCAAGATCAAGACAGAATTAAATATGGATGTAATCATTAAATTGTTCATGATTCCTATGTACTGTAAGATCTAGGTTATTTTGTTTCACCGTTGATCTTAGGTTTTCTAAGATACTGTAAAACCCTAATTAGCTCAAGACAGTTTGATATTAAACTTGTAAAGATGTCATTATGAAAATATATCCCGAAGGAGTAGCCACACTAAGGACATTAGGAGATCAGACAAAGGGTTTTTGATAGAATGGATTGAAAGAAGCATTTAGTTTTTCAGAACACACACAAGGCTACCAAGCATAAAAAAAGGACACATACATCACTACAAGGTGATATTTTTATGGTATATTATAGATCTGAATCAAACAAGATAGAGTTTCTAATTATAAATACTTTTTACTATTACCATTTAACCATTGTAGCAGATTTAAAATCTCCTAACAAAGTGGACTTAACCATTCTTAGCTAAATCTCTTAATTGAGTACACACATGTATTGTGTTGTTAAAATCCTTTAACCAGGTAGATCTAGTCAATCTAATAGTTATTCCTAATAGGTTAAGATCATCAGAAGTGATCACAATTTGTAGCCTTATCGGCATACTTTGTTACTACAGTAGTGAAGATTTGTGGGTGTCATCCCCACCGCAGTTTTTACCTTCTTACAAGGGTTTCTGGGAGACCAAAATATTTGTGTTCTATGTATGAATTTTCATGAATGGTTTATTGATTATATTACATGCAAATTACATTTTCAGTTATATTTGAATGTATGTTTCATACAATGGATTCAATCAGTACTTAAATGCTATCTACACCTACAGAGTTCTAGTCTTGAAAAGTTTTGAAGGTATTGATTCAACCCTCCCCTCTTAGTACTTATCTTTCCATAATCCCAACAATTGGTATCAGAGCTAGATCTCTTGTTAAGGAAGTTTAATCACTAAAGAGGAAAGATCTAAGGATGGAAAGATATAAGCTGGATAAGACTATTGAGAATTAAAGATTACATATGTAGATCTATATTGAAAAATTCAAAGAAGCCAAAGAAGAACTGAAGAAGTTACTAATCAAGAGGAAGGATATGGAAATTTGGTTTAATGAGGTTGATTATCATGAAGAAGAAATAGATGATCCATTTGAGGTATCTGGATCTGGATTTGGTAGCATATCTGATGCATCTGAAGGAACCATATTAGATCTATGTGAAAGGAAACTACATCTTACTAAACAAGTGAAAGCTCTGTAGATTAGTCAAGAGACCCAAATGGTTAGAATGATTGATGTCATGAACAATGCAAGGAAAGAAGAACAAGAAAGAAACTTGTCTATTGAAGATAGGAGGCAAATGGTTGACAAGTTGCAAGAGAAGGAATCTGAGATACTGAGACTCACCAAGCATCACTTTGAAATATCTAATCGAATGGTTGTCATAAGTCAAGAAGTCAATCAAGTAAACAATGATATTAGAAGGAAACTAGAAGACATCGGTCAATTAAGAGAGGAAAATGAAAGATTGAAGAATGAGGTAAAGATGCAACAACAACATAATGAGATGATCAAGAAAGATGAAGACAATACTAAGAGAATGGATGAATTTTTGATTAGTCAGAAAAGACTTGATAGCACAATTGGTTTAGGCTATACCAAACATGGAGAGTCATCAAGACAAGATGAGAATAAGAATGACTATGCTAATCCATGGCCAAAGAAGCTATCATGTTATCATTGTGGAAAATTGGGCCACACATCAAATGTTTGTATAAGTAAAGCAAAAGATATTCCTAAATTTAATGGTTATTGCTATAACTATCATAAGTATGGACATCAGGAACATGAGTGAAGATCAAAGTTGAATAGGACACCTAATAAACCTTATATGGAGAAACATGGTCGCACTTGCAACATGCATGGACACATATCACAAGAATGCAAGACAAAAATGAAGCAAGTCTAGACACCAAAAGAAAAGAACAAATCATATCAACCAAGAAGGAAAGGTAATGCATATACTTGGGATTACAACACTTGGGTTAATTGTACAGCATGTGGTAGGTATGGAGATGTAGAAGCAAATTTCATGAGAAAGAAATAGAGATGAACATCTCGTAATTGAACAAGTACTAGTATGGCATGTTTGCATTGTCACAAAGTCAGTCACTTGAGAAAAGATTGCAGAGACTGAGCACCAGAGATACATACAAATACAAATGGAAATGCAATTGAAGAAACCATGAGAATAAGAAATCAAATGTGGAGAAAAGCATCAAATGACAATGTTGGATCAAGAACTGTAATCGGTGACACCTCATCCATCAGATTAGGTGACATCATTACCTCCACCTAATCAATGAAGGTATGGATGGAACTAAATTTCAATTGGTTATATTCTACAAATAGTTTCTTATATCTAGTGAATGCACACCAAATCAGCATGAAATAAGATGCAATATGGGATTACATGTTGAGCTTAAATTATGTACAGTCGGTAAAAGAATGACTGAGTAAATATTTGCTAGTCGATAAATATTGGAAAGGTTAATCAAGACATGGTATCAACCAAGTAATATCTAAGTGTTAACCGAGCTAAGGTATTTTAAAGTATAAATCAAGTGAAACTATGTCTACTGGGTTGTGGTAGGTAAAGCATTAAATGAAAAAGTTTGAGTGGGAAAAGATATTTTTGGTATAAATACACAATGGACTTAGTCATTTCTTCACACAGTGATCGTGAGAAAACTAGAGTGACTTGAGAAAATTTGAGCAAATAAATTCATAGCTTTCAGCAAAGATTTAAAGAGATCACGAGCAAGTTTGTCATGATCTAAAGTAAGTTTATTAGTCGTCAAGTTGTTTTACAGTAATATTTGTGAAGCCCTAAATTTGAGAAACTATGGAATCCTCCTCCAAGGTCATGAAATCCAAGTTTGGGAGTGACAAGAAGGTCAAATTAATTAATTCTGCAACCTATGATGAACCAAAATATAAATTACACCCTGAGATTGCATCACAAATTAACAAACCGGTGCATTTTCAAGTATTCCACCTAGGGTTTTGTTGGTTCAAGACATTCACGCATACATCCATTGCAAGATTGGTGAAATCAAATATTTTGAGCTTCAATCCACTTACCAAGAGATGAGTGTGAATGGAAAGCTCAAGGATGAGAAAAACACCTAGAGGTGAAGGGATTAATGAATGCCATGTATTTCCTGAGATAGTTCAAGACATAGTGGGTTAGGGTTGTTTTGAGTCGAGGCATGAAGGGAAATTATGGTTAGATGAACTGGTCAAATAACAAAGGACATTATACATGTGGTCACCACTTACCTTGTTACCGATAAAGTGAAAGCCATAAGGAGTGCACCAAGGACTAATACTAAGAATCTTACAGGAGCATAATGGGATGAAAGAGGTATGAGAGTCAACACAATCATTGATCCTGAGATAAGTTTCAGATCTTATGTTTTTTATTACAAGATATTTCAATCAAGCGGTCCAAACAATGTACCTTGTGGATTCATAGACATCGCCTACAAGATTGTTAAGAAAGGTTTCCAATTTGACCTAGTCGAGCTTCTACTAAAATAATTGCACGAGAACATGAGAACTATAAGGATAGAAAAAATAAACACATGCAAGTTTTCTTCTCTAATGGTTTTTGTATTTTTCTACATGAAAAACTTCTTTCCCTCAATCGGTAATGTTGACTGGGATGTCAACCGACCAGTGATTATGCAAATCAGTAAATTTATACAAAGTCTAGGATAGAATTTTCTTAGTGTTATGGATGTTTATTTTGAACAATTAAAGGAGAGAATGCATCAAAGGAGTAGGATACCAGGTCATCTGGTAGAAAAACATAAAGATGATATTTGTTTCCTAGTAGACATTGACACCACATTAATCAAGGAAGTTGAACCAAGGACTACTTGGTTACCCCCAATGGGCTATGAACTAGATATTGACTGAGATTATAATTCAATACATGCATTGTTGGCCGAGCCCAAAGATCCAAAGGCTACTAGGTTTGGAACCTATGAAGAGGCCAAATTAAGAATAAAGTTGGATCTAGTCAGAGTGAAAGTGAGTAGAAAATCCAAGAAGATGATGGTTACTTTGGTAAAATAATTTGGAGATGATGCAGAAGAAGAGATGAATCAATAGCTAATCTGGTTGAAGAAGCAACTGAGGAATATTTTCTAATTGGAAACAGTGAACATGATGAGGAGGAGACCGAGTTGGATAAAGATATCCAAGCTGCACTGGTGAAGGCCACAGGGAAGAGGAAACAAGAAGAAGCACCTACAAGAGCAAGGACAAGATCCTCAACAGCTGCTTCTCCGCCCCTGAAGAAAGGAATTGTAAAAATATCAAGGCCAACTCCTACCAAAACATATCAGAAGAAAAAGAGAGGTTCCCAAGTCACCTCCAAGCAACCTAAAAAGAGGAGAAGATTAATAAGAGAAAAAGATGATATTGATGAAGATGATGAAGAAGAGGATCAAGGTAAATTCAAGGTTGTTGTTAATTAAATTCAATTGGTAGATGAGTTAGAAAATAGTATAAAGGAAACAGGGAGTATTGCACACCTAAGTTAAATTGGTATGCATATATGACTACCAAGGATCAGGAGAAAATAGAAGAAACCATTATTCAAATGATGATTAAATTTAAAAGAGTACCTATTAAATTTTTTAGATATTTTCCTAAAGAACTATATGAGAAAGTGTCAGCCAAGTGGACATATGCCCTGCACACTGAGAAGAAAATGAGGGAACACTCATTAATTTTGGCCATGCCTACTCTAACTATTACCGAGATAGATGAATTGATGAAGCAATATTCCAATGCTTCTTGATGAAGAGTAGAGCCCTTGATATATTGGCAAGCAACCTTGAGGCAGTTGATGAAAATAACAAGCTTCTATGGACCACAATTTTGAAAGCTAGAGTAGAAGCTAATCAACTTGCATTGGCTATCATTCCTAAGCAGAAGAACAAGAAGAAAGGAAAAGGAGTTCACTCAGATGATGCATACTTAGCCACCAAGGAGCCAATCCACATATACAATACCGAGGTAGCGGATGACACTATTGCTATGGAATTTCACCTGGCTGGATATAGTGAAGAACATAGACATGATGCTCCTAAACAGTTAGAAACCCCCGAGACAAATGATGTTTTTATTGAGGACATAAAATATGGAGATCTTGATTATGTAAATGATGATGAAGAAATTAACATTGTTGTAGACACCACTAAGGAGAATGCACCTAGTGAGGTAGTAATAGGTGATATACTGGGTGAATTACCCATATTGGTTCAAGCAATTGAAATTGTTACACAAAAGGAACTTGAAGGCTCTTCATCGAGAAACAAAAGGATATACCTAAGGGATAGGGTACAATAGAGCAGAAAGCTTCAAATGAGCTTGAGAATAAAGAGGCAGAAACAAAAGCATTAGAAGAGAATACACCTATAGAATCAGCTACAATCGACACCACAACAGATGCCCAAGGCCAAGCCACCAAGACACCAGTCATAGGGAAATAAAAGGAAGAGAATGTGTCTACCGAGTCAAAAAAGCCAAATTCAGAGACCAAAGCTCTAGTGCCTTAAACAAAATATCCTACACCAAAGAAGAAGAAGAAGAAACATGGTAAAGGTCCTATCTCACTTGATGAAGTTATTGAAATTCTTGAATGTGACCCTCAGACCTTAGACCCCGAAGAATTGAGAAGATATGGAGAATTGTGCACAAGGAAGGTTGCACAGGAGAAAATGAAAAAAAAAAGAGTAAGAGAAAATAAATTTTGGAGGAAGTTAGAGATATCCTAATGCAAGTAGTTCCTGACATCAATGTTGATGAGGAAACTCCCATCATTGATCAACTTGCTACTCTAACAGGACACATTAATTCCCCTGATGTAGATGTAGAGAAGATAATGGAAGAATGGGCAAAAGCAAAGATCCAATCAAAATTAGCAGAGAAAATAAGCTAGGAAGTGGCAAT
Organism: Chamaecyparis obtusa; assembly: GCA_027943335.1. Classification (NCBI taxonomy): domain Eukaryota; kingdom Viridiplantae; phylum Streptophyta; class Pinopsida; order Cupressales; family Cupressaceae; genus Chamaecyparis; species Chamaecyparis obtusa. The sequence goes on from BSBK01001546.1 coordinate 316,255, forward strand.
CAATAAGGTCAAGCTATCAGAGGTTGTTACCGATCTTGAAACCATTATTCAATAGATAACACAAATTTTGTATAAGTTATGCATTGTGGACCACTTCACTACCGAGCTTAGTGAAGAGATCAAGAAACTTGATGAAGAAATATAGGTCAGTACAAATAATTCTTTAACCAAGCCCAATGCATGTCTCAAGAATTTTTAAAAGGTTCAAGAACTTCAACAATTAATAATTGATTTGAGGAAGCAAGAAGATATAATCAGAGATCAAATAACCGAACTTCAGGATGAGTTGCTTCCCCATCTTAAAATAATGGAGCAACATGTCAATAAGGAAAAGAATTTAGTTGCCACCCTAGAAATTTCAGTGCTAGAAAACATTTTTGACATGCATGCACAAGTCGGTTTAGAGTACATTGCTCTTGAGAACCTGAAAGAGGAATGGGAAAATCTCTTAGTTTTCCTAAAGAAAACCCATCAGCATATTTTTGACAAGTTGTAAGTACATTTTATTTTGGCATTAATTTCAAAAAGGGGGAAGTCTCTGTGTGTGTGTGTGTGTGTGTGTGTGTGTGTATATGTATATATATACATATATATATATACATATGTATATATATATATATATGAATATATGTATATATATATATATACATATATGTATATATATACATACATATATATATATACATATATGTATGTGTATATATATATGTGTGTGTGTGTGTGTGTGTGTGCCAATATGTACTTCACACTGAGAGCATGTACAAAGGGGGAGTTAGTATATTTTTTTTGTGTTTGTATTTTTTGTTTGGAAGTTGGTACATATACATAAAAAAATTTATACTAATGCCAAAGGGGGAGAATGTTACTGCTATTTGAGCATTAATGGTTTTCATTAGTATCATTTAGTTATTCAATTAGTAAAGGAGACAACCAAGACAGTCGGTCAAACACATAAAGCCTATACACCGAGCAGGATACAGGGAAGCTCTCTAAGCTTACTGAACAGGGCTTTAACCGAGTACTCTCACTGAACCAGATGATTACCAAGTACTGAGCATAGTGATCACCAAGCATTCATATGAACCGAGCATTAGTTAATTTCCTAATGAAGAATGCAGTGAACACCGAGTAAAATAGGAAACAACATAGTAATTTGAAATGGCACAAACATCAATGCACACGGTTCACACCGATTAGAAAATGGCTTACCAAGCTCAAGACATAATTAAATATAGATGTAATCATTAAATTTTTTATGATTCCTATGTACTATAAGATCTAGGTTATTTTGTTTCACCATTGATCTTAGGTTTTCTAAGATATTGTAAAACCCTAAATAATTAGTTCAAGACAGTTTGATATAAAACTTATAAAGATGTCATTATGAAAATATATCATGAAGGAGTAGCCACACTAACTACATCAGGAGATCAGACAAAGGGTTTTTGATAGAAAGAATTGAAAGAAGCATTTAGTTTTTTAGAAAATACACAAGGCTACCGAGAAGAATAGAAGGACACATACATCACTACAAGGTGATATCTTTATGGTATATTACAAATCTAAATCAGGCAAGATAGAGTTGCTAATTACAGATACTTTTTACTGTTACCATTTAACCATTATAGCAAATTTAAAATCTCCTAACATAGTGGAATTAACTGTTCTTAGCTAAATCTCTTAACCCAGTACACACGTGTATTGTGTTTTTAAAATCATTTAACTAGGTAGATCTATTTGATTTAATTTTTACTCCTAATAACAGGGTGAGATCATCAAAAGTGATCACAATTTGTAGCCTTAACCGGCATACTTTGTTGCTGCAGTAGTGAAGATTTGTGGGTGTCATCCCCACCACAATTTTTACCTTCTTACAAGGATTTATGTGATACCAAAATATTTGTTTTCTGTGTATGAATTTTTGTGGATGGTTTATTGATTATATACATGCAAATTACATTTTCAATTATATTTGAATGTATATTTCATATAATGGATTCAGTCGGTTAAATGCTATCTACACCTAAAAAGTTTTAGTCTTGAAAAGTTTTGAAGGTACTGATTCACCCCTCCCCTCTTAGTACTTATCTTTCCATAATCCCAACACTAGGAGGAAGGGTGGTTGGAACTATTGCTGAAACGTGGAATTTTTCCAAACACTTGATGTGCCTTGTTATGCTTCAACTTTGCAGACATCCATGTTAGAAAACCAACACAAAATTTATCCCCAAACTTGGAGGAGGAGTTGTGTTTGAAGCATAACTATATATTCTTCTTTCTGACTCTTGGAAGCTCTATTTTTATCTTCTGGATGAGGATGATCCATACACAATTTCAAAAGCTAAGAATATTATTTCAAACATCTTGCTTCTGCACTCATGCAATGTGGAGGCACTTTACATTGAGATAGATTTAGATGGTATAGAGTGGAGCATTTTTTATGAAAATGTGTGCACATGGGTAAGACAATTTGCCTCCTGTGATGTCCAACACCTCACTCTATTTTAGGGTGCTTCAAAATAAATGCCACCTAAATCCCTCTTTTCATGTTCACACTTGGTAACCCTTGGTTTGGGTAGGTATGTTCTCACTAGTTTCCCCATTAATTTTTTTGGATTTCCTCACCTCACATCTTGTCAGCTCCATAATGTTTGATTGACAAATGAATCTTTGATCTCCTTGATTTCACTTTGCCCCCTTCTATATTTTCATCCACTATTGAAAATTTGAATTTGGGTGGAGTAAAATCTTTGTCTGTTAACTGCCCCAAACTAAATTTTTTGAAAGGGTTCTATATTAGTTATGCAAATTACTGTTATCCACAAATGCCTAGAAGTAAAACTATTTGTATAATTGTTTGTGCTTTGATGTTTGTTTTTTACAATAGATGTTGGTAGAAGGTTTTTACCTTGCGAAGGATTCATACAATTCTTTATTGCATGATTGGTGTTCAATTTGTGCCAAAAACTATCTAATGTGTACTTTGCCAATGCTTCATTATATTTTTTTGTCACGCTATGGTCTGGTAGTAAGTTGTGATTCTTATTTTTGCATTGACCTGGGAGTTTGGTTGGATTATTTTTATATGATATTGTGGCCATTTATTTATATACCTGAACAATTTTGGAGTATTTTTTAAATGTTGGAGTTTAGTACTCTCAAATGTGATACATAAAAGGGATTTGTCAAATCAAAATTGCAAAAATTTAAAAGAAGAGTGAATTCAAAAATAAGAAAATGTAAAAGACTTTATATTATTTTTTGTTCACATTCATTGTTGAGCTTGTGTATAAGATCAACAAAAACTTTGTAGTTGTGGATTGCTTTGAATGAATGGAATGTCATTGGTTAGTAGTCAACATTCAGTGTAACTATATGCCATTTCATACTTCTTACTAATTCTTGTTCCTTCATTTACCAAGGTCATGTAGCTGACTTTTGTGCTATGTGTGTCATTCAGGATCATGTGGCAAGATTTTGTCACCTATCATTCTTGTTAGGAACTTGCAATGTATGGAAAATCTATTTTTTGACTTAGATTCATTATTATGATTTTTTTTTTAGATTTCTTTACCATGGTTGTTTAATTTTCTGTAATTTTATCATTTACAGTGCAAGTCTTGTAGAATATAAGATTCTTGACTTGTTGAAAGGTATATCTCGCAACTTTTGAATAGAAAGGCAAGAGGATGCTCATGAATACAAGATGAATTTGATGGAATCCATGCGTAAATGATTCTCTAAATTTTCAAATCTAAGAAGCATTTTAGAGCCTAAGAATTATGTTGGATTAACCAAGCCAAAAACAAAGGTTCTTAGGTTGCAAATTTAAAATGACATTTAAGCACTAGACCTAGCTAGAATGGATTTAGTTCACTGCTTGGCCACTAAATGTAATTGTCTACAGATGGTAACGTGAAGTATTTGTTATAGTTTATAATAGGTCACTTGTATCATTACTAGTATTTTCCAAATATATTCTAGCATCAATTGTTGTTACCTATTTTGGCCATTTCCAGGCAACCATATGTACTTTAAGGATGTACTGCACAAGCCTTCTTAGCAGAATATGCACATCACTTAGAAATGGAAAAGTAAAAAATAGAAACAACTTTAAAAGAAGGAAGAGGAAAGCCTCAAAGGGAGGGAAGTGATAATGGACTCATGGAGCTCATAAGAAAAATATTTCTAGTTTCCTTACAAGCTAAGATGAGAAAAAAATTGTACAATTTTCCTTGTGGTTTCCACTAGTGGGAGAAAGTATTTAGACGTTTTGAAGGAATATTTTCTATGCTCTTTTAAAATTAGAAAGTCCTTTAGTAGTGTTAGCTATTTTTCTTGCTGAATCCCAAAACACAGCCCTGAGTGCTTAGATAAAATTCTCTGATTCCTAGACTCTTGATTCACACAAGAAAAGACTAATTGACAAGGAGATACTCCTTCTAGACTTCGGGCTCCACAGACCCAGGCGGGTGTACCTAAAACATATGACTGATTGCACATTATATATAAAAGTGGACATTGTTCTGCTATTCACCTTTTATTTAACCAACTTATGAAACACTCTGCACATGACCAAAATCAACTATAAACAGAGTTTAACTAGATAAACCATGATTGTAAGAATAGAAAGAACCAGCGAGACAAGGAGCTTCATCCTTTTTCCCTTTTAAGGAGGGGCAACCTGGTGATTCTCTCTTCAAGGAATCAGCAAATGAATTGTACTTCTTGAATACAATCAGACATGAATGTTCATAACAACAGGAAAGTAAAATGATTTCAATTAATGCTTGATGAAGAAAACTGCTATTCAAACCAAGACCAGTGCCTTATCCATTGGGCAACAGAGTCAAACAAATATGCAATCCCAGAAAACCCTACCTCCAACTCAAGAACCCGAATGAAATGCCTTGCAGACCATTCTTCTCATTTCAACATCTGGTCATCAAATTCATATATAAACCTTAAATTCTCAGAACTTGTATTCAAGATTGACTCTCTCCTTGAAAGAATCTTAAAAAACAAGATCACAGCTACCTTATAGCCAGTGCATCAAAATGCCTTACAAACTGACACACAAGAACTAAGACTAGATACACAAAGACATCAACAAGAACTGAATAGGGATTCCATTGTTTTCATTAAAATTCACCTGAAACTGTACATTGTAAGACCATGAACACAAACAATAAGACTCAAAAGCCTGAAGTTGTCCTAGCAGCATAAATTTTCAACATCCTTTACAAATGAGAAGAAAAATGAGATATAGTAAATGAGAGTTAGTTGAAAACCAACTGACAGTTGTCCATCTCTGGCATGAAAATATCTCCAGGTTTTCCCACACTTTGCCCTGCAACTAATTCCCAAACTGAATCACTATGTGCAATCATTTCTCTAACCAACTAATCTTGATTTTGATCCTCGGATTTCAAACCCAGACTGCTCTTTCACACTTCATTGAAACAAAAAATAATCATCACTATGAGATTCCTTGTCTTTTCCCATTTCTGAAAACATATAACACTTGCATGTTTGGACAAAAATTGAATTTCTAGGACACTTTTCCGTGAACAGGCTTGTTCTTTTAAATTTTTGAATATTTTCAAATATCTGGACTATATCATTTTTCTAAATTCTTTTAAATTTGACATTTTAACCATTTTCTGCACTTTTCCACAGAATGCACCAGAATCTAACACTTGTCACCTTTTCATTGGATGCTCAGATTAACCTCAGGCTTGACCACCCTATTTGGAGAACTGGTGAATGCATGCAATCTCTGGATCTCCAAATCATTCGACTAACCATGGTTACCACTGGCGATCTGGCGAATAAGCTATCCTCCAATTCTCGGAACCTAACCTTGACCTCAGGTTACATCCAGCGACCTGGCGACTGGGCGTTCTCGCAATCGCGGAATGAATTTACTTGACCGCCAGCTATCTGGTGACTAAATGACTGAAGGCTTGTCGAATCATGGAATGGCTAGGGCTAGACCGCCAGGATCTGGCGACCTAGCGACTGGCAGTTAACTAACCGCCCGCTAAGTCACATGGTCATCTCTTAATTGGCAGTCTCATCCAGCAACTTCATGCACATCCGCCACATGTCCACCTGGAGCCTTGTCATCACCATCTGCTACCTACAAAATTTACTCACCTGTGCAGGCCCATCGGCATGGAAATCGAGGCGGCCTCCAACTAGTCATGCCGGCAGAGCCTCCAACACTTCTTTCTATTTCACTGTGAGAGTGGATTTGCTTATATGCACTATACTTTCCCAATCTGGGATCAATGTGGGACTAAATCCCTCAAGGTTTTAAAGCCTTTCTTGCACTTCTGTTCAAAATTTGTAGGACCCACCAGCCACAGAGAGCTCCAGCCAAGCGGGCCCACCAAGAGCCCTTGGCTTCTTATTTACCATATAGTGAAAGTACCTTTGTATATAATTGCTAAATATCCTCACACCCAATGCATGTGGGATATATTGATTTAGAGACTTCATGCTTTTCATACCTCCCTACGTGAATTGTATTTGAATGTGGGAGCCCAACTCAAATGCTGGTTGTTCAAACTAGTCTTACACAAGGCACATCCCTCGTGCGCTGGCTTCTCTATGTTAGCTTGTGGTGACTAATCAGGAAAGTACTATCCAGGAAAGTACTGTACACTTTTCCTCCCGACCTCGCTGGGGTTCGGGGCCGGGCCGGGCCCCGAGCAGGGGTTTGGGGGCGGCAGCCCCCAAGAGCAGGGGTTCGGGGGCGCAGCCCCCGAGGAAAATTTTTTTGAGGCCGACTACTTTTTTCGGTTATTTGGGCCGACTACTTATAACTCATTCTAACCCTAAAGCGGGAAAATATTGTATAATATGGCTTAGGGTTAGGGATTTTTTACGAAGTATGATTTTAGTACTTGCGGCAGAATTGGGCTGTAAGGGATTACAGATTGTAATCAGGTTGTAATCACTGGATAATAATAATATTGGACTCGCTGTTGGTGGACGTAGCCCAGGGATTGGGTGAACCACGTTAAATCTGTGTGCCATTGTGTTCTATTCTGTGTGGTTTATTATTTTCTGATATTAGTTATATTTGCACATAATTGTTATTTCTGCCTTGTTAATCCTAACACTCTATGAATCAGCCCAAGCCTTGATTCAATGTGCATGGACTTCCTCATTTGCCCAGCATACTCCTACCGCAGGCCATTGGTCCTCCATCGTAGGCAGCTCCTATTTCTCATGCACATCCTGGCTGCATTCAAGACTTTACTCCTTATTTTAGAATGGTGTGTGAGTCCCTCTCTTGCATAGGTGTCTTCACAACATCTCCACACCTCCAACACATTTCACTTGACAACCACCAGAATGGCCAGTTTTTAACTTTGTGGCATCACACAAAGCCCCAAATCTGTTCTCTTGTGTGAGTTGCTTCCCTTTGTTTTTAGTGTGGCTGCCTCCTTACATTGCATGAGCTGGAAGCTTCATGTCTTTGTTAAAAACATCTTCCACTACTTACGCAGCTCACCTTTGCAACATCAACGCATCTCTTTTCTATTTTTATTATTTCAAACCTTTGGCTGCTTGCGTGAGTATGCATCCCTTTTAAAAATCAAAACGTGCCCCCTTTGACAACTCATGCCCACTTTATTATGCGTGAATCTTCCTTATTTGAAACATTGGGCACCAATTTTGAATGTGTGCTGCTATTTCCTTCACATGGCGTGGGCATTTCTCTTATTTATTATGCAAGGCACCCCTTTTAAATTGCTGGCTCCAAAATATTTCGCGAGGTCCCTCATACTTAGCGCAAAGGTGGTCACCACGTATATGCCAATGTCCATATTTTGCTTCAATGCTGGTCCATTGCGTAGGATCCTTCCTTATTCCTTCTAACATTGGTTGTTTTCTTTGTTTTATATGTGTCTTAATACTTCATGCACTGGCATATGGTCTCAATGCACAGGGCATTTTCCACATGCGTGAGGCATCAACTAAGTGCGCAAGGCCTCCTTCATCATTTGTTTTTATTGGCAGTCTTCACATTTTAAAACTGCCACTCCACTTCATATAGTATTCACGTAGAGGACCCACGTTTTTAAGCAACTCCCAAATTGGAAAGCCCCATTCATCTCTCTACATGTGGCCTCCTTCAATCAATGGCAGCCTCTCCTCCCTCATTGTATCTAGAACCTTTTGAGACTCCCTTTCCATCACCAAATGATTCCATTGAACTAAAATTTTCTATGCCAACCTAAATCAGATATCATAGACATGATGATCATACATTCTTCCCAAAATGAGATTGCTAGGCTGCTTCTTTGAATATGAGCCAAAAATGAACAGACTGCAATCAGTCTTTTGGGAAAGAAATTCCAAGGCAGTTTCACCCCCACTCTCAAATGGTCAAATATCTCCATTCTTTTAGTGCATTTGATGGCATTTCCACCAGCCTTCTTGAGAGGAAATATGTCAATCAAGACTTAAATCAATACATTGCTAGTCTTTGTGCCATGCAAAATTAGCATTCTCTTGGCATTTTCAACCAGCTTTGGAGCATGCTTCAAGAATCCTCCTTGCATGATTTGTCTTAGGTTTTACAACTTTCAACATCCTTCCAGGTCTCTTGAATAGCAAATGTCAAAGTATATAACTTTTTTCATTTTACAATACAATTCCATGTGCTGGCCATTTGTCTTTCACATTGGATTCAAACAAGCAATTGTTGGAGCAAAATCTTTTAACTCACCGACCTACCAACACAAACAATGGTTATCCAAAAATTCAAGCCTTGGTGAATAGAGACCCCAAAATTTCAAACATATGGTTCACTTTTTCAAACTTTTCAAAATCATCAATCAACATCTACTGGCCTCCGGGAGCGCTTTCAAAAACTGACCGAATGGTCTTACAAGAGCACGCCATCCAGAGCACATGATCACCTCTAACATGTTATCATACTCACCAAAGGAGATTGCCCAGAAAAATTTGAGCCAAAATATATTCATAACCAAACACGACCACTTCGAAACATTGTCTGAACAAACTGCCATAATCACTAAAGTTGCCTCCGAAACTAGCTTTGAAAACTGATTCTCCCTCATACAAGGAACACAAATCCATAACTAGCCTCCTCAGAAAGTCACATGAAGAAATGCATTTAATCAGCAAAGTCAGTCTGTTAGAAATGTTCAGAATGTAAAACAATGAAAGTCATAGAAATCTGATTTGGAAATGGCTTTGAAAACTAGGCTAAACATGACATCAGGATCCGAAAATAGGGGCATTTGTTCTTTGTCATACAGAGAGTATAATTCCACAATTAGGGCTCATGATGAATAACAGGGTGCATTTGGAAATCAGACAAAGATAGGCTCTCAGAATTGCAAACTGGGAAACATAGTAAAATAGTGATTTGTGCATACGGAACGACCCTAGGAAAGTATGCTAAAAGATTCGTCAAGACTTCTAACTTGGCATACTTGTAGAACTTTTAGATTAGGACATAGTGGTACAACCCGTTCAAGCTCATCAATCATAGATCAAAAGTTATAACATCATGAACAGGGGTACAAATCAATCTGCACATTTCACAACTTGTAAAACAACAGAAGTTGTACTTGGAATTGCATTTGCAAACTGAGCAAACGGATTCGTCATGACCTCAAAATTGACACATAGGAAGTATTTGACCCTTGGAATATGATGAAAAAGGAATTTTCTCAATAGGGTCAACTGGGTCACAGATATGATTGGTCAAACAGGCCCGCCAAAATTTTGAACAATTACACAAGTGCATGACAACAACAAACTACCAACTTTGAGGGGTTTGAAACCTAATCAAACGGATTCGAAATGACTTGAAAATTGGAACATAGGTTCTTTGATATGCATACTAAACATCTTAAAAGTGGTGGGTCATGAAACATTTTTGGACATGAGATATTCAAAGGCAAACTGGGCTACTGTACTTTGTTTGACACAGGCATAAATGTGCAATTTGACACCTACTCAAAATGGGACTTCACCGAATGATTCGGGATGATAAAATAACATCATAGAACGCGTGCATATACTGAATGGAGTGTGCCAAACACCTGGAACTCCTCATCGGCTTCAAAATGACAGTCGAGTACGTATGCATGAAAAGCATTTAAAGGGCTTCAACTGCAAAATAATAACATGGTACTCAAAAACCCAAGTTGTATTTTTGAGTCCCAACAAGTAGAAAATAGTAATTTAAACATGTAAATTTAGAAACAAAATATTGTGTTACTAACTAGAACCCACTTGTATAAAAGGGAGAGGTCTACATTGATATGATAGCGACTAACAATATCTCGAGACACTTACCACTACAAATGATGGAATGTGAAAGCATCTATAATGTGGAACATGAGAGACAAATGAAAGGATGAAATTGTTTATTTCTATCTTCCTTGTTGTGAATTACATCTAGAGTTTATCAAACAGATTTAAACACTAAAATGGGCAGCACAAATAACTAAAGGAATGTAGCTTTGTTGATATGACGATTAAGATGCTTATAACCATTTATGTGATGATAAGAAACTTTCATAAGGAGGTCTTGGCGAGAATTCAGATCCATTGAAGAACAGCGTGGATATTGCACGTGGTCTCAAACCAACCTTCCACAAACTATCTAAACACAACCACAACGTGACCCATTGCTAATCTAAGGGTTTTATGCATTTTCTTTAATTTTTTCTATTTACTTATGACACAAGGAAGACAACTTGCACATGTGAGTATCAAAAGAATAATCTAGGGGATTAGCAGCTTAATTGACAAGATCAATGGCTAAATGTTAGGACTAACATTGAAGCCCTCAAACTTCTATATGGTAAGGCAAATGGCCCTCAAATTTATGTTGTTTGGGGTCTAGTTCATCAATAATATTCATCTATATTTTTCTAGGCTAACATAAAGTTTTAAAAAAATATTCTACAACTATTCTTTTTAATTGTTCAAAGCATCCTTTTTCTAAATATTCACATTATTTTCATTTATTCTCATATCATCATATGAAAATGTGATATTGAAAAGTGGTGAAATACAATAGCTTCTCAAATTAGTTAAAATGTTGAACCAATGAAAGGGAAATTTCTTTGAGGTGTGTTATAAATCTAGATACAACATCGATCTAAATCAATTCATTTTGGAAATTTAGTGAAACTTAAAAATTAAAAACATGTAGAGAGTTTGCCTGAGCTATAGAGGAAGTGGGAAAAGCTAATGGGCTGGAAAAAGTATTTTTATTTGGAGGCACAACTATTGAGAAGATGTAGAGCAATGATTCCCATTGATTCCTATTGATGGAATCCCCAACAAACATCAACCTCTTTCACCTCAATCTCTACAGCATTTCAGTGGGATTCAATCTTGAGCACAGTCAATCAAAAGTTCTAAAAAATAGCCAATTTATACATTACATTGTAAGCTTGAGAAATAGAGATCTGTTACATTTTAGCTAAGTAAGATTCAAAAATAGAGCATAGAAAGCTTTAGAAACAAAGCATCTCAATGATACTTGTAATGATCACAATCAATCGAACAGACTGTAAAAATATAGCTAAAAGAAATAAAACTAAGATTTTGATGTACTAAAATACTTGGGTAACACAATTTACAGACTGCCATCTCCATATTGTGTACTCTAAATCATTACACCCATTACCCTTGCAGTTAAAATCTTGGCTCATATAGGTGCATTCTCCAATAATCCACTATAGAACATATCCTTGCACATAAACTATAATGTAACACCATTAAATCAAATCATGATGACCTATCTAGAGACATGAATTATCATTCATAATCCTCTACATCATAAATAATTCTAGAATATATTCTAACCGTACCTCAAAAATCACTTATACGAACCAAATGGTTCTCACCAAATCTTCCCTCTATCTCTGAACAGACAACAACTCAAATTCCAACTCACCAACTCTCATTCTCTATTTCCCAACCTTATCTTTGAAGAAACCAAAAAAATTTACCAATAATAGTCATCTCAGAATCAATGGCTTCAATCGATATGTTTGGATAATTTTTTTTTGCATTAGCACTTTTCTCTCAGTCACAACTTTAAACTTATGCCCTTCAATACCTTCTTGCAACAACCTTCCCTTAAAAAAATTTAATAGATTATTCGGTAACACATTATAAATAGTATAAACAACAATACCCATCCTGAGAAAATGATCAACTAAAGAACACTCAATCCTAGGCCTACTATTCAAAGAGTAGACATACCACATCTCACCAATCTTTTCTAAATCACCTTCCTCCAACATAGATTTAACTACATATGAATCAATAGAGGCAGATTCAAATGGACACTCTTCTTGCTTCTCCTTCTGCTTTTTTGAGATGGTAATGACTTATTTTCCCTTCAAACTAGTCTTCCTTCTTTTAGGTTATGGGGAGTAATCACTAATAAAAATCTTCGAATACTTCTTGCTAGAGGAGGAACCCCCCTCAACATGACTCACAACATCAAACACTATCACACTGGAGTACATATTCCTCTATAAGGCTGATAAATAAATTTTTTATGCATCCATTTTATCTTCCATATACTCTAAGTACCTATAAATTTTCTTTCCAACATGGATGTCAAACTTCCACTTAACAATTTCTCTTGTGGGTAACAAACTCAGAAAATAAAATACCAAACACATGACTAGAGAATTAAAAAAAAAGGATGGCCCTCAACCAATGACATTCTGACATTATCAAACAAGTTCTCCTATAACAAACTACACAAGTCAAATTGTACACTCTCCTTCACAATCTTATGTGCTAAAAATACAACAATAGTAGATGTAGCACCTTCACGATTTCAAAAATAGATTTTATAGGTAATATCATATGAAACATACCTTACTAAAGGATTAATAAGGTTATTTATCAAAATCTCATGCGAGTACTTTTAGATGCCATTAAGTTCTTCAACTTCATTATATTTCACTATCTTCTTTCATGGAAGATCACCAACACTACACATGCCAGTAATATCTTAAATTGCTTCCTTTGTGACCACATAGGGTTTGTTCAATATGATACTTCCATCCTTGAACTCACTCAATAAAATCAAGATATATTCTTTATCAAACAACCAAGAAAATTATCCCCATAAATTTGAAATAATATGCATATATGTGTTGTCATTGATGTCAACATATTTATCTATTTGAGACAATGTTCTTGTGATGTTTAGTGAGTTGTTTTGTCTAGTGTTATTAGTGTGTTCAAGATCAGAATCTACAGATGGTATCAGTGTGTTTTGGGATGTCTATAGTTGATTTAGTTCGACTTACATAGCTTCACATGATGATTTCAGTAATTTATGGGTTTCTATGCTGAGAAAGGTATTTTGATGTTTAGTGATGACTATGTGATAGTATTTGGATTGGTGGTGCTTAACATTGTAATATTTTCATATGTGGATCTATTTAGTATATTTGGGACATTGATGTGTGTCCTCAACTCAATTGGTTAATGATTTAGAGGTTCACAAAATATTTTTCTTGGATAACAGTCGTTATTGGGTGTTCAAAGGTTTGATATGATTATGCTAATAATTCCAGTGATTAGAGTTGATGTGGATGTTCTTGTCATGTTTCATAATTCTTGTGGATGTTTCTACATCATTCTCCTATTGTGTTTCTGGTTCACATTGATCATGGTGCTTTCATTTGGTGAATTTTAGTTTGTGAGTTTATTTTCTTCATGTTCTTGTCTGACTTGGTGATGTAGTGTGTTTCAGATGTTTGAGCCATTATTTATGGATTCTTAGCATGTTCAAGGATGGTTTTAATGGTCCACGCTATGTCTTAGCCAAAATTGTTTTCTTTTCATTAAATATTTGTAATTGAGTGATTATATTTTTAATATTTAGGTGGAGAGAGTTTACCCAACCTTGTTTATTTCTTCAAGGTTGATGAGATTTATAAACATAGTTGTATCTAATTATGGATTAAGGTGTGTGCGAGAGTGTGGATATGTGTATGTGTGAATATTTCTTATATAACCTAAAGATAGAGATCTGGTGTGGAAAAGAAAGTTGTAATTATTCTTTAATGGAGTTGATCTAGGCATGTTGAAGATGTTATCTAGTTCATGACTTGTAGATTTTTGTCCATGTATTTGTAAGGTAGTGAGTCTTCCCTTTTGTATTTGAGCATTGATCTCTAGGAAGTGTGCTTGAATGCATGTGCATTCCTATTATAATACTCCTAAGAAGGTATAGTACTTTTAATAAAGTACATCATCTTGTGGTCTCATCCCCACCATGGTGTTTCCCTCGACTGGGTCTCCATGCAAAAAATCCTTTTTGTTATGTGTTCTTTGTGTGTTGTGTACTTGTGCTTCATTTTTCATTTATCAAATATGAGGTTTAGAGTTAAATTTTTGTTAAGTTGTTAAATTTGTGAAGTTTTAGACACTACTAATTCATCCCCCCCTCTCAGTTATGTGTTTCCATATTTCCATCAATAGATCCATAACCAATGTATGAATTTGTTGTGACTCATCAACCTTCAACCCTACTTCCATTTTCCTTTTTTTCTTATAATCAAATTATTCCAATTCTAATCATTTAAGCTTTTCCAGAAAAATATCACTGAATTCACTAACAGACAACCTAGATTCCATTGTTGCACTTGACCACCTTCTTAAAACTCTTAATTTATCTTTAACTTACTCATATTCTCTTTTGTAGACAATCACAAATGAGTTTAAATTTCACATTTTTATCCATAATTACTCATAATTACTTTTGTTGCAAAATGATATATCAATGTTGCCAGTAATCATACATCACCTATTAATCAACTAAATCAAACTCAATATACCTCATCAACTAAATCATACCATAGACACTTCAAAATCAGCATATATTACTTTCGAGAGGGGAAACCAAAAAATTATGCATTGTAAAACTCCTCCCGAGCCAAGGTAGTAATCTTAGTTTCCAAAAGAGCTAGCACCAAGATTCGGTGACATAGAATTATCCTCACATATTTCCTTTTTCTTATATACAATGACTGTCTTCTCCTTGGATTCATCTTATTTTTCAACCTTCTTTTCATTTCTAGAATTTTCCAAAGCAGAAAAAAATTTACAAGTGTTAGCATAATGTCTAGGGTGACTGTATTTGTAACATCTAACATAATTCCATTGACCTCACTTGACTAATTGAACTCTATATTTACACTGATTAGCTTTGTGACCATAATTATGACATAAATAGAAATTACCATTAAAGGTATTGTTCATCCCATTTATCTTGTCTGAATTAGACAATTGACTTCTGCATTGACTTTCCTTGTGACAACTAAAACATTGAATACTCTAGTTCTTGTTTTTTACACTCTATAGCCTTATGTCCAAAAAAATTTGCATAGAAATAAATGACCTTTAAGTTATAAGTACCTTTGAGATTTGTTTTCCTAATCATAGGTCTTTCTATAGGTGTCCATGAGTTCCAAAACTTTCTTGTTACTTTAGACTTTGCTTTAGCTTTGACTTCCTTTTCTTTACTCTTGATGGTTTGATTTGAACTCTCACAAGAGAAACCTATTCCTTCCTTATCCTTGCAAATTTTCTAGAGGGACAAATTTTGATCCAAGATAATGCTACTCCCATATACTCTTTCTTTTGATCTCAACATCCTTAACTATTGATCCAAATTCTCATTTCCTACCATTTTCTACTTGATATTATCCTTGTAATTTTCTTTAGTCTTCTTCCATTCTTCGATTTTCTACTTGATGTTGTCTTTGAGAAATTCTTCAATTTTATTACATTCATCCAATTGTAGCTTCAGATTCACAAAACTTTCCTTTGATTTCTTTAACTCCCAATTAACCTATTTGTGTCTTTCCTTGAATTTCTAAATTTTCTCCCTTAGCTTGGAGATTACAAGTATTTTCCTCCTTGATGTTTTCTTTCAATTCCTAATTTTCAAATTTAGTACATTCCATATCATCCAAAATTGTCTTCATATTTTCATCAAATTAATGATCTCATTGTATTTGTTCAAATTGAAAAGATTCCCTCAAGCAGTTAAACTATATCTACAAGGAACCAAGCTCTAATACCAATTGTTGAATTTTTTTATAACTGAGAGGGGGGTGAATCACTTATCATAAAATAATTTTTTCAAACTTAATTAACATGGAGAAATATAAATTAATCAGATAATTAAAAAATGTATCAACATGAAAATACATGAACATCATACACCGTGAACACTAGAATTAACATGGAAGCCCGAGATGGGAAAAACTATGAAGAAACTAATTATCATGAATATAAACATTGGTGAAGGTGATTTTTACAAGGGCTCGCTATTAGTTTCTCAATGTAGGTAAGCCTCACTGCTGGTGAGGCTAACTATCCTGATACAAAATGATTGATTACAAAATAGTCTTATAGACAAAAATGAATAGATAAAACTATATCTACGTATGCATTAAGCTAGTTTTGATTATGATCTCAATAACAACTATCTACAATAGATCTAATTATGAAACTTCTTCAAATCTTTTACAACCATTGCAATACTAAACACTATTTTCCATCACTTTCTTTTTTAATCCTTTTCACATTACTTCAAAACCCTTCGCATCACTTTCTCTATTCACACACTTTGTTACACACTTCCACACACATATTCAGATATAAAAAGATTTTTTGTATAAATACATATATGCAAAATAATACAAATAAGTCAACCTAGAAAAACATGTTGGCTTAAATACAAAAAGCAATCTTGAGATATTCAATAAGATTCAACATGTTAGCCCCAAACCTAAAAAATAGATTACACATAAGGAACCCCATACCACGTTACCATAAGACCCATAGATAGGTTATACATAAGATAAGAATGTTACATAGCACAATTGATGAAGGATAAACAAATTTGAAATACATGAGATCAATTCAAGAGCCAATGAGAATGTCACAACTAAGACCAAAACTTGATCTTTATCAAATTTATCACCAATTGAATGATAGAACCTGATAGAATCTATCCAAAAAGAAATAAAAGTAATATGCTAGAAAAAAATTATCATACTAGATGGATATCCAGATAGCAAAGATACCTAGTATGAGCTCTGAACACAACAACCAATAACAAAACATATACTCTTTATTATTCTGCATTAACTATCCTCCATAAATATTCTAATAAGATAACCATATTTTTTAATATATGGAGTATGACCTTTCAGATCATAGGTTTTGACATGAATGACAACCATGCCATAATAACATCTCAATAGATGTTAATGACATATTAATTGTATGTATAGATTTAGAGGATCTTCATTTAGGAGAAGGTTATCGTGATACCATGTGTGACTTAATATCACGGTTGAGTGGGAGTTGTTGGCAATGATGTAGACTCACCATTGGATGGTGCATGGTCTTATTTAGTCTTGTAGATGTTGGAGGATTCCTTAGATCATGTTGTTATAGAAGGGTCTTTCACATTTGTTCGTTTACTAGTAGGAGATGATTATCTTTATGGTACTTTGATATGTTGACATATTGGACACAAGGAGTCCTTTGTTAATTTTGTTGAGACTATAAAATGCATATGGTTTTAAGTTTAGTTTGTATATTTGGTTTTTAATTTTATTTTCTATGGTTTTAAAATTCAAAGTAATGTATCTATTGTAACTTGGTTTCCCTCGTGTTCTATTTCATATTTGAATGGTTATATTAATTTTCATAGTTTTTAAGTTGTTTAGCTATGTCTCTTTCACGTCATCCTTTTATCCTTTTAATCGGTCGATCCTTTTTCCATCATGGTCATCCTCAAATTTTCCTAAGTCCCTAAGAAATCCTATGGTCTTATCATCCTAATGTTTTATTCTGCAGTGATGAACAATTTTAAGTCATAAAAATTTTCACATTCTAATTAATAATGTTAAGTGTTTGGTCAAAAGTTTGAAACCCTCAAATAAAGAAGCTAAAAATGGTTGTGAAGTTGTGATTAGCCACTAGTAGCTACATGAATTGTTTATTTGTGGGTTCACAACTATTTAGGAAAATTGCCATAAAATGCATGCAATGTTCTATGAGCTTGTAAAGGTTATATTGAATGTTGGGTACAACATCACAATGGTTTGTTACCCCAACTGAGATTGTTGATGAGATTGTTACTCTACTGATATTGTGATGATGAGAATGAAAATTGTTAACCAAGAAATGAAATGTATGTAGAAAGATTGAATCAGTTGTTATGTTGTCATTGATGTCAATAATATTGACTTACTAATTTCAAGTTTCCATACCAATCTGAAATATGTGATGTTGAATAAAAAAATGGATGGTAAAGACAGAAGATGAAATAAAGAAGTGATGTTAAGTATGAGAGCTTAAATGGGCAATTGTTGAATTGGTATGTGACAAGGTAATATTGATTTGATTATTTTACATGATTTGATGAAGTGTTAGAATGATACACAAATTAGTTATATTGGTCGGTAATAAAGGATTGAAGTTGTAAAGTGAAAGGACAAGGAAATAGTGTGTTCTACCAAGCTATAAATAGTTGTTGCTAAATAAAGATATTAGTCGGTTACAGTTAACCAAGTGAATGTTAACGAAGTATATAATACCAAGTAGATGGACTTAATCGAGTAGATGAATTTGGTTGGTAAGACAAGAAATTGAGTTGAAGACAACATTGTGTGATGATCTGGATTGATCTAGAAGATTCTAAGGAAGGAACAAAGTTAGTTAATGAAATCAATAGATCAGAATTGTTAGGTAAAGACAAATGGTAAATATTTAATGATTGGTTTGTGATCCAAGAAAATTTCAAGTTCCAAGGTAAAGATACAGCTGTCAAGAATCATAAAACATTTTACCAAGCTAAATATTTGATCAAATGGATGAGATTAAGTGGTGAAAAGGATTAAGTAGAAAAAATTATATATATAAAGGATGATCATGATGATAATATTGTTGATTTTGATGCTGAATTTTTTATTTGAAGATAGTCAGAGTAGATAGCCAAATTATTACATAAGGATAAACTGAGCATAACAAAGTTAAAGGAAAGTGTGAATAAAGTGAAGGAAAGTGATGAGATGAAGAGTATTTTTTGATCAGCCAAAAAGGAAGAGTTTGAAGAACATAAATGAGAAGAAAAGAGATATGAATAGGAAAAGCTAGTTGCATATTTTATTAGATCTTTCCACTGTTAATTTATAACCATTATAGTAGAAAATATCTTAACCAAGTGGATTTAACAGTCCTATTTCTAAATCCTTTGTAAGGTAGCATTCCGACGAATGTTATAGGTCCTCTAATAAGGTCAGTCATTATAGGGTGACAGATCTAGTCGATCTTTGGTGAAAATATCCTAACAGGGTCACATCTAGAAAATGTGTTTGTAATCTTTAAATGGACTATGTGAGGTCCCACATCGACCCATCATAGCACTGTTGAGATATTTATATGTTGATACTTTATGATTCAATATTTTGATACACTCTTGATCGATTGGACAATGACTTATGTTATTTATGCCTTATGATGATTTATATTATGTGAATTTTACTTTTGATGTCGATTAGGATCCATATTTTACTTGTTGATTTATGTTTTGCATGCTTAGATGTGTATTTTGATGAGGAAGACTTAATCATGATTACATTTAAATGTTACTTGAATTATGCTTTAAGTTTAAGAAATAATATTGATGAATATATCATGATGTTAGAATTCTGCAAGTACTATGTATTAACGTTATTTTAGAAATGGAAGGTGTAACTAGAATTTGAATTATGCATGTTGAATAATGTCTGCGATTATGCAATATTGAATTGTTATATAATTATATGTGATTTTTCCTTGGACTACTGATGATTGAGTTTAGTGTGCAGGAAAGAAAACCATGGAATTATTCAGAGAATCAGGGCTAAACCTATGTACAATTGTGAAAGCCAAGGTTTAATCTATTGAAGAGAATGAAACCTCGTTGTAATGTGTTTTTATTTGTAAATGTAATTTGTATGTATGTTATGAGATTAAATTCATTTATGTTATTTAGACATGTCACTTATAATGTGAATTGTATTTTATGGTGTCACTTGACACTTATGATGTCTATGTGGATAGTGACATGTCAATTAGAGTATGGCAAGAGTTACCCAAACTAGTAGGATACCTAAGTTTAACCACATGCTTATAGATGTTATGTAGGGTCCCCATCAAGTTTAATTTCGAATTCAAACCCTAGTTGAACTTTAGAGGGCTTAAAAGTGACCCTAGGGTTCCTTTTAAGTCAAAATAAGCTAACCATGTGGGGGTACCTTGAGTTAGGGGCTATATTTTGCCTATAGGAAGGTCTAGATCACATTTATGGCACTCTAAAAAGGATACTATTCAAAAGTGGCGAAAATGGAGAAGGCCACATGCACTTGACTTGTTCCACACTCATAGTTAAACTCACCTTAATAAAAGGGGACAAGAAGTAAGGACAAGGCCTAGTAGTCAACTCACATTAATTGCTAGAGTGTGAGTAGGATTTTGGAGGCTTTTTAGAGGGATTTGTGAGACTTAGTGGTGTATATAATCGAATGTGGACCTCTAATCCAACTACACACGCAACATAGTCATTACTCACATGATCAAATTATGAAAGAGAGTATTGATCACTCAATTTGAAATCTGTGGTGAAGCGACCTGTTGCCTCCTATGTAGACGGGGTGTTTAATTACTCTCAGAATGAGAGCCAACAACCATAAGACCAGTACTACAATGGAGGATTTGAAAAGCTATGAAGACAAGAAAACTAAAATTAAACTAGAATGAGTGCAATTTAATCTAAAATGCTTTGAAGGAAATATGATATTAATCTAAATAGCTTTGAAAGAAATATGAAGTGCGGATTTATTCTTAAGAACTTGTAATAAAATTAGATTAAGCTATGAGCAAATAAGTAGACTAAATATAATGAATATGTAATATTAAAATAAGATGAGAAAATTACACTTATATGCAATGAAAGCTTTGAAATAATTGAGACAAAAAAGCGCTATAGTTTAATTACTCTCAAAATTGCTCTCTTTGAATGAAGAAATAAGATTCAATAAATAGACAAGCTTGGGGAGAGAATGAAGAGGTTCTTGATTTGAAACTCCTGACTCTTCATTCCCAATTGAGATAAAAAGGCATGAATTACTTAATTAAAAGAATGTTTATTGCCACATAAGGCTGACCATTCGAATAATTTGAATTATTAATTCAAATAAAGGTGTCCATTCAAATAACAAGTAATATTAATTCCTTTTTATGTATATTAGCCAAATGGGGTGGGTTTAATTTAATTCAAAGCCAATTTTGGGGTATTACATTTTCCCCTCTTTGAATTGATGTGTGAACAATGTGTTGATTCAAAGAATAGTCTGAAGTGACAGATGATGATAAATTTGGAAGTCTAGGTTAGGTTGCCAAGACACTGAATAGATCAAAGCATGATTTTCTGAAGTCTAAGTTAGATTGTGAAGACAACGGTCTAAAAGAGAACCAGAATCAGGGTTAGATTTCCCCAATACCAATTGATGAGAGATGCAGATTTAGGACTATCTCTAGAATCAGGGTTAGATTGCCCCAATACGAAGCTTAGCCCTCTGAGACCCAGGTTAGATTTCCCAGATAATGGTCTAAAAGAGATTTTGAGAGCTATCTCTAGAATGAATATTGACTCCCAAGAATTAGGGTTGGATTGCCCCAATACCCAAAAAGATTTTGAGAACCATCTCCAGAACGAAGCTTGATTCCCGAGGATCCGAGTTAGATTGCTCAGATACCTAAAAGATAGATGACCAGATAGCAAGATGTGAGGCACCAAGATGCCCATAGCAATGAGAACTTATGATTCAGATCAAACTGATTCAAGAATTATTTTGACAAGATTCAAATGATGCAATCATCCTGCCCCCTGAGGAGTGAAATTGAAAGATGACATATCAAAAGGATGATTGACAACAAGAGGTTGCAGAGAAAAAGTAATTAGACTAGATTCAAGAAATTGCAGAAGCAAATTGGAGCAAAGTAGAGGTCCTGTTGACCAATTTTGACCATGGTTGACAAGATTTGACTAGAGTTGACTTTGATGAAAAGAGAAAAGATCTTGAGAACATGATGCAAAGATGAGGGTCTGGTAGGAAGGTGACACCAAAAGGTTGACTGCACAAACATACAATCCCAAAGGGTCCCATAATTTAAAATGTGATTTCGAGCTATCTAGAGATGTTAGATTTCAATTTTGATCCCAAAAACTTGTGTAATCATGATGAAATTAGGACAGAAGATGAGAAACTTTGATGAACAGAAAGCAATCAAGAGAGCACCAAGATATCATCTCAAATGCAAGCTTAGCATGAAAGATGTAGGCCTAAGCTAAATGTAAGCCTAGAATGAGGGGATGCAATTCCTAGGACTTGGTTGTTGGACTCACCGTATTTATCATCATAGAGTTCATTTAGGCATGGGATGATCGCAAGATGCCATATAATCCTCACTAACATTGCAATCATGAGAATATGAATATGACATCAGTCTTAGATTTGTTGGAATGAGATGTAAGCATTAAGGCATAAGAAGCCATAATGACCTGAACACCTATTCCTTTTGATTTAGCAAGTTAACATAAGTATCAAAACATAATTGCTAGAATGACCTGAATGTTGCTTGCAAAAAAACACACTAGACATGCGAGAGTTCCTTCTTTTGCCAAAGATTGTTCACAGTGACCCTTACGTTCACTTAGCAAGACGAGCGTTAGTGATTTTACTTGTAGCAAAAAGAAGTCACTCAAAATAGACAAGGAGAAGAACCAACCTCACCAAAGCACCCATATAAAAGGAGTCAAGGTATGCATGGCCATCCAATAAAAGATGAAGGCTCTTACAGACGGACACCCCTCTTATGTGAATTCATTGGATCATTGGAACTAAACTAGCAAACAGAAAGTAAAGGAAAGATCATGCCCCCAGTCTTCATGTTTCTCAGTCAAGAAAGACATCTTAGATTCACTTGAGGGGAAATGATAAAGAAAACAAACAAACACACAAAGGAAAAGCTCAACATGCTTCAAAGGAACACAAATTCAGTTTTCAGTTCAGTTTACGGTTGTGTTCAAGCAAATTGAAGTCAAATTAGAAGCATACAATGTTCGAAGTCTCAATGGGATAGTGACAACAAGCAAGTGCAGTGAGAACCACTGGTGACCATCGCGGGAGATGAAGTCTTAGGGTGATATCAGAGCGTGAACCAAGTATCAGTAGGTAGATGTAGTGAGAACCACTGGTGACTGATACAAGGAAGATTCTCAAAAGAGAGAATAAAGCACAAGTGAAACATCAGCAGGCAGACGCAGTGAGGACCACTGGTGACTGATGTAAGGAAGAGATCCTGAAAGAGAGGAGTTCAAACTTAGAGCTAAGTATCATTAGGAAAGCACAGTGAGAACCACTAGCGACTGATACACAAGAGATCCTCAAGGAGAGAAATCTCAAAAGTAGCTAGGCATCAACAGGCAGACGCAGCGGGAATTGCTGGTGACTGATGCGCGAACAAAACTTCTGAAAGCGATAGGACAATGCCCCCTAGACTAGGAAGGTGCCCCCAAGTGTGAACTAGTTCCAATCCATGAAGAGTCAAGGAAAATCTCAAAGACAACTGAAGACAAGTGCATGAGCTAGCAAACCAAAGCAGGAAATAAACTAAAAGTAGGAAACAAACTAAAGCAGGAAAGCAGGAAAGCAGACTAAAGCAGGAAACTAAAAGCCAAACAATGCTGAGATGAGATGTAGCTTCAAGAAACAAGAGGTGCTTGTTTACCAGGTTTTCACCATCTTGGCAAAGATTCTATTTTTTCTACCATGACACCTGTTTACCAGGTTTTCATCAATGGCACATTTTCTTCTTTTTCAATTTTTTTGTACTTTTCTCTTCTTCTTTTTTTTTTGAATATTTCTTTTTTTTTTTGTATTTTTGATCTTTTGACTTTTTTTGTATTTTTGCAATTTTCAATTTTTTTTATTATTATCAAGGCACCTGTTTACCAGGTTTTCACCAAGATAATAGATACATCAAAGCACTTGTTTAACAGGTTTTCACTAAGATGATCATTTTTTCAGAACATTTTACAATTTTTAGGATTTTTTCAGGACCAAGAAGTATGTACATGAGCATACGAGCAATGCCTCAGCTATAAAATTTCTTCAAGTGAAGAGCGTTGATAGGCTCTTTGAGCTATTCTCCTTTAGTGGTGGAATCTCTAGGAACACAGTCTTTTGCAGTAGAGATCAGCTGAGAAGTTGTAGAATTAGAACTAGTAGTACCCAACTGTCAAGAGATCCATAGTCAAGGAAAGATCACTTAAGTGAGACCCACAAATATCCTCGTGGACACATCTTAACTCTTTGTTGGATTTCCCATGCTCTAAACACTTAGGAAAAGTATGTTCTAGATTTCTCTTAGTCATGTCATTAGAAATGAGGAGATGTTGATATGCACTTTAGGAAAAGGCAAGATGGATTGAAGAGGGTAAAGTATGAGAAGTAAGGGTGATGGAATGGAGGGAAGTATGAGAATTTTGGAAGCTTGAATGGAAACTTTGATTTTCCCTTTTTTTTTGGAATCCACATAGCTTTTTGAACTTTTATTTTTTCATGTTGAAGTGCTTTTGATGACAATGCTTGCAAGATGGATTTCGAGATCCATTTTGTTTTGTTTTTTTGCTTTTGATTGTCTTCTTCTCTTTGAGGACCTTTGTGGTCTTTTGAACGCCCCTATTGCTTTTTTTCTTGCTTCTTAGTCACATGTCGATTAGATGGGACATGGTGACTTTGAGATTTGAGTGGATTCTTATTATTTTTGTTTTTATGTTGCACATCCAAGTTACTTCCAAAAGACTCGAGAATGGTGGATGAAAGAGGGTTGTATGACTGGTTTAGGTAGAGAGATGGAGATGGAAAGTGGATGAGCCACTTATCTTAGGGAGGAGGGGGAGGATGAGTAGTCAATGGGATGGGCTCAAGTGCAAAGCTATCAGCATCATCCTCATCATTCATGAATGAATCAGATAGATCAAGAAAGTGATCTTCCATAGAACGTTGTTGATTGTGAGTTGTCCTAGAAGAGTCAGATAAGTTAGGGGGAATATTATGTGAGCCTTACCAAGATAACCTATTTCGAGAGTTAGGTCCCCTTTCAGGTGGAAATAATACATGAATAGGAACCATTTCAGTTTTGGATCTACCAAGTTTCCACGAAGCTGTAACAGGATGGGGTCTTACATACCCATGATTTGTTGGAGTAGTAGAAGTATAGCTTGGAGTAGATGGACTAGGAGCCATAGGAATGATCTCCATAGAATGGTGAAAAGCATCATCATTAGCAGCATATTTGTGTGTAGCATCAACTGGTATTTTTGTAGTAGCATCTGACATGTAATCAACTAGAGATATAGTAGGCGGCAGATTTTCTTCAAAGTTATTATCTGTCACAAGAAGTGTTTCTTCAACAGCAAGACCTTTCTTAGTAGTAGAAGTGGTGGAGAAATCTAGAATAGGTATACCCTGAGGTATACCTGACATAAGGGAGATGTCAATAGTTTCCCCCAATCAGTATGTGTGCCATTAGAGTCAGCAGTAGTAGGAGTCTGTTCAGTAAAGTGTATAAAATCCTCTTGATGAGGAACAGGATCATGTTCTTGAAGTAGATAGTCAGAATCAGAATGTTGAATATTCAAGAGTCCTTCATGTGTCATAGGCTAGATTTTTGTGTCTTCATTATGTGAGCCCTTGCATGAATGAAAGTTTCAGCTAGGTTGGTCAAGTTTATGCTCTTGATATCCAATACCAAATCTATCTTCAGAGGGCCTCTCACAAGAATGCAAAGATGGACGAAGAACCGTCAGTGACAAGATGGACTCAATCTGATATTCCCCCATGCCAATATCTTTGATATGTAGGGTCTTTTCTATCTCTTTGAGTTTAGCATCATAAGATTCTATAAATTCCCCGTTGGTCGGGACAAAGCTATCACCAGATTTTGTGAGCATTTTGCAAGTGAGCAAGGGATCATTATGTGGATGGCTCAAGGAATGATCACCTTATTCAAAAAAGCACAAATAATGAGGTGAGGTCAAATGACCCACCATATATTGAAACCGGTCAAGATTGAGATCTTTGGGGACGTTTGCCTCATTGAGGGCTTTATCCATAAATAGTTTTGGTTTGGATGTTGAAGGCTGGAGACCTTTGAGTGTGATCTTTGCACAGAATTAAGGGATAGCATTCACACAAGTTGGAGACTGTGTGGAGTTACAAGAGGGAGGTGCAGGGCCTCGCAAGACAAATGGAGCTTTGGGTTTAGGGGCATCTTCGCTCCCTAGCACAGTGGTCACGTCACAATATTTAACATTAGCAAGTTTGATCACATTCATGACAATGTCACTAGTATCGTATGTATAGTTGACCACATTGTTGGTATCTTTAGACTTGGGTGATTCACCTTTCCCATGAGGAGGGAAGGGGTCTTTGAATTCCTAATGATTTGAATTCTTGCTATGGTTTTGCACCAAAGTCCTATAAACCACATCAAGTAGTTCTCCCAAGGAAGTGGAATCACCCTTGGGTTGAGGGATCCAAGGTTTGTTTCTAGCAAATCTGGAAGGTGGTTGAGTTTCCATCACAACCTTCTCAGTGGTCTTGACCAGTTGTATACTAGAGCTAATATTAAAGACAAACTTTGAGGGTTTTGGCATCATATTGTCAACAACCCCGTCATTCATAATATCTATGTTTTTTGTTGACAATCTTACCCTTATCCTTGTTTGAGGGAGAAGGTCCTTGCTTGTTGTCTTTGTTCAAAGTCAATTCTCCCTTCTTGATCATAAAGGCCTCTATCCTCATAGCTCGCCTAATCATATTGTCAAAAGTGAGGGGACCTTGTAATCGTACTTGGTATCCAAAATTTGGGACAAGATTTTCCACAAAGATATCGAGCTTTTCAGACTCAGGTAATTCATGTGGATACTTCATGCATAGTTGTCTCCATCTCTGGAGAAATGTTAGGAGAGGCTCCCCTTGTCACTGTTTCAAATCGCAAAGGTCCCGGATGTTGACCGGATATTGAATATTGTGGGATTGATCATAACTCTTGTCATTTCAAGACTGACCATGACCTTGGTCATTTGGAGATTGCTCATGACTATCGCTGAATTTACCTCCCCCTAGGAAGTGGAATGGATCTCCCATCTTGTTGGTAGTATTTTGAGAGATCATGAAAGTAAGATCGAAAGAGTTGATAGGTTTGATTCTAGAAAGTGACCCTTCAGAGCCTTGTTGGTGTTGAAACAATAGGTTATAATATTCTTGAAATAATAAGTCAAACTGTATCTGAAACAATGGATTGTAATACTCTTGGAATGAGGAGGAATATGAGGATCCCTCACAACACTTAGATTGCGCGATAGGTTCAGAACAACCTCTTCCTTGTCCAATACCAAGAATGGGGAATGTATTGCCACTTCTAGTTGTAATAGCCATAGACTAAGATGTGGCGAGAGGAGACTCAGGATAATGCTAGACTCTGTCTCTAAGAATAATGAAAAGGAGATAAATGGCTAGAACAACCAAGATGCGAGATGGACCTGGTATGAATCATCAAAAGAGGGGGCTAGAACAGCTGAGATAAGACTATTGCAACACGAGATACAAAAGGCATAAATAAATAAGGTAAACCAATGAGAGACAACATGAGTCAAAGCAAAGATCGATCAATTCCCAACTCAAGACAAATAGTTTCTGACAATGAACGACAGGAAAACAAAAAAATAGACCTCAGACAAAAAGCAGATCAGATAAAAATTCAAATAGTCAATGGAAAATAGGTCTCTATTTTTTAAAATTGGGCTATAGTCTCACATGACAGAGTACTAGGCCATGCGAGAGAACACAAACCTTTGTGCGAAAGAACAAAGTCTCGCATGAGAAAGTGCTCTGAAAAGTGAAACTTTGCATGGGAAAAGTCTAAAATATGATAGTTTTACACAATTTTTGAGGTTAAAGTTGAATTCTAAGGTACAACCTGAATTGATGTCTGATAGAAAATCTAGTTTCCTAACAGGTTTGAAGAACAGTTTAATCAACAATCTCATTTTGAGGTTTCAAGCATTCATTTAAAGACACAAAGGCTTAAATCAAGTAGTTGTGATACAAGTAGTCATTAACAGACCTATCAAGGACAAAGCAACTTGATTGCATCAGGGGAGTCTTTGTTTGATAATGATTGGATAATGTTTAAGACTTGATAACAAACACATAGCTTAGTCCTACAAAAAAAATGGTGAGAAGACAAAACCTTTGCCCCATTGCTTATGCGCATACGTGCACCTCACATAGCCATGTCACCCCCTAGAGGGTGCCTATGTTTTTGGTGTTTCCAAGGACTCAATAGTATATTTTCAAAGGTTACCCTTGTGGTAGGGGCTAGTGTCATATACCACCTTCAAGCATCTAGGTGTATGCCTATGATGGGAATCTATGGCAGAGATTCTTCCCCCTCCCTGCGCAAAGATTATGACTCCTTTCGAAGGTGAACTAGGTAGGCCACTAGCTAAGGAAAGTTTTTAATAGGCTTCCATTCATGCTAACCTTTAGTGCCCCTGATATAGGGTTGAGGCCTTGTAGCCACACCAACACCCAAATGTCATACACCCTTGCAAGCAGGGCTAGGAGCGGCGCTACTCAGTATAACAGATGAAGCCTTCTCAAGATGATAGTTGAAGTCTTGAGAAGGAAGCTAACATGGTTTTGGATTCTTTAGACTCAACAAAACATTTTTTATTAGAGTGAGGTGGAATCACCGATGATAGGTGCGTACTCACTTGGGTCGTTCTCGAAGGTTCAACTTCTAGCAGGCCCTCTAAAGGTGACACAACTTGGCTTAGATCCGAGGGTTTGATTTTTTTGTTTCTCTCAAAGAGAGAAGAGCATACTTCTCTACCTCATCACTTCACCCAAACACATCAAGAAGATTCATCACTGAGTTAGCTTCACTCCACCACATCTACAAGCTTTTGGGTTTTTGTTTCTCTCAAAGAGAGAATAGCATAATCCCCTGGCAAGTAGAAGTGTAAAGATTCACTATCTTTCTCTGCTTCCCCAAGAATTTTTTATATTAGTAAGATCATTAGGTTTTTGGGCTCATTCATGGTCATCACCTCCATGTAATGAAGAGCCAAATTCCCTACTCACTATCAAAATTCTCAAGAAATTTTAACGGAGCCCTATTTAGACTATGTGAATGAAAGAAAAAAACAAACACAACATTTTAGCAAGTCTTCGACTATCATCCTGCAATCAAACCATTAGCATGTTTTATGTTCTTTGTCAAATGTCCTACAGAAAACTATTATGTTGTGAAAATAACAGAGAAATAGTAAACAACAGCAAACAGGAAACTGTCAGAAATTTGGAACAAGAAAGACAGAGACTAAAAAATTTAAAAACACTATATCCAAATCTCGCGCGAGGAAGTACTCCATACTGCACAAGAAAGTACAGGGTGTCACACGAGGATGTAACAGTTCACGTGAGAGAGTGCTATAGGGAGTGAAACTTCACATGATATGCTCTGGATTCTCATGCGAGAATCTATACACAGACAGTACGGACGCATGGCAGAGCTTAAATTTCCTGTCAGAAAAAAATTGAGAATGAGGCCAGAAATTGATCTTTCTGCCCCACAGTGGGCGCCAAAATGTACATAGTCAAATGTGGACCTCTAATCCAACTACACACACAACATAGTCAGTACTCACATGATCAAATTACTAAAGAGAGTATTGATCACTCAATTCAAAATCCATGGTGAAGCAACCTGTTGCCTCCTATGTAGATGGGGTGTTTAATTACTCTCAGAACGAGAGCCAACAACCATAAGACTAGTACTACAATGGAGGATTTGAAAAGCTATGAAGACAAGCAAACTGAAATTAAACTAGAATGAGTGCAATTTAATCTAAAATGCTTTGAAGGAAATATGATATTAATCTAAATAGCTTTGAAAGAAATATGAAGTGCAGATTTATTCTAAAGAACTTGAAATAAGATTAGATTAAGCTATGAGCAAATAATTAGACTAAATATAATGAATATGTAATATTAAACTAAGATGAGAAAATTACACTAATATGCAATGAAAGCTTTGAAATAATTGAGACAAAAAAGCACTATAGTTTCATTACTCTTAAAATTGCTCTCTTTGAATGAAGAAATGAGATTCAATAAATAGACAAGCCTAGGGAGAGAATGAAGAGGTTCTTGATTTGAAACTCTTGACTCTTCATTCCCAATTGAGATAAAAAGGCATGAATTACTTAATTAAAAGAATGTTTATTGCCACATAAGGGTGACCGTTCGAATAATTTGAATTATTAATTCAAATAAAAGTGTCCATTCAAATAACAAGTAATAGTAATTCCTTTTTATGTATATTAGCCAAATGGGGTGGGTTTAATTTAATTCAAAGCACTTAGGGCTTTTAGAATTAAATTAATTTATCGTAGGGGTAATGTAGCTAATATAAGTTGAAGACTTTAGGAATTAATTATAATATTTGATTAATGCAATTTAGGGTTTTTGCAATTGACATCAAGTCGAATTAAGTCAGGTAGGAGAGAGAAAATTGCCTAGAAAGCTAGGACTTTGGAGATGTAAAATTGACGAAAATGCACCAAAATTGATTAAATTTATTAGGTGCCAATTTTGGGGTATTACAAGTGGATGTTCACCCACTCTCTAACTTTAAAGACAATTAGGGTTTTGGAGTTGGAAATAGAAGACAAAGAAAAAGGAAAAGGGGCTCTTCTCAAACCTCATTTACCATTAGCATTGGAGCAAGGTCGATGCTCTTTCCATGAAGGAGAAGTTCTTGAAATTTTTAGATTAGTTGTTCTTATGAAGAATGAATCTGTAGAATGGTTTGTATTTATTTTTCTATGAATTTTTGTTGATGTATGTGTTGGGTAGGAGGATTTTGCATTATTTTCTTGTTATTCTTTCCTTGAATGGTATGTTTCTCATGGGTGTTCAAGGCATCACTCACCCTTGGGAGGGAAGTAGTGGCCTTGGGTGAAGGGGTTAGTTGGGCTTGCCATAGTAGTTGAGAGACCCTTCTCTTGGAGAAGGGAGGAATTTCATGGAGTATGGGCTCCATGAAGCCATACTTGTTACCTTGCTTTTGGGCCTGATAAGGAGAAAAGTTTTGAGAATGTAAAATATGTAATTTAGCCTTGGAATGCATGGAAATATCATGTTGTTTTTGTATTGATATGGAAATATCCTCTTTGAAAAGACCACCTTCACCCTCTTCTATGGGTCCATAGGTGACTCTTTTTGAAGCCAAATTTTGTGAGATTTTATTGTTATTTTATTGTGTAAATACATTTTTGAGTTTTTGTCTATATGTAATCTCATTTAGCCTTGGTTCTCCAAGCTTGGGGATGGTCTCTTAGAGACCTAGGATGGGAGGTGAGCACTCCATGGTTATGCTCCTTTTGTCGTAGGTTTTGGAGAAGAAATAAATGTTGGAAAAACCTTGAAGAAGTCCTCATGTTGGTGTTGTTTGTTATCACTTGTAATGGAATAACATTCCAATCTTGATTGTTGCAAGTTGTAAATTTGATGTATAATATGTTGTAGAAAGAAGTAACTTTGTTCATTGTAAGATGGAATCATTGTTAAAAGATGTATATTTACTCAAAAGAAATGTAAGGGAGCCATGTTGAAATCAATGTAAAAAAAGGATGCTTCATTTTCTTATTACCTTATTTGTATTGAATCTCTAAGAAGGCATAATAGTGTTATTTGATATCAAATAAAAAGGTTGATTTGAAAATATGCACAATGAATCTTGTGTTTGATGATAGAAAAAAAATAGAGTAAATATGGAATGCATGGAGAACAATTGTGCCTAAGGCAAGAGCGTAAGACAAATAATGCTTTAGTGGACGATTCTAGCTGGCAGGAGGTTAGATCTTGCAAAAACTGTAATAAATCTCCCTTTTCCCTCATTTGTGCACCTCAGCCATTATCTTTGAGAAACAATTTTGATCTGCTTAATGACTTGAAGCCCCATAACAACCCTAGTTTTTATTCCCCTTCACATTGGCGAAGGTATGTGACTAATAATATGCAAAACATAGCCTCTAGTAAAAGGATTCCTTTGAATCTAAAACTGACTCAGTCCCTATCTGGAAAATATACTCCTCTACATAAAAGAAGGATTTCTGAAAAACCCCAATCCCATTCTCATATTGAGCAATCCCCTAAAGCTATCCCTTATTCTCCTCCCCATCGTAGAATGAAATCACCTTCACCCATTGTGATAGAGATGGATGATGGTGTCATTGAATGCACTCAGGAATTAATGTAGCTCTAAGGCATATTTCTTAGATGGAATGGTTATGGAGTGTCATCAGTCATAATAGAAAATTGGCTCAAGAAGCATCTCCAAAATCGAGTAATTATCTCTCTGCTAAAAGATGAATTTTTGTTTGTATATTGTTATGATATTGAAATGAAAGAGAAATTTTTAGATAATAGAGTCCTAAGGTTCTTGGTTATGATTTTACAGTGCTTGATTGGAGCCCATCCTTTAATCCTATTAAGCTAAAAGGATTCATAGTAGCTAGAGTAATAATAAAGTTAATCAATATGCCTATGGAATGTACCAACAAAATTATTCTTAGAAATATTGGTAATAGTTTAAGACACTTCGTAAGATTGGTAGTAACCAAATTTCCCCAATCGGAAGAGATTATCATAGTGGATATGGATATATTTATTAAGGTGCTACCCCCTATAATAATAAAAAGTGGATCTAAACAATTCAACATAAACCCTATTATTATGACAGAAATGGTTAAAGATTTCAAGGAGGCTCATGATGTCAAAATTTTGCCCCTCCCTCAGAGAGACCCATCCAATAATGTTATTATCAACTTAAATGAAGTTGGTGGTGGTTTTTCGGTCAAGTTTCCAACAAAATCACCCGAAGAGAAGCAAGGGAGGTAGGAATCCATAGGAAAGTTAGAAGTCAATAATATAAACACCTTTCCCTTATCATCTACAAAGCTTCTTAGGACACAATTTTCCCCTACAAAATTTTCCCCCTCTGTATCTAAGGATATTATTAAGGAAGATGGAGCTCTTCGAGACAATTTGGATGTTCCTATGGAAAATGATATTGGTGTAGAAGAATATAAAGAATCTCTACTACAAGTAATAGAACAAGAGAAGGTTATGAGGTTAGTAGTAGAACAAGAATTGAGTGACATAGACAAAGGTGTTGTGGAGAAGGGAGATTTCTATGAGAACTTAGCCTCAACAATTGATGATTTTAGACTTAGGGGATGGAGTTTCAGAAGCCTTGGTTTTGAAGGATAAAGTCGCCCTTCCCGACCCTGAAGACAAGGAATCGATAGAAGACATTTTAGATTTTCTAGGCCTGAATCCCAATTTGGTGGATGTTTCAATGGCTAAGGAGGAGTTAGACCAGGATAGCATTCGTAGAATTTTAGTTGCGCTAGAGCATGAAGATGAGGTAGAGAACAATGTATCCTTGAAACTAGAAGAACCTTAATTAGATTTATCCCTAGGACTAAAATTGGTGAATTCTAGTAAGAGTCTTCCGGATTGTGCTTATGTTCCAAAATCTAGAGGTAGGAAATCTCTCAAAGAGATAAGAGAAAGAGTAGGCTAGGCCTCAGGTCAGACAAAAATAATAGAACTTCTTGATGCAGGGAAGGGGAAGATCCTTCCTAATCAGCAATGAAAAACACTTCTTGGAATGTTAGGGGCCTTAATGCCCCTAACAAAAAATGCCTAATTAAAAGACACTCATCACTATTTGAATCACAGATAGTTATGATTCATGAAACTAAATTAGATGAAGATGTTTATAGGCTATTAAATAAGAAAATAGGTAGTTGGGAAGTCTATGGCTCCCCCTCGATAGGGGCTTCTGGTGGAATTCACATAATTTGGAATCCTTGGAAATGCATTTATTCCCCTCTTGAATCTAGATCAAACTGGATGAGTGGGAGGGTTAGAAGTATAAGAAGTAATTTGAATTTCATACTTATTAACATTTATGGGCCTAAATTTTTGCATGAGAAAAGAGAGTTATGGCAAGAAGTTAGTAATTTTGCTTCTTCCTATCCTAATGAATTAGGAGTTATGGGGGGAGACTTTAATGCTATCCTCAATTTAGAAGATACGATAGGTGGATCAAGATGCATTTCTCAATCTATGAAGGAATTCAATCAATAGATTCATAATTTGTGTTAGCTTGTGGTGACTAATCAGGAAAGTACTATCCAGGAAAGTACTGTACACTTTTTTTTGAGGCCGACTACTTTTTTTGATTATTTGGGCCGACTACTTATAACTCATTCTAACCCTAAAGCGGGAAAATATTGTATAATATGGCTTAGGGTTAGGGATTTTTACGAAGTATGATTTTAGTACTTGCGGCAGAATTGGGCTGTAAGGGATTACGGATTGTAATCAGGTTGTAATCACTGGATAATAATAATATTGGACTCGCTGTTGGTGGACGTAGCCCAGGGATTGGGTGAACCACGTTAAATCTGTGTGCCATTGTGTTCTATTCTGTGTGGTTTATTATTTTCTGATATTAGTTATATTTGCACATAATTGTTATTTCTGCCTTGTTAATCCTAACAAGTGGTATCAGAGCGAGGTTATTTCATTCGTTCTTTCATCTATTCTCTGAAGCAGGTCTCACGAGTTAGTGGGAGAGTCTCTCGGTTAAGTGGGAGAAATGGCAGAAGAGGGTAGGCTGAAGGTTGATAAGTTTAATGGGCAGAACTTCCAGTTATGGAAGATGCAAATGGAGGATTATCTCTATCAGAAGGATCTATGGCGGCCATTAGAGGGAGTAGCCAAGAAAGAGCAATCAATGTCTCAGGAGGATTGGGATATTTTGGATAGGAAGGCACTGGGGAGTATTCGTCTATGCCTGGCACAATCGGTGGCATTCAATATTACTGAAGCAAAGACAGCTAAAGATCTGATGGAAACCCTAGCGAAGTTGTATGAAAAGCCTTCAGCTTCAAACAAGGTATTTCTTATGAAGCATTTATTTAATATGAAAATGGTAGAAGGTGGATCAGTTACTGATCATTTGAATGAGTTTAATACAGTTACAAGTCAATTAACCTCAGTTAAAATTACTTTTGATGAAGAGGTTAGGGCTCTCTTGATTTTGTGTTCTTTGCCAGAAAGCTAGAATGCTTGGTAATGGCTGTTAGTAATTCTATTTTTGGTTCTAATACCCTAAAGTATGATGATGTTATTGGTGTTATATTGAGTGAGGAAATTCGTAGGAAAAGCTCAGGGGCATCCACATCGGGTAGTGTATTGAACACAGAAAGCAGAGGCAGAACAAGAGATAGAGGAAACAACTCTGGAAATCGTGGGAAATCAAGAGGAAAATCAAAGGGAAAGAGGTCTGAATCTAAAGGGCCAAATGATTGCTGGTACTGTGGAAAACCAGGTCATAAGAAGAAAGATTGTTGGTCTCGAAAGAAAGATCAAGGAGACAAAAATGATGGAAACAAGGAGGCAAATGTGGTAAGTAACAAATCTGAGGAGGATGCTTTGCTCTTGTCCTTGGAAAGTATTGATGATTCATGGGTTTTAGATTCTGGGGCTTCATTTCATGCTACACCCCATAGAAGTTATTTTATTGATTATGTCCAAGGGGATTTTGGGCTAGTTTATTTGGGAGATAATGAACCCTGTCAGATTGTTGGAAAGGGAAAAATTAAGATTAAGTTGTAGAATGGGAATCATTGGCTACTACAAGAGGTAAGACATGTTCCAAGGCTGAGTAGGAATTTAATTTCAGCAGGGCAACTGGGTGATGAGGGTTGCACAGTTACTTTTAATGATAAAAATTGGAAGGTTTCAAAAGGTTCCTTAGTAGTAGCAAAAGGTGTGAAAGTAGGCACCTTATATCTTTGTATAGGTCATACTGTTCCTTCTACTTTAATTGTTTCAGAAGATAATGAATGTTCAGGAACAGTGGCTGCAGTTGAGCAGGAAGAACATCAAACTGTTGCTGTAGATTTTGACACAGCACTGTGGCACAACAGACTCGGGCACATGAGTGAAAAAGGTATGAAATTACTTCATTCAAAGAAAGTTTTACCTGGTCTGAAATGTGTCAATATGGATTTCTGTGAAAGTTGTGTTTATGGAAAACAAAAGAGAGTTAGTTTTGTGAAGAGTGGGAAGGAAAAGAAAAATGAGAGATTAGAGCTTGTGCATACAGATGTATGGGGACCAGCTCAGGTATCTTCCCTTGGTGGCTCTCTGTATTATGTTACATTTATAGATGATGCAACAAGAATAGTATGGATTTATTTCCTTAGACAGAAATCTGATGTATTTCAAACTTTTAAGAAATGGAAATGCTTGGTTGAGACTGAGACTGGTAAAAAGTTAAAATGTCTCAGATCTGATAATGGTGGTGAGTATTGCAGCACAGAATTTGAAGAATATTGTTCCTCTAATGGTATTCGTAGGCAGAAAACTGTACCAAGGACTCCACAAGAAAATGGAGTGGCTAAACGCATGAACAGGACAATAATGGAGCGTGCAAGGAGTATGAGGTTGCATGCTAGGCTGCCCAAAAATATGTGGGCAGAGGTAGTGAACACTGCTGTTTATTTAATCAATAGAGGCCCCTCTACTCCTTTGGACTGTGGTATTCCAGAGGAAGCATGGAGTGGTAAGAAGGTGAGTTATTCTTTTCTCAAAACCTTTGGTTGTGAAGCTTTTGCACTTATAGATTCTGAAAATAGAACCAAGCTGGAAGCTAAGTCAAAGAAATGTGTATTTGTTGGGTATGGCATTGATGAATTTGGTTATAGGCTTTGGGATTTTGAAAATCATAAAATTGTAAGAAGCAGGGATGTCATATTCAATGAGAAAGTATTGTACAAAGATCTGTTGCTGCAGCATGAGAAGAAAGAAAATGACTATGTAGTACTAGATGATACTCCACAAGTTCATGTTCCAGTAGTTCCTTATGCTCCGCAACAACAGCAACAACAAATACCACACACCCCAGTGAGTGTTAGATGGTCAACAAGGCTAAGTAGACCTCCAGAAAGATTTTCTCCATCTTTGTATTCTATTCTGTTAACAGATGCTGGTGAACCTGAATGTTATAATGAAGCTGTACAGGTGGATACAAAGCTTCAGTGGGAGTCTGCAATGACAGATGAAATGGACTCTTTGCTGAAAAATCAGACATGGGATTTATGTAAGTTACCTGCAGGTAAAAGGGCTTTACAGAATAAATGGGTTTACAGGATCAAAGAAGAGGATGGAGGTACGAAAAGATTTAAAGCCAGATTAGTTGTAAAAGGATTTGCACAGAAACATGGTATTGATTTTGATGAGATATTTTCTCCAGTTGTTAAAATGACTTCTATTCGTACTGTTTTAAGTATTGTGGCTACTGAAGATTTGCATTTAGAGCAGCTTGATGTTAAAATAGCCTTTCTTCATGGTGATTTGGATGAAGAAATATATATGGTTCAGCCACAAGGATTTGAGGTCAAGGGTAAGGAGAATTTGGTGTGCAGATTGCAGAAAAGTTTATATGGCTTGAAGCAAGCACCTCGGCAATGGTATGTTAAATTTGACACTTTTATGAATGGGCATGGATATAGTCGGTGTCATTCTGACCATTGTGTTTATTTTAAGAGGTTGGATGATGACAGCTACATTATTTTATGTTTATATGTTGATGATATGCTTGTAGCTGGGTCTAACATGGATCACATTAAGGGGTTGAAACAACAGTTAGCAAAATCTTTTGCAATGAAGGATTTGGGGGCAGCAAAACAAATCCTTGGTATGAAAATTTGTAGAGATAGGAAAAATAGGAAATTGTCTCTATCTCAGGCTGATTATATTGAGAAGGTGTTGCAACGTTTCTCTATGGAAAATGCCAAAGCTGTCAGCACACCTTTGCCTGGTCATTTGAAATTGACTAAGAATATGTGTCCCACGACACCAGAAGAAGAGACTAAAATGTCTAAGGTACCTTATGCTTCAGCTGTAGGGAGCTTAATGTATGCTATGGTATGTACTAGGCCAGATATTGCACACGCAGTGGGAGTCGTTAGCTGTTATATGAGTAACCCTGGTATTGAGCATTGGAATGCAGTCAAATGGATTCTTAGATATTTGAGAGGCACATCCAGTAAGTGTTTACACTTTGGGGGTTCTACTACTACTGTACAAGGCTATGTTGACTCAGATTTGGCAGGAGATATAGATAGCAGGCGGAGTACTATAGGTTATATATTTACTGTTGGTGGGACAGCAGTGAGTTGGATTTCTCGACTACAAAAGGTGGTTGCTTTATCCACTACAGAGGCAGAGTATGTTGCTGCTACAGAGGCAGCCAAGGAGA
Organism: Chamaecyparis obtusa; assembly: GCA_027943335.1. Classification (NCBI taxonomy): domain Eukaryota; kingdom Viridiplantae; phylum Streptophyta; class Pinopsida; order Cupressales; family Cupressaceae; genus Chamaecyparis; species Chamaecyparis obtusa. The sequence goes on from BSBK01001546.1 coordinate 354,844, forward strand.
TGATATGGCTTCAATTCTTCATGGAAGAATTGGGACATCCACAAAAGGATAATTTTCTACATACAGATAGCCAAAGTGCCATTCATCTTGCAAAGAATTCTGCTTTGCACTCAAAGACAAAACACATACAGTTGCGGTACCATTTCATTCGATCAGTTTTGGATGATGGACAGTTAAGGCTGGAAAAGATTCATACTGATGATAATCCAGCAGATATGTTTACCAAGGTAGTAACAAGGGCGAAGTTGAACTCATGTTCAGCTTCAGTTGGTCTTTTAGACTGAACAAAATAAAGGAACAACTGAGTCCAAGGTGGTTCAATCCAGTGGGAGCCTCATGTGGGTAGCGGTATTGCTACAGGATCAGTCTCCAAGTGGGAGGTTTTTTAGTATAGTGTGGATACTGATCAGTCACCAAGTGGGAGATTGTTAGCTTGTGGTGACTAATCAGGAAAGTACTATCCAGGAAAGTACTGTACACTTTTTTTTGAGGCCGACTACTTTTTTCGGTTATTTGGGCCGACTACTTATAACTCATTCTAACCCTAAAGCGGGAAAATATTGTATAATATGGCTTAGGGTTAGGGATTTTTACGAAGTATGATTTTAGTACTTGCGGTAGAATTGGGCTGTAAGGGATTACGGATTGTAATCAGGTTGTAATCACTAGATAATAATAATATTGGACTCGCTGTTGGTGGACGTAGCCCAGGGATTGGGTGAACCACGTTAAATCTGTGTGCCATTGTGTTCTATTCTGTGTGGTTTATTATTTTCTGATATTAGTTATATTTGCACATAATTGTTATTTCTGCCTTGTTAATCCTAACAATTTGGAAGCTATGGAAGTAAGATTAGGAAATAGTGATTTTACTTGGTCCAATAGAAGGAATGACACCTGTATGATTAGAGAAAAATTGGATAGATTATTTTGTATAGGAGATATATCTAACCGGGATTTTGACTTAAAGGCAAAGACTCTCCCCTTCTTGGGTTCTGATCATTGCCCAGTAGAGCTATCATTTCTTGAGGCATCCATCCCCCAAAAAAACCCTTCCAAATTTGAGAAGATGTGGCTTTTAGATGAAAATTGTTTGGAGAATATAGAAAAATGGTGGAAGGAAGCTAGTTTTGAGGGATCTAAAACCTTTATTGTGGTGTCCAAACTTAGATTAATTAAAAGAAACTTAATTGGAGTCAGACTAAGTTTGGGAATATTTTCAAAGATAAGCTACAATTAGAAAATAAGTTAGAAAGACTTAATGGGGAAGTTATTTTGAGAGGTATGAATCAGTCACAATATGAGGAAGAAAAGTTTTTAAGGAAAAAATATAAAGAATGCCTTGAAAAAGAGGAAATCTTCTGGAAAAAATGATCTAGAGAAACTTGGTTGGCTGAAGGTGATAAAAATACTAAATTCTTCCATAACAGTGCAAAACAAAGAAGGTCAGCAAATAGAATTTGGAGATTAAGAAAAGAAAATAATGAATGGATAGAAGACCCAACTCAAATTGGCTCAAAAGCAATGAACTATTTTGAGAAAATTCTTAACAATAATGACAGTTCTAACTTGATGGCTTAGAAGGAGATCCTAGGCTTTTTCTCCAAAATAATAACAGAGAACCAGAATAAAATTCTCAATGATAAATTTACAATGGAAGAAATAGAAGCCACCCTTAGAGACCTTCATCTAGACAAATCCCCTGGTCCTGATGGTTTCCCTACATTGTTTTATCAAAAGTGTTGGTCATTTATAGGAAAGGAAATTGTAGGGGTATTAGAAGGTATGAGGAATTCTGCAAAATTATTAAAGGAAATTAATAATACATTTCTTGCCTTAATTCCTAAGAAACTAGATGCTAAAATTCTAGCTGATTTCAAACCAATAGCCCTTTGTAATACCCTTTATAAACTTCTAACCAAAATAATTTCTAATAGGTTAAAGGCGTTCCTTCCCTCAATTATTACAGAGGAACAAACAGGTTTTGTCCTTGGTAGATCTACTTTAGAAGGAGTAATTATAGCTCAGGAGGCTATTCACTCGGTTCAAATGAACAAATCCCCAAGTATGTTTATTAAACTTGATATTCAGAAAGCATATGACAAAGTTGATTGGATATTTTTATGTAAATGTTTAGAAGCATTTTGATTTTCAAAAAGGTGGATCAATATAGTCTTTGAATGTATTTCAGGTCCCCATATGTCAGTTCTAGTGAATGGCTCTCATGTAGGCTTCTTTGAAATCTCTCAAGGTCTAAGAAAAGGAGACCCTTTGTCTCCCTTTCTCTTTATTATCCTGGCTGAAGCATTAGGGAGATCCTTCGCCAAAGCTAAGGTAGAAAATAGAATCAAAGGTATTAAGATTACTTTAGATTTAGAGGCCAACACTCATCAACAATTTTTTGATGATACCTTCCTTTTAGGTGAAGCTAGTAGAGAGGAAGCATCCTCCTTTAAGAAAATCTTAACTTGTATACAAATGCTTTTGGCCAAAGGATTAATGAGAATAAATCCAATATTTTCTTCTTAAATACTAATATTGAGGCAAAGGAGGAAATTTGTGAGATTTTTCACTTTAACAAAGGCTCTTCCCCCTAAAAATATCTAGGTTTCTATTTGGATAAAGGGATAACATAAACCAATTTATGGGGGGATGTATGCAATAAATTGGACAAAACTATAGAATCATGGTAAGGGAAATGGCTCTCCAATGTCAAAAGGGCATTGATAATAAAATCAATTTTGTCAACAATACCTACATATAAGATGATGTGTTTTAAACTCCTGGAAGGGGTCAAAGATAAGATAGTGAGAAAATTGAGATCCTTTTTCTGGCAAGGGTTTGGGGAAAAATCTATAATGGCCTTAATTGCTTGGGAGAACATTTGTAGGAGGCAGGAAGATGGTGGTATTAACATTAAGAATATATCCTTTCAGGAAACAAAGCCCTAGGAGCTAAAATAGCATGGAAGATGATTAAAGAACCAGATTCTAAATGGGTAAGGATCCTTAGATATAAATATCTTGATGGAAATGATAACCTAAGTGTTTTTAGATCTCAATCTTTTCCCAAGGGCTCCAGAATTTGGAATCTTATTATGGAGTGTAGGGATATTATAGTGAAAGGCTTATCATGGGATGTTAAAAATGGAGGTAAAGTTATTTCTAGGATGACTCTTGGGGAGGATATCCTTCTTTACAATCAGTTTTAGAAGATGATAGATCAATAGATGCAACAATTTCATTAGTGGGAAACTTTTTAAGTGATTATATTGAGTCTTCAGATGAGGAGAGTTATTTAGGCTAGAAATGGAAATCTCTTGATCACCTCAATCTTCCAAGAAGTTTTTTAGATCTTCTCGGTGAAACCCTTAGATTTAGAAAGATAGTTCCCAGAGAAGGTGAAGACTCTATTATCTGGGCAAGAGCTAAAAATGGGCTTTATAGTGTTAAAGAAGGTTATGACTTTCTCCTAATGAGTTCTTCTAGGAAATCTGACATCCGGTTAGACCTTTGTTGGAATAAAGATTGTTTCCCTAAAGATGGGATGTTCACATGGGATGCATTACAAAAAAGGATTCTTATAGAAAAATGGTTTACTAAAATAGGCTTTAATGGTCCATCTAGGTGTGTTCTATGTGAGAAGGATTCTGAAGATGTGGATCACCTACTGTTAGGTTGTGAGTTTTCTAATAGATGTTGGAATTGGTTAATCTCAAAACTAGACTGGAGAACTGCGCTTCCAAAGGATATAGTTGGTTTATTTAAGAGTTGGCCAAGGATGGCCAATAATGACCTTTTTTGGTAAAATTTGGAAAATAGCTCCTTCTATGCTTATTTGGGAAATATGGAACGAATGGAATAGAAGGCTATTTAAAAATGCTAGGTTAATTATGAATCAATTTCTATCGAAAGTGGAAGCTTGCATTGTGGAGGTAGTAAATAGTAGAAATTTTCTAGGTAAGAAAGACATATCCTTTTCGATTAGTGATAGTTATTTGAGGAAAAATTGGTTTGGGTTGAAGGTTCCATCCTTCATAGGAAGCAGTGGGGAGGAGTCTAAATTGAAAAGGGCTAACCATATATCGCAGCCACTTGTAGAAAGTTGGTTCAAACTCAATTTTGATGGGGCTTCAAAAGGCAATCTAGGGGAAGCAGGCATTGGATGTTGTATCCATGACTGGAAAGGTAGTAAGATTGTTAGCAAATCCATATATCTGGGACAAGAAACAAACAATGTAGCATAACTGAGGGCTTTATTCGAAGGGTTAAATCTTTGCAAGAGGATTAATTTGGACGATATAGAAATTGAAGGGGGCTCAAGTCCTTAGTCATCAATGGGGTTAGAAAAGGAACAACTCCGAATTGGCATCTGAATGGTATAGTTGAGAAAATAAAGGAAACCTTATTAACCATCTCAAACTTCACCTTGAATCACATCTATAGAGAAGGGAATAAGGTAGCAGACCTATTAGCTAATAAGGGTGCAGAAGGTGTTAACAATGAACAAATTAATATGGATTAGAAGGGAGTCACATTGGCTAATTTCTTGTCTCGAGTCATCCAATCAATAAATTTAGATAGTAAGGGTAAGTGGTTAGGTTATAGTATACTTTACTTAAACCCCTCTAAAGAAGCATAGATATTAGATTCATTATGCTATTAGGCTATTTTCAGGTCTATTAGGATTTAGTTGGCCCTTAGTTGTTTAAGGATTAGCTAAATTTAGGAGTGAACCTTTTAAACTTCTCCTGGGTCATAGGTTAGTAATCTAATAAAGTAAGTAGTTAAGTCAGTATATCATTGATTTTAATAAGAAGTGTTGATCAATAATTATGTAATAATTAGCAAGATTTATCAAAATCCAGCAACTATATCCAAATCAATGGGATTCCCAAAAAATCCTTAAAGGCCCCTCACTCTTGGTGATTAGTAATATATTGTTGATTATAAGAATCATGACTCTGATGCCCTCTTCTCTTTCTAAGAACATAGAAAATCTCTACTTTGATTTTATCTAGGAAAGTCTCAAGCAAGTAACCTTTAGGTGTTAAGCGATCCACATCCATCAAGTACAAGAGTGATGGTGAGGGGATGGTAAATTAAAGAAGGACAAGTTTCACGTGGGATCAAGTTCCCTCAATATGATTAATGAGTGATCAAGCGAGTAAAGGAGATTTAATAGCATTGAAGATTGGAGCTAAAGTTTAACTTGTAAAATTTTCTAACAAAGCGAAGAATGGAATCTAGAATTGTAACCTTCCACCTAAAAGAGAATAGGAAAATGGCATTTAGGGGCCAGATCAAACCAAAAAGATGGAATGGTATTCTCAATCCTCTCTTGGACTCTATTCACAAGGCCCTAGAAAAAGGATTAGGGGAAGATAATTTTGATAATGAGTTCACTATCCACGTCAATGGCCATATAGTGGGGTTTTTTATAGAATTGGCAACATTCAATAGAGTGGAAAAAGAAAATATTTTATAGCAGTTGCCAAGGAAATTTTTAAGAAATATTTCTTGTTCGGCTTGGAAAATACGGTATATGGCATAGACAAGAACCTGAATATCCCTTATCTAGAAATCTATATGAAAATAGCATTGGCAGATTTTCCTTCCATCCCAAACTTTTAGCATTTGTCAAAGCTATTTTTTAAGGACGAGGGAAAAATTGACAAGAGTTGGCCTGTAATGAGGCAAAACTTATACTTCCTAATAAATGCAGTGCTTAAGGAACAGATCGAACTTGAATGGGTGTTGAATTATTGGCGAGCTAAAGGTTTTGACATCCCAGAGGAATTTGATGAAGATGACATTAATAATGTCAGGATAGTTTCTCCCTCAGTTAGGAAAATCTCGAGGATCAACCCAGTGGACGCGGGTGAAGAGGAAATAGTCTTTCTACGGAAGAAAGGAGAAGCATGGAGCTATAGTGTGATAAATAGAGGTTAAATGCTAGTATTGGAACATAGTAAGAAGGAATATGGCAACAGGAAAACTTTAAATAGTTTTTTGATATCTAAATAGATATGATAGTATAGCGTTTTTGTCTATGTAAAGTCAAGAAACTCAGTTATTGGATTTATATACTTATTAGCAAAATTGATAAATATTTCATAAAATGGTTGGAAAGTGTTTTAATTTTTTTTTTAAATTGGTTTATATAAAAGTATGTACAATTAACATATATAGAGAAGATATTCACTAAATAGTCTAGTTATCATATATGTTAAATTCGGATCTGTTAAATTTCCCCGTAGCTCTGTTTACTCTTGGTCCTAATAATAGAAATTTTTTGACTGCTCCTATTTTAGTATTTACCTTATTTTAGGTCAATTTACTTAATTTTTAAAATCTTAGTCCTTCAAGGTCCTCTAGGGAGAGTACTATGATAGTATACCCTCATTTTATCTAGCCCTTTTTCGTCCCATAGTGGTTATATTAGTCGAAGTGGGATATTTCTCTTCTCTCATCCCTCACTTTTAGGTTTCTCTAGGTTCCTTTGTTAGTTTTCTCAAGGTCCCTATGTACAGGATATGTCCCTCCTCTTGTAGATTGTATGGTCCTTCAGCATGGTTTTTTTTGGTTCTATAAACGGACTTTTGGAGGTTCATTTGGTTACAGGTATTTGGAGTCTTGTAATATGATTAGAGAGAACCATTCCATATATAATATTTAGTTTTATATATGATTCGAGGTATTGGTCAAGAAGGTGGGTTTATTGTCCTACAATTAGCAAATATTAATAGCATATTTTAGGTAGAAACCCTTAAGAATATTCAAAAATTCTAAGTAGAATATGTAGCATATAGTCCTTAAATTATTTCTTGTACTTCATATCAAATCCCCCAATAGACTTGTAAGAACACGATCAGTCAAAGCTTTTCAACCGTCTCATTATTCATACTAGTAGAAGATGGAAGAGAAAACATTGCTCCCCCTCTGGATATTATATATATATATATATATATATATATATATATATATATATATATATATATATATATATATATATTATAAATTGTAATAAATTAACAACACCTCAACTCTTAAATTAAATGTCATCGGCATGGCTACCCCAATCAAACTAATATGCAAAAGAAGCCAAATTTCTTTCGCTGGTGAGGTATCTATCAAGCACCTCAAAACAATTATGTTGGACAATCATCCTCTCATCCTTAGAGCTGTCTTTCAGATCTTATGGATTGAATTTTTAACAAATAATGTTAGGTACAGAGTTTACACCAATATTACATCAATGTTTGTAGCTATTGTCTTATATTGGAGAATCGAGAAACATGACACTAGGAGGCTATGCTTCAGAATTTTCAAGCATAGATTTCTAGGCAACCTGGACAAGATCCTTCAAAACATAAAAGAGGACTTAACCATCTCAAGACCCTGATTCTATGACATACCTTCTATCAAGAGGAGATAGGTTCCAACCATTCCTATTGTGGTATATAAGGATCTCAATACAATTAATGAAAGAGAGCCCATTATTAAACGGAACATTGAATTATTATTGATATACATGCATATTAAGAAAGCATCAATGGAAAGTTGGTACTATCACTATTGGCACAGTGATGACATGGAAGACACAGATGTGGATTGTTTCTCCGAATCAGAGTCAGAAAATCTAGTTGAAATCTGGCTAGAAGAAGGAGGTCATAGAGAGAAGAAGAAACAAAGAATCTATGATTCAGAAGATTCAAGATCAAAGACTAGGAATTAAATTAGAAGTATAGATCTTCAGATTCCTTGTCTTGAATAATTTATGTTAAGAATCTTTAGCACTCTCCCAAACTCTATTTTCGAGGATAAGTTCTCATCTCTTATTATATCTTTTAGATGTTATCTCAATAATTCTATTATATTCAGACTAGATTAAAGTTTCCAAATATTCAGGATCCCATATATCTACTTAGAAAGTATTTATTATTCCATTTCAATCAATTTTGGTAAAATGTTATATATATAGATATATATCTATATATATTCATATATAGATAGATATACCATTTTATTCAAGGAATCTCTATTCAATGTCTTTAGCATTAGCAGTAGTATATCATTTGGCCATTAGTGAATAAATTAGCTTTATCTAAAGATGGTGACAAACAGGTAAGGTGCAGGACATTTCATAATTCAATTTGATTCAGTTATGGTTTAAGACATTTCTTGCTTATCTTGAATATATTCATATAGATGTGAATAGATCCTCTTTTTATGTTTCTATTCATATCTTTATCCCTTCATAAATATAGAATGTTTCAGGGTAAAATTTGATGTTTATTTAATCTTTCTCGTAGTAAGTGAAAATCTCTTTCTTTTTTCCAAGATTTATCTTAGTTTAAACATAAGAATTCAGTATCAGTAAGTTTGTCTCATATAGCTAGACTTCTTGGCTTGAGGCAGTAAAAATGTCTTAAGGCTTTATTGCTATCTGTAATATTCTCTGACACAGAGTAAGGAAGCATCGGCTATTGTGAAATGGTATAGCTCTATAGTATGATTATGGAATAAATTAAAATCTCTCTCCTCTACCTCGGTATAAGGATATCTCTGACAATTATAGGCAAGTGGCAATAAAGATTCTCTCATGATTATTCCTTCAGAGCAGGTAAAAAAGGAACTATCTATAATAAGGTCTTGGCCTGTAGATAAAATAAAGGCCTTTGATTATGGATAAGGATCGGATATACTTCGAATTGCATATTATTAAGGTTAAATATCCTTGTACTAGTGATGCCTTTATCAGTCCTCAATGCTATAGGAGATCCTTAAAATTTTCTTAAATTTTTGTAGTAGTGTTATCCCTGACCTACTTGGCCCAACCAGAGAGTAAGTTGGAAAGCTAATTATCTGAATTTCATTCCATTCTATGGTATATCCCTTTTAACCATTTTTTGTACATTTCCTCAGTTTCATTTATGATAATTTAGTAGGCTTCAGATCATCTAAGAGGTGTTGGTTAAGTTGGTAATTTATGGTTGTGTATTCTTGTTTGTGGATCTCTTATCTTGAAGTCAACATAGAAATTATTTATGTGTTGACTTCAGGGGAGGAATCTACAATATAGCTTCATTTCCTCTATCTTCCTTTAGAGTAGTGTGGAGGGAAGCCTCTCTCCTCCCTTTATTTTTCATTTATTTTTTGTTATGGCTTGTGGTTAGTAGTTAAAGTTTTTTTCTTCTATCGGGCTTAACTATTATTCTGGCATGATTTTGTTTCTTTATATATATATATATATATATATATATATAGTTATTTATTTATTTATATTTATATTTATATTTATATTTATATATATATTCATATATTTATTTAGTTATATATATTCTTTTAGTGATGTAATCATATATATATTCATTCTATTATATATCTATATATATATTTAGATTCTTATGGGCTCTCATATGGGGTATTTATCAACTAAATCCTATCATTTAAGTTTCAGTTGTAGATAGTATCATGATTATCAAATATTTAGAGGAGTCATAGTAATTATATCGCCCCTCGTTAGTCTCTCATGGTTTTAATTTATAGCAGCCCGCACATTTTATTATTTGATACTTATTATATCAAACTGATATAAATGAAGCACGGTATCTTCTCTGTATGTTTGGAAACATTTTCTACTTCTAGTCCTCTTAACTTCAAATATTTATCTATCCTAATACCAAATTGTCATGGAATAGCCAATTATTTAATTTACTTGATATAAATATAGGTATTTTAGATACATTCTCTCAGCAAAGAATGCTTTTTGATTAACACTAAGGATAATTTATATTAGGATTTGTTTTCATTTATCTCTTATCTCTTCTACTTTAATAATGGTATGTATGGATAACCTAAAAGCTAACCATTGTCAGGAAAGGTATGTAGCATATTTCTTCACATTTGAAGTAAATAGAGAAGGCAATTTACCATTCCGAGCCATACTTGGAAAGGGTAACAATAAAAATTTATTCTTTACTATTAGCAAATTTGTGAATCAGTGTTAAGTCATAGAGCAGTTTTGGACATACTAACGAGGATCTTAGCTAGAATTTGAGTTATCACAGGTAAAGCAGGGACAAAGGTCATGAAAAGGAAAACCTCTCACACATTTGGCTGTAAAGTCAAGTTTATATATTAGTAATTCTGGTT